>CANSZD010004258.1:897500-1405000 GCA_947648045.1 Beta corolliflora
TGTGCATTTTTTTAAAAATTGGGGTACCCCATGAATTTTGAAAAACCACAGGGGTACCTGGTGAAAAAACCGTGAAAATAAGTTCAGTTCAGCAAAAATAAGTAAAAATAAGTTCAGTTCAGCAAAAATAAGTTCAGTTCAGCAAAAATAAAATAAGTTCAGTTCAGCCAAAATAAGTTCAAAAGAACAGGGCCTACATAGTGGGAGCACTTCAAACACTAACATATAAGAAGCTTTGTACTTAAATAGGGAGAAACTTCCTTATTCCATCAATGTGGGACTTGAGAGTATTTGAAATGCTAACACGTACAAAAACTACTTTACAAATATAAGGAAACAACTTCCTAATACTACTAATGTGGGACTTGGGCCCTTTTCTCAAAACAAGCTTTGCTCCCACAAAGCCTTTGCATCTTTCCCTTAATTCTCTCTTTTCACTTTGAATTTAGATTTATTTTGATGTGGAGGTAAATGATGCAAAATAAGTCATGTAAGGCATTTTAACACAGTGTAGGAGGTATATATCAACTATCTTAGAATAAACTTGAGGCATCCGGGATAAAAAAAACATGGACGGGCCTAAAAAATTCAGAATCATCCCCTGAATAGCAAATTTTGAAGTCTATAATACACGTTTTCGGACATCTTGATGCCCAAAAACTGGACTGTAAGGGATGCATCCTAAGGTCTTGGGAGACCATTTAAAAGTATACTCATGCATTAGAATGAACATATTGTGTCCTTCATAGCTATTTTGGGGTGAAAACTGAACATACACAAAATAAGTCGTAGAAGATATTTGAAGGAAGTGAAGAGGGTCTTAACCACCCGAGAGTCCTCTCAAGGCATTCCGATTTTCTTGGGAAGGTCTCAAAAAAATATGTTGCCAAGCCTGAATATATAAGTCCATAGATAGCTCTAACATAACAAAAATTGAAGCGTGTAACACATGTTTTTTGGACATTCTCAGGCCTGGAGACATAATTTATGAAATGCATCTTGATGTTATGGGAGACCATTTGAAAGAAGATAATCTGTTACCCTTAAACGACCAAATAGATTGTGATCTAAGTCATGATAATATATTCGGAATCTGACACAAAATCAATTTGAGTTTGAAAATTAGATATCAAATTTGGTAAGGAAAAATCCCAAATCTTCAAGTTTATTATATATGAAATGTGGAGAATGATAAATTTCGACCCATTATCATGGTTGTTTATTAGTGTTGTGACTGTTGTCAAACGTTACCAAGTGTTTGGTACGAGTTAGCGCACGTAAGTGAATAAGTTTTGAGTCTACTCGCACGTAAATATTTCCATGCGATAAGACCCATTCAGCATGTGACCCATGATGAATTAATACTTAATAGTTAGACAATAATAGACATTATTTAGGATCTTGACTTACCGACATAAGTCTCTCCGATATTTGTTGGTTGATAATCTTGATATAATAAAACAGACAATTTCTTCATCTTTCATAATAACAAAAAAAGAATAATTTCAAACTCATCTGAAGAAAATAATGATCATTAGATTTTACAATTTTTTACGGAGATCATGTTGTCGAGCTATCACGCATATATTTTATTGATAATTTTCTGGGATTGCCATATACATTATTACATTAGGATGATATTATTCTAGGTCCAAGGGCTATCCTTAGTTCGAATCAATATTACGGGTTGTCGTTGAAATTTTTTACATGCTATATTTACTTCTTACGTGAAGTATTGCATTTGTACAAACTACTTAATATGTATAAAAATCATGATTTTTTTGCATATCGAGCATTGCAAGTCTCGATCGTATAGCCGGACGAATTCACAATGAGTTCGCCCTTTATGTCTTCAATTTAATGATTATACTTTCGTGGTGTTGAACCCCATATATGTTGTGCACATGTGAGTTGTCCCACATTGGAGAAAAAAGAGAGAAAGTACCATAATATAAGCTAGAGGGGCTACTCCTACTATTGCCAATTGGTTTTAGTATGGAACCTCTTTTGGGCTTGTATATGGACCGAACTCTCCTCCTCCTTATTGCGTTGCCCAGACCCATTTTAAATCATATCAAATTCATCATGGTATCAGAGCCCAGGTTAAGCAACTAGATAAGGACCTCTATTGGACGTTCATTCCCAATAAGGATTATAAATGTGTATCTTACCAGTGTGCTCTAATTTTAAGGACACTCACATGTGAGGAAGAGTGTTGAACCCCATATATGTTGTGCACATGTGAGTTAACCTGCATTGGAGAATGAGGAGAGAAATTACCATAATAGTATGAAACCTCCTTTGGGCTTGTATATGGACCGAACTCTCCTCCTCCTTATTGGGTTGCCCAGACCCATTTTCAATCATATCAAATTCATCACGTGGCAACGTTAGAGTCAAACATTTCAATATGTACGTTACCATTTGAAAAACAAGTAACTCAATAAAAAGGGTAATTTAGGCAAAAGTGAATATGGATTTACAATGACCTTATTATAGATCAAATCCGGACCATAAAAGATTCATATTGATCATTACCTTGACACAGAATCGACCTCATCAACGAGCATTCTAGATCTTATTGGTAATAATCATGTGAAATTTTAAGACAATATTCGTCAGCATTTGAAGACAAAGTTAAACAAGAACAACTTTTGACAATCTAACACATTTTTCACAAGATCTGTATATAAGTGTAAATGTTGCAGCTAGGAAAATATTACAGCAGGAGGATCTTTTATTACAATTTAGTCTATGATCGGGTGTTTTATTTCACTTATTATATATGTAGATGACATTACTACATATAACATATTAGCATATATACTAGGCAAACTATTTTCAATTAAAATTGAGTTGGTATTTTGGCTGTTGGTTGGGAGTAAACAGTCCAAAATTGTTCTCAATACCTCCACCCTTTTGGTTCTCATCAAACATAGCAAACAAATATGCCTCAATTGCCTGTCCTTTCTTCAGGGGAGTTCCTTGCTTTACATGACCAATTAAGCCCTTGTAATAAGTCCCCGCGTTAGGAACACTGGCAGCATTACCACCAGCCGAAGGCCACCCACTCTCGGACACAACAATCGGCACATTGGGGGCACCGGCCTTCGCTAAGGCCGCATACACAGTGTCGACTAAAGCATCAAAGACATTTTGGTACTGTAAACCATTATCATTAACCTGGGCGTTAGGTGAAGTAAAGAGCGCGTAATCTAGACGCATACTTGGGGTGCCAATGAAAGAAAAGTAAGGGTAGATGTTGGCTAACAAAGGTGAATTGTTATTTTTAAGGAAGTTAACAATTGGATTCATGTATGACGAAGAAGTAAAAGCACCTTGAGAGGGTGGGAAGTTAGCAACGAGGTCACTCTTGATCGCGGTAGAGACTTTAATTCGACCAGCTAAATTAGCTGATCGAAGGGCATTTTGGACATTTTGCATGGCCGGGACAATTGACCCTGCCTCGGCATCATTAGGCATAATTTCATTCCCAACTGCAATGTATCGAATGTTAGACGCGTAAGGGACTACATTGTTTTGCACCCAACGGGATGCAGCCCCAGCATCAGAGCCGAGTGACCTGAGGTCGCGCTTAGGGACATCGACGATTAGGCCTATATTCGATCCTCTAACTGCTTGGAGGGTCCTTTGGTTGGGGTCGTAGATTCTCATCCTCGTTATTCCCCTCGACTTGTACAAGCTTACAACATCTTCCTCGGAAGGTAAGTTGTTGCCTAGTCTTCCGTTACATACGCCAATTTGTGCCTCTGCATCACATCAAACAAAGTCAGTACGTAAACATATAAAATGAAAATTACACTTTCTCTAAGTACACACAATAAAGTACCTGTCAGTTGAATACTAGGTAGAATTACTGCAAGAAGCAGCAATGTAGCAACTGCAGAAGTTGTGCTAATTAGCCCCATTAATATGAAATAACTCTACGAATAGAGAAAAATATCAGATTTTGTTGATTGAATCATCATACAAACAACCAGTTTTTATAGGATACTTGAGTTGAAAAGTCGACACTATGGTTCAAAGTTTAGATATAAAAATAATAAAAGAAAATAAGAATATGACCAGCACTAAGGTCGTTTGGGATAAAATTTCAAACAAAAAACGTCGTTTATTGACATAATTCAATGCTAATTAAGACTGAAGATTTTCTTGTATAGCAGCCACTTAACTTGTGTTTTGGGCTAGTCTTTTGTTTACATGTGAGTGAGTACGTTAAATGTGGAAAACTGGAAGATTGAGATCATTACAAAGACTATAGATAATTGATGAATGCCTAATTAAATCTATTGTAGCTTGACGGAGATATCTGCCAGGACTAACACGTCAAGATGAATTATATTCCATGCTATATGATGTATAATCTTTTACTTCGTATTGCATCATATAATTTTAAGAGAATGATGCATGTCATGTTACTAACGCGTATCGTGTGTAAGATCTCATTTGCATGTCAAACTCTCTTCATCTCTAAATATTTGTTTATGCTTTTTGAGGTTTAACTTTGACCATACATCATTCTTAAACTATATAAGTAACTGTTATAATGTTATTTTGCAATATATTAATAAAAAGAGAAGTGAATTGAGTGATTAAAATTATCTCGCAAAAAAAAAAAAAATCGGATTTGTAAAGCAATGTTCACTATAGCATGCACTGTATTTCAACTGAATTAGCTAATATTTGGAGATTAAGTTAAAATACGATGCATATATACAAGAAATAAAACAATAATAGAGTATAAATAAACAAGAAACAAAAGGTTTTTAACGTGGTTAATCTATCTTTCCGAGATCTACGTCCACCAAATCCACTAATGGTTAACTCCCCTAATAGTGTTGCCAAGTTGAATTGAAGTACAAATTCTTGCACCTAACCAAATACTCTCTATAATAGTAAAATTACATAAATATCTCCTTAATATACGCTTCTCACTCAAGCAGGTAGACATTATGACTTTTTCCTAAGCAACTAAGGGTCCGTTCTGTTCAACTTATTTTAACTTATATAAAATTTTATAAGATAAGATAAGATAAGATAAAATAAGATGTTAGACACACTCAATAAACTATCTTATAAGATAAGATAAGATAAAATAAGATAAGATAAGATAAGATAAGATCAGATAAGATAAGATCAGATAAGATTTTATAAGATCTTATAAGATAAGATAAGATAAGATAAGATAAGACAAAATAAGTTGAACTGAACAGACCCTAAGGGCCTGTTCTGTTCGGCATAAAACAACTGAACTGAACTGAATTGAATTGAAGTGAACTGAACTGAACTGAACTGAACTGAACTTAACTGAATTATATTATAACTAATAGTAATGAATAAATTTAGGAATTGAATCGCGAAGCGAACCGAATTGAACCGACCGGCCAACCAGGCCGGCCCGAATTGAACCGAGGCGAACCGAGCGGCCAAGCGAAAATAAGTGCGGGAGAACAGGCCCTAACTTAGAAATGTCAGTAATACTATGCTATTCTCTGCAGAGCCAATTCCTTACTAAAAGATATGATAAGTTCAAATTAGAATATTATCAAATATTTTATACGACAAATATCTTTGCACAAACTAGATAATAACTTCTAAAAACCTATCCTTTTAGAATCAGATTTTAAACAAAGATACTGTTTTAATTGATTAAGATTATTTTCCTTGGAATAACATATTTTTGAAAATCTTTTTTCTTTTTCCGTAAAATTAGTACCATTAAATATATTTATTCTAACTTTAATAAGTCTTATATATGGCGGCCACAACTATAGTTATTATTCATACTACTAACTCTAGTAGATATAAATAACTAAAACAATTATGTTCTTGATAATAATTTTACCAATAGCACTTAAGCTAACATTAACCAAGTTAGTTAGTATAGTTACTTTAACAATTTACTAAAAAAAAAAATCTATATACTCTTCCATCTTTGAAACTTGGCATCCAAACTTTTTTAAAGCAATCAATAATCTGCATCATAAAAAAATAAATACAAGAACATATATATGATGCAAAGATAGTTTATGTTAAGCCGAATAAGAGCGAACTCACAAATTGTATTGTTTCGGATGAAGTTTTTTTTATTAAGGTTATTTTTAATCAAATCTGCAATGTATCTAGTTCTAATGTGTTATTTACTTTTGTGTTGGAATTTTCGTTTATTCATAAATTGATTGTAAGTGCCATTTGGTTATTCTTTTTCTTCTTGTAAAAAAAACTCTTAAACTCTTAAGGTCATATAACATATCTTCATCAGTAACAAAATAAATGTTACACTTTTAAAAACACACTTTTAAGGCATTTTTTGAAGGGGAGACGGATGGAGAGAAAAAAAAAAGGGGCCGTGTAATATGAGAGAGATAAAGAGAGATTGTTGCTTAAAAAGGAAGTGTAACATCTATTTTGTTACAACCATATTTAGAAAGTGTAACATTTATTTTGCTACGGAGGAAGTATATACAATAATTTTATATTATTATAATAATTTGAAAGAAATTTGCGGTCATAAATTCGATCTCAAAAGTGAAAAAGGACAAAAGAAATTAGAACTGAAAAGAGTAGTATTATGTGGCGTGCCGCCTATGAATAATACTTAAATCCAATTTTGAAAAGTCTACCAAATTGTCTTATTTAGTACTCCTTGCAACGCAACTAACTTAGTCACGAACGAAGAGTATTTAATTTCTCAAGTCGTTTTAATATGTTATCCTCTTGACTTGTTGACATAGTTTTTGAGTGACGACTAATTTATGGAGTTCTCCCTCGGTTGAGTGGTTGTTACTTGTTAGGTCTTACAGCATTTTGTTGGAGGAGTCTTACAGCAATTTGATTACTTCTTATCTATTTCTAGAATATTATGGATTCCTCCGCTGTCTCTTAGTTCTCAGTTCTCACATACTTCCACCGTTTCATTTATTTGTTATTTGTTATGTGTAAAATATTGACTTTTGGTCATTGTAATTATTAATTTTTGTAATATTTGAGATACATAATTCTAATTTCCAATCATTTTAGCTAAATAATTATATAATAGTTCCAAGTTGGGGGAGAACCTTACTCAAAAACAATATGAGTGTGAAATTGGCTAAATACCATGAATCCAAATTAGATTAATAAAGACATGAATTCATAGTTATATATTTCATCCTTTTCTTTCTAAGTGACACACTTATCACAAAAAGCTCTTACATAAAAAGAAGAAGAGTGTACTTAAAAAGAAATGGAGGTAGTATATTATTATTTTGAGTAGATCAGTCCAACAGTTAGGATTTTTATTTTAATATCTAAAATTGGAATTATTTTGTAAAATTAAAATGGGTGAAAGTAGAGATTATTCTTATTAATTTTTTATTATGTTTTTGAAAAATCTAATTTAGCTCCCTCCCCCAACCAAAAAAAATAAATAGAAATTCAATTAAAGACAGTAATTCGAGAATTTTTATCATACAATGGTACACCCAAAGCTATTTTTTTTGCTCATTGTTCATTTGAAACCTCCAAATGAACATAATCACATAGTATGTATAGCTCCAAATGTGCAAATGAGCAAAAAAGGTACACCCAAGGTGTATGATGAATGCACTCCAGTACATCCTGTTCATGCTTAGGATGTTACAATATTATCGTCCCTTCAAGAAAAAGAAACAGAAAGCTAAGGATATCAACATCTCCATAGAATTGTTATGAGCTGCAATTATTTCTGATCTTATTCTCTTATACTATATGTTGGGGTCTAAATATATATAGGCCCAAATCCAATACTTAGATTGTACATCCTTTACTCATAATCAAGCTTTATAAGTCTACTGGGCAAGAAAGGGCCGGGTTCGAATGGAGAAAGGCCCAGGGTCTCCTAGGTCCCGAAAGACCTCTATAAATAACCTACTTCCTCCGTTTCTTTTTACTCGCGACACTTTGACTTTCACGCTTGCCGATGCACTACTTTGACTATTAATATCTTTAATAGTGTCTTGGAGTAAAGTATAAAAAATTGACTTTATGAAAATATACATTGCGACGAATCCAACAGAATATTACATTATAAGATTTGATTTTATCTAATAGTAAATAATGCGTGGTCAAACCTCATAGATGAATAGTGGAATTTTCAAAGTGATGCGAGTAATTTGAAACGGAGAACAAGGTAGATATCTATTCTCTCTCATACACACAAACACGGTTATTGCTCTCTCCATTTCCACTTTATTTACTTGTCCACCGTTTGACTTAAGCATTGGAAAGCCTTTATCTGGACAATTGTACTCCTGGGTCAGTTTATTTGTTTTTGTAGATGTTCAACCATCAATAGTATTGTAAAATGGGTCGGATGGACCTCAACCCGCCCCATCATCCGCGAACCAAATCCCCATCCACACCATCCATCACCCTCCAAAGGTTCCATCCATAACCGCCCCATCCATCAATCGCGGATGGAGCGGGTGAGGCGGGTGAGAAATGAATAATACTAGCAAAAGTTGTTTGTATACTTAACAACTTTAAAAAATTAATAAATTAAAATTTCGCCATTGATTAACAGCAAAGTGACTAAATATCAATTGACAATTCTTAATACATGCCAAAATTAATACTAATCATAATATATATAGTAGTATATTTTATATATTATTAAATCTATTTATATATATTAGTATATTATATATATAACATGGGTGGATGGATGGAGCGGGTGATGGGTAAAAAAATCTCACCCATCTCCGACCGCCCCGCCCCGCCACCCACTTCTCCCGCCATCCGTCCGTCACCCACCTCATTGCGGGTTTTCACCCATTTATCTGGGTTATAATTGCCAGCTCTAGCCATCAAGGAAGATTCAACTCAACAAACACAACACTCTTTGAATCATCACGGCCCACTTGTTTGATCACCAAGACTCACTTGTTTTCAACAAAAACATTATATATGTTTAGTAGTAATAGTTTTATGAATCTAGCCATCTGGGTGAAGTAGCATATATATCTAGAGAATGTTTTAGTGTTATAGATGTGTCAATTATATACTCAAAGAAAATATACTTCATCGTACATGATGTGTACGTATATATATTGGCATATACTTCATATGTTTCAAAATAGTTGCACCATTTGACATTTGGTCAGTATTCATCAACCAATTTTGACAAATTTTCTCTCACAATTATATAAGAAAAAAAAGTCAAGTGGGATCTTGTTAAATTCGTCTCAATACGAGGATTTCAAACATCAACTTTTCATAAGTTTTTTACTAATACGCAATTAGAGATATTAATGTTCAAAAAAGCGTCTAGACAAACGTGAAAAAGCAAATAGTGCAACTATTTTGAAATGGAAGAAGTATATAGTAAAAGGGAGACATGTGAGACTATGAGAGAACGAGTCCTACATGCACGTGATGCGTACATTGATATACAGAAAATGTAATTAATAGATAAAATAACTTTAGTATTTCACCAAAAAAAAAAAGATAAAATAACTTTAAAATTTTATTTCATTACTAAATCAATGATTTTTTGTTTTAATAATTTAAATATCAATTATATATGGATATTTTAGGCATTATTAGAATAGAGATATGATTAATTGAAAATTTTCACCTCCTTATGGTCGAAATCATAGGCGCACATATTTTTTTTTCTACGGTAAGGTGAAGTCCCTTGGAAGTAGGGGGGAAATTGGAGATCCCTCCTTGTAAGGGGTGAGACTCGATCCCGGGATTTCTGGGATCGGAGGTGATGCCACCACTAGGCTATCACTAGCTAGTCCATAGGCGCACAAATGTGCAATATAACTTGATAAGTAGTATCGTTGTACAGTTGTACCCCTAAAAAAATAGCAACCTTGTCGCCACAATTAATTAACGTTCAATTAGGGTTTTGATGATACGTATATTAATCCTTCATTTCTAAATTCCAAGCATACTTCATTCTGAATTAGTTAACAAAACGAGCCTTCTCATATTAATTAAGTAGTACAAAGTACAAATACACGTTTGATATGAAAAGTTACGACTTGCAATTAGCAAACAATATCTAGAAATTCCTTACTTTTGGCTAATTGTAATTCTAATCAGTTAAAGTTTAATGACCCATACTTGGGCTGCTGATTAGGAGTAAAGATCCCAAAATTACGCTCATCTTCCTTCCCTGGTTTCTTATCCTCATCAAACATCGCAAACAAGAAAGTCTCAATTGCCCTCCCTGGTTTCAATGGAGTCCCATTCTTCACATGGTTGATCAAATTGGTGACATACTTCTTTGCATTATCGTGATTCGCCCCGAACCCACCGCCTGACGCCCACCCGCTCTCGGACGCAAGCAATGAAACGTCGGGCGCACCAACCTTATCTAAAGCCGCATATGTTGCATCGGCAAGTGCATCAAATAAATTTTGGTAATTTTTACCGTTATTAGCGTCCGTAACAACAGTTACAGGAGAAGTAAATAAGGCATAATCAAGGGAAATTTGTTGTGAATTACCTTGGTAAGCAAAGTAAGGGTATATATTAACCATGAAAGGTGAACCATTTTGTTTTATAAAGTTGATTATTGGGGTAATATATTGAACGTTACCAAATTGTCCATTAGATGGTGGGAAGGCGTTTACAACCAGGCTTGTACCAACGGATGTAGAAACCTTAATTTGACCACCTAAACTGTTAGAATTAAGTGCATTGAGAATATTTTGCATGGCTGGTAGAACTGATGAAGCTTGTGGACTAGATGGATCAATTTCATTTCCTACTACAATGTACTTAACTGATGATGCAAAAGGGACGACATTGTTTTTAACCCATTGGTCCGCGAATGATGGATCGGAAGCTACCGATTGAACGTTGTCGTTGGGGACGCCTAAAGTAAGTCTGATGCCTGATCCTTGTAAGGCTTGAAGTGTGGCTTGATCAGGATAGTATAGTCTCATTGAACCTATGCCATTGGATTTGTAGAGGTTCACTACATCTTGCGGAGATGGTAAGTTGGTTCCATCCTTTCCATAGGCCACTCCTACTTGTGCTTCTGCATGAATCATTGATCGTTAGATAGTACTTCATCAATCGTTTTCTTATTAATTACAACACTTAATTTAATATTGGAAAATCTATACTGATATATTAAAAAGCGTTCTTAAGCAAGTCTACGTGTCACGCAGCACTCTCCCTTTAGTTGTTTCATTCGATGTCATCATTATGCACATTAAAAAAATAGAATATGCTCATTATTTCGACCACGTGACCTCAAGTTTAATATACTAAATTTCTAACGAACAAGCTATGCAACTTTAGATGATATTCTTCTATATGAAAATGTTAACGACCCGGGGCATCGTCGGGGACTAAAAACTACTTACCTTATAAAATGCACTTTCTGCAAGAAACTACCTAATTAAGAAAAATGAGGCAGAGGCATAAAAACTACTTCATAATTTTTTTATGTGGTAAAAAAGTACTAGTGGCCGAATTTCAGTTGAATAGAGAAAGAAACAAATTTTTTTTGTTTCATTTAATTTATGATAATAATCATCCCATCATACAATTTCTAGATCTTCCTAGCTACTTAAATAAGTCTTAACAACATCTTTTCAAGAAAATGTATGCTGTTTGACTTCCAATATCAAAGAATCAAGATTAGATTTTAGAGAGACAGAGACAAGAGATAGAAATCTGTTAGGTGTAGGCAGCTAAGCAATAAGATTGCCACGACGAACAACGGCGAGGTGGCGACATGCATGGGAGGGTTGCCAAGGTTAGCCATGATTAAGTACAAGTAGTAATATATGGATCAGGATGTATGTATGTTCAATGCACAAGGATATGCCCCTAAGTTATATAGGTCGATTACTATACATAAGTTGCTTAGTACTTTCCGAGTCAATGTATGGGTCGGCAAGTGATTTGCCAAACTGAAACGGCAACTTTTAGTGTTAGCTCTTAGCGAGCTTGACAACCTTGAACAAGTCCAAGCTGAAAAAAAAAATAGCTAGTGGAAGTGTGGAGCCTTAAGTCCTTACCCAACTACGTACAAGTTGCCTTAGTCTTTAGGGTAACTGTACTTAATTGTCGACACTTGGAAGGCACTATATGTTGCCTATTCAATGTATCTACCTACGATACAATCATACAATGGCATTGACTAGCGAGTCAAGGATGCAAAGATTTTATATTATTATTGGTTTCCATTTCGGATGGGGCAGAGGTAATTACGTATTATAGGGCAATAACTACACAGTATACAGTACTGTAGGTCCTCAGTGTGACGTACTTTATTTTTAATGGTAAGGAGAAGGACCCTATTTAGATCTCAACCCACATGGTGCTGTTGGTCTAGTATTTGCGACTCAGGCACTTGAGAGTAGGGGAAAAGATAAGGGGAATCCCTACCCCCAAATACGGCAGCAGGGAGGATTTCGACCTTGTGACCTTAAGATTACAAGGTGAATCCTTAACCAACTACACCAAACAAGTTTATTTGGTCTTAGTGTTACGTACTTGCATTTGAAGAAATTTGAGTAAGAGAGGTGCATAATAAAAACTAAAAAGGGTGATCAGTGTGAGGTTAACTTACGCAACCTTTTATTTAACTCATTTGGGGTCAGAGTTTTGGACAACCTAAGCAAGGCCCATAAGGCCCATCATTAGCTTGAAACATGATTTTGTTTTTGAAGATAGGGAGCCATAGGGACAGTCAGGGTTCCATTTTAGATTATAAGTACAGTGTATTTTCACGTGTTGCCAACTATTCTAGTTGGCATCCACATAATTGACTTCTAGAAAGTTATGCTTGAGGTCATGTGCCAAGTTTGCAAAATCCAGCTGGTAAGAAACCTATCAAGCTTGGGAAAATCTAAGACATGAGAAATTTTCATTTCGAATCATTTCCCATTCCCAAAACTTAAGGTTATAAACATTGATATTTTATTAAAGATAGAAGATAAATGAGACATATATATAATGTAAACTTGATGTTTTGATTAAGGATTAATTGATAGAAATAATCCCATATTTGGCCGTTCTTCTCAAAACAGCTCCACTTTCAACGAACTAATCTCAAAAAAATCCTACCTTTGCATATCATCTTCCCAAAATGGACCTTAACCTGTTGGTAACCAGTTTACTAGGTAAAACTTGACACGTGTCGTTATTCTATAAGTTTAGAGTTTTAAATTATATATTTTATTAAAAAAAATCTCTTCCCTCCTTTACTCTGACCCAGCCACCAACGCTTCTCCCTACACCTTTTCTCTCTCCTCCACTCCATTGTCCTTTCTCTCTCCTCCCCCTTGCTAACACCATGACTGACCACCAACTCCCCATCCACCGCTGTTTCTCTCTCCTCCTACATGGCTCCATCATGACATCACCCTGAAACCGCCACCAAATCCCCCCGAACCACCTCAAAAAATCCACCTCTGCCCCGAAACCACCGCACACACCCAAAACCACTACTCTACAACAAAACCTCGTGACCAACCCCACAAAAGCCCGCGGTTGATGTTGCCTGCTAATTGCTATATATTGCTCCTTCCATCTATTACACATACACTCTCTCTTTTGAGTTTGTTTTGTGGTGGAATTTTTGTAAGTGGTTCTATGGTGGGGCGGGTGGGGTTGTGTGCACGTGGTTAGGTGAGTTGGGGTTTTGTGGTGTTGGTTTATTTTCGGATGGTGGGTGGGTTTCTGAGTGGGTGTAGTGGGTTTTTAGGGAGAGTACGAGGTAGGACTTGATTGTGGGTGGGTGAATTTCGGGTGTTGGACGAGTTTTATGGCGGTGAGTATGTATTTTAGTGGTAGTTGGGTGGATTTCGGGTGGTTGGCTGGGGTTTCGTTGTGGTTGGTGGGGTTTTGGTGGTGGGTGGGTAGTTTTGGTGTGGGTATGGATGGGACTCTCAGTGCAGTAGTTGGGTGGTGTTGGTGGTGCAGTCAAGTGGAGGAGAGGGGTTGAGGTTAGGGAGGAGAGATAAGGTGTGAAGATGGGATTATTTTGAGATTAATTAAAGGTGGAACTGTTTTGAGAAGACCACCAAAAGGTGGGATTATTCCTATCAATTAATCCTTTGATTAAAGGTAGAAGACGTATGACATACTTCTATAATTAAGATTTTAAACTTAATATCGAGATGAAAATTCATCATCTTATTTATTATATTCCCACAAATTAACTAGACAAGGATAATATATAACACATATCATGAAAAACATGTATAATTACTAGCAATACAGTGATATATACATACATTGATTTGCTCCTTAAACCATACTTTATGGAATTAATTACTGTCCACAAAAGTTGAGTTGGCCGTACTTGGGTTTTTCATCAGGAGTAAAAAGTCCATAATGCTGCTCACTTTCGTCGTTTGTTTTATCATTTTCATCAAACATTGCAAACAAGTATGTCTCAATCTCTTCTCCTGGTGTCATAGGAGTTCCCTCCTTCACATGATTGATCAAATTTGTGTAGTAAGTCCTTGCATTTTCTACTGTGGCATATTCTCGAGGATCAAAAGGCTCCTTTTGATCATTGCGGTCAGTGATTGTTTTCTGAGCATAATTGTGCGGCTTGCCAGTAAATCCGCTTTTCGACGGCCACCCGCTTTCCGACACCGCCACTTTGACATTCTTTCCCTTCCCCGCTTTCTTTTTATCATCATTCAATGATTCAGTCTGAAGTGCAACAACTTTCTCTATAGCCACATAGGTTGCATCATATATTGCGTCGAATAAGTTTTGGTAACTTTTCCCATTGTTAGGATCAGTAAATTCAGCCTTACTATTCTTAAATAATGCATAGTCAATTTTAATATTCACAGGATCTCCTAATAAAGAAATGTAGGGTTGAATATTGACCAACATAGGTGAATCATTTGTGGTTAGAAAGTTTATTATTGGGGTAATGTACGATAAATCTCTAAATGTGGAATTGGATGGTGGATACGTGTTATCGAGTAATCCTGTATCAATAGCAGTAGAAACCTTAATTAGGCTTTCTAAGCTATTTGAACTTAGTGAATTCAGAATGTTTTGCATAGCTGGTTCGACTGACGAGGCTAGTGAATCAGACGAATTGATTTCGTTTCCGACAGCGATGTATTTGATAAATGATGCATAGGGGACGACGTTGGTCTGGACCCATTCGTCGGCGGTAGGTTGATCGGATGCTATACATGGAATGTCTTCATTAGGGACACCTAACATGAGTTTGATCTGTTGTGTTCCTTCTAGGAGGGCTTGGAGTGTTGCTTGATCAGGAGCATAGAGTCTCATGGCTCCTATTCCATTGGATTCATAGAGGTTTACCACATCTTGGGCGCAAGGTAAGTTGTTTCCAAGCATTCCATAACATACTCCAACACTTGCCTCTAGTATACGAATATAATCATTAGTACAATATATATAAGATGTATATATATATAGTATGTAATTGGAAACCCAAATGAGTATAACTTGATGACCAAATATCAACTTAGCTAAATTAATTTAACTCTCACTAGCTAGTTGAATATAATAAGAAAAAAGATCGAGATGCTCTGGAATTTATTTGGCAATTTACGTGACACGACACAGTAGAGACCCTAAACAACACAAGGCCTAAATAAAAGTTGAACCAGCTCATATATGTATCAGTTACAAATTAACCTTTATTAAACACAAATTGAAATAAAGATCCAATCGAACCCCATCCGAACTAGTTTGCCAAGCCTAAGCCAGTGAGACTTGATCATCCGTTCACATAGCATGTACAATTCAAAGTTAAAGAATGTATATATAGTGCATAATAAAAGAATATATCTCATCTTCATTCTTTAAAAAACATGTAATTTATAGAGTAAATTAACATACAGTAGTTAACTATAGTAATATGATAAAGGAACATGGAGGAATAATGAAAAGAACATACTTAGTCGCAACCATATTCCTTGTCATGCTCTTGATGATTACGTGTTTAAATATAAGCTAAGCTCCCTAATATTATGGATGTAGAAAATGCTCGCAATCAGAAACCATCCAATTCATGAAATGTCTTCTGATGCTAAATGTAGTTAAGGAGTATAATGTATTTTAATCGCCAAAGAGAAAGAACTAAAAATAGTTATAGAGAGATAATGCGAAGGTATTATAGATACCTGTTGGGTGTAGGCTTTTTAATAGAACAATTGCTATGATGAACAGCGAGGTGGCGAAGGCCATGACGGGTTCCTACTTGAGGCCTTAGAGAAAATTCGAAAAGAAAAGGAGCAAAATTCTCTGATAAATGCAGGTCATTCCATATATGTCCCTTTATATAGTCAAATCATATTGAAAAAACTAACAATTTTTCTCTGCGTCAAAACTATAGAAGTTAGTCTTATACTATATAGATAAAACATATTTATCCTTTTGTTGTTGTTTTCTTTTTACATAATTTCTAATGCACATATTGGAGCAATAATATCTTGAGATTTAGGTCGTACATAAGTATGAAAGTTTAATATTTAAAAACTACAAGTCGAGACCAATCTTACTGGATTCCAAATGACTATGTTTTGATTCCATATACATCGACCAAAACTTATGGTCAAAGTTTCTCTCTTCAAATGAAATATTCAAGTAGGAACATTTTGACTTTAACCTTTGCTAATTTGTTATTTTGACCATATATATCTCTAATATTCAATTAGTAAATTTTTTAGAAAGTTCATGTCATGAAAATAATATTGAAACTAATCCAATAACATATTAAATGGTAACATTTAGCTTATATATATTACAAATAAATATGGCCAAACATAATTATATAATAAAGTATAAAAATAACAATGTTGCAATTATAAAAAAATAGAGGAATAACAACACTAACAATATCGCGAAAAACCTAGTAAAAGAAAAGTTTGCCGTCCTCTTACTCTTGTCGAGCTCCCGCTTCAGAAGCTAGATGTTACTTGTAGTACGCAATGAAGAGCACCATGTGCTCTTGACAACTTCGATTGATGTATGCATTTGTCCTATAGTTAACAAAAGAAAAGTCTTAATTGTCTAATTGTTGACAGTAAAAAAAAAAAAGGAAAAAAATAAAACAAATAAAAAAAAAATAGTACAGAAGATTATTGGATCTTTTGCGTGTATGTTAAAGAGCAACTAAGTATAGTGATATAGGTAAAATTAGATCCCAAATCTAGGGCACTACACCAATATGATTTTATCAATTAAGTTATACTCCCTCCGTCCCATAATATATTACTTGTTTTCTTTTTGCACGGTCTCCAAGATATACATTTGACCTTCAATATCTTCAATTCCGTATTAATAAAAAATATTCAAAGTTGATATTATGAAAATACACATTGAGTCGAATCTAACAAGATCTTACATGAGTTTTATTTTGGGAAAATTCCTCAGGTACCCCTGAGGTCTGACTTAATTCTCAAATTGCCTTCACATTTGGAGAATTCCTCACATACCCCTGAACGTTGACTTTGTGCTCAAAATACCCATACTAAAGACGGAACCCTAACGTCGTTAGGTTTTTGTCTCTCTCTCTCCTCTCCATCTTCATCTTCTTCATCTCTTCTCCCACCATCCTCCATGAATGACATCCTAAACCTCTAATTTTCTCTCTCTCTTTCCACCTACACGCCTTTCTGTATCCTCCCCATCTTCATCTTGTGAATTTCCATTGAAGATTGACCTGGGTTTTATTTTATTTTTCGATGTTGGGGAGTTGGGTTTTCTGGGTTTGTGCTTGAATTGTGTTCTTATAACAACGACGAATGAAGTTGAAAGGGTTGTGAAGTTTAGGAGAGAGAGAGAGAGGAAGAAGATGGAGATGAGGGGTTTAAGAGGGGTTGAAAAAGATAGGCGAGACATTGAAATTGCCATAGATGAAGAAGATGAAGATGGAGATGGAGAGGAGAGAGAGACAAAAACCTAACGGCGTTAGGGTTCCGTCTTTAGTAAGGGTATTTTGAGCACAAAGTCAAAGTTCAGGGGTATCTGAGGAATTCCCCAAATGTGAGGGGTAATTTGAGAATTACGTCAAACCTCAGGGGTACCTGAGGAAATTTTCCTTTTATTTTTTGTATATATTAATGAGAATATTTGGTTAAAGATTTTAAACTTTGACCTCAAGAGAAAGAAACAAGCACTATATTATGGAACGTAGGGCGTATAACATTTATGAAGAATATTAGAAGTGAACCAAGTAACCAACTAAATCTCATTGTTCTTTTCTTTTTCTTTCTCATTATTTTTTCTTTCTTCTATACTTAAAAAGTATTATCAAAACAAACCTGACTTAAATTATATAGAAGCCTGAGACCGAATTTTGTCTCGAAAATAGTGATTCAAAGTTGTCGATTACCTTTTGGTCGTCCCTTGCTAGTGTTTCCGATCCCCTTTGCCACATATGTTAGTAGCAAACTCATATCTAGGCATCCCCCTCACCCATAAAAGACCCAAGCGCAAAGATGTCCAATTCCTAGTGGACAAAGTGAGAAAAAAACTGGCCTTGTGGAAGGCCAATTATCTTTCTAGGGCGGGAAAATTAGTTTTAATAAGATCTACTCTCAACTCGATCCCTTCTTACTACCTCCAAACTCAATTTCTCCCGGCCACCACCCTATCAGATTTAGATCAGGTTTGCAACAATTTTCTTTGGGGGGCTAAAAACTCTAAAAATCGCCTTCACCTAGTCGGAAAAGACTTTACCTTTTTGCCCAAATCCCAAGGAGGTCTGGGAATTAGAGCCCATCATGATCTAAATATTGCTTATATGGCTCGCCTAGGTTGGAAAATGTGTCAGGGGGAGGATAACCTCGCAAAAGACTGTATCATCTCGAAATACATCCATTCAAACAAAGTTGTTCCTTTCACGAATGGGTCAAAGATCTGGAAGAGTATAGGTTTGGGGTGGGATCTCTTAAATAATAATAAAATATGGGTCATAGGCGATGGTAAATTAAAGATATCTCATTTTGGAATGACAACTGCTTAGGAATAGGTGCCCTCCGAACCCTTATTTCAGGTCCGCTCCTCAATCAGGAGCAGAACTATAAGATTAATGATCTCTGGGTCAATAATTCCTGGTACCTCCACACTCTTTCCCTCGACTTGCCTGACTTCATAATTTCCCGTATCCTAGAAATCTCAATCCCTAGTTCTGATGGCAATGTGCATGATTACCCAATGTCCGCCTTTGCTGAAAACAACAAATTCTCTCTCACAAAAGCCTATTCCGCTCTCGTCTACCATCGCCAACCCGAACACGACCTAGATTGGTTATGGAAAGGTCCAACAACCCCAAAACTCAAAATTTTTCTTTGGTTAGCTTGGTGGAATCGCCTACCTTCCAATCAGCTACTCCATCATAGAAACATCCTTCCATCGGGCTTATGCCCCCTATGTAATGTTTGTTTGGAGTCATCAATCCACATTTTATGCGATTGCTTAGTAGCCAAGGATGTTTGGAATTCACTTCAAAATCCCCCTTTGAATGCCAACTCTTCTGAAGCATGGTTGCGTGATAATCTCTCTTCTCAAAGGCACTCTAATGGCCTCCCTATGAACCTTCTATTCCCGTTCGTTTATTGGGAAATCTGGACCCAAAGAAACCGAAAAGTGTTTGACAATGTCAAACTCCCCACACCCGCCCTCACTATCCTCAAAGCCATAAAAAATGCAACTGAAATTCAGACCTCTTTCCCGTCCCTTTTAACAAAGGACCCACCCCCCACACCTCCAATCAATCTTCCTCCCAAACCATGGCTAAACGTGTTTGTTGATGCATCCTTTACTAGTCTATCCTCTGTTTCTTGTATTGCGGGTGTATTATTTGATAATGCAGGCAATTGGGTCATGGGCTTCCAACGAAGAGTATATGCTAACAATGCGTTACATGCGGAAATTATGGGAATTCAGCATGGTGTCATTATTGCTCAAGAGCAAGGAGCAACACACTTAGCCATCACTAGTGATTGCAAGAAGGCCGTCAAAATCATACAACAAAATGTAATGTATGACCCCATAATTGATAACATTGTTATGATGTGCAGGGCTCGAAACCAATGTTTCCAAGAGATGAAGATCCAATTGTACCCAAGGAAGCTCAACTTAATTGCGGATAAGATGGCAAAGGAAGGAAGAAAGGCGAACTTAGATATTAATGTAACTAGGCTTATCCCCACCCCCCTAGTTACCTCTTGAACTTATGGGACGACTTTGTACTAAGGCTTTTAGCCATAACTGTTTAAGTTAATGCATCCGTATTTCACCAAAAAAAAAAAAAAATACTCATAGTCACGGCCAACTTACCACAAAAAGTACATTGTGTGTGGACGTGCAAGAGGCCAACGGGGGTAAGCTGTTTAATTAGTTGGTGCCGCAACAATAGAATCACACAACGACGAAATACATTCGCTAATTATATAATCCTTGTCGCGCAAAATAATCTTTGTAGTCTTAATAATCTACTTACTGAGGTCAAGTAAGCAATTTTCTCCATTTTGTAGGAATTGATGCCTTGAATTCTGGTCAGAGGGCATGTTTCGTCGGCTCGCCCGATTGAATCGGGCAGGCTCGCCCGATCGGGCGAGGCAGCGTCTCAGCAGCAGCTCAAGGAGTGGAGCGCCCGATCGGGCATCGTTGCGAACTACGACTCGGACGATGGTCGCCCGATCGGGTCCGAGACTGGTTTTGACTTGGCGAGTACCGCCCGATCGGGCGGATTCCGCCCGACCCGATCGGGCGGAGGTTTAATGAGACGCGGATCGCGATTTTCCGATTTTGCATATAAATAGGTTTTTTAACCTAGCTTATTATTTGACGATTAAGACATTAATCACCTCTGTAATTCTGATTATTCTTCTCATCAATATTATTATTCTCTCTCTGCCCGTGGATGTAGCCAACACTCCGTTGGTGAACCACGTTAAATCTGTGTCTGATTATTCTTTGTTTTGCATTCAATATTTGTTCTTTCTCACATCTGTTATAACAAATTGGTATCAGAGCTTTGTGTTCGATCCGGGTGAGAAATATGTCTGGGATGAATGTGAAAATTGATAAATTCACTGGGAGAAATAGTTTCAGTCTGTGGCAGATCAAGATGCGTGCTTTACTGAAGCAACAAGGGTTGTGGGCACCGTTGGCAAAGAAGTCATCGGATTCAGAAACCGCTGAGATGGCCGTTCTGGAGGAGAAGGCGCATTCAACAATTATGCTATGTCTCTCTGACGACATAATTACTGAAGTTGCGGAGCGAGAAACCGCTGCCGGGTCCGTGGTTGAAATTAGAGAGTTTATACATGACGAAATCTCTAACCAACAAGTTGCTTTTGAAGCAACGTCTGTTCAGCCTGCGTATGCAGGAAGGTATGTCTCTGAGGGATCATCTAGATAAATTGAATACTATCTTGCTAGATCTTCGTAATATTGATGTTAAAGTAGATGATGAGGATGCTGCTTTAATTCTGTTAGTATCTTTGCCTTTATCATATGAGAATTTTGTGGATTCTTTTATTGTTGGGAAAGATAGTCTGTCATTAGAAGAAGTAAGATCTGCTCTTCATACTAGAGAAGTCCGTCATCAGGCATCTGGGTCTAGTACAGAAAATCAGACATCTGGATTAGTTGTCACTGGGGGTAAGGGACAGGGAAAATCTGGTAAAAAGAAATCGAACCATAAAATTCGAATTCTAAGGGTCCTAAACCTAATGATGTCTGTAATTACTGTAAAGAGAAGGGGCATTGGAAAAACGAGTGTCCTAAGAAAAAGAAGCAGTAGGACAAGAATGAAGGTTCTGCTGCTCTGGCAGAAACTGATGGTAATTCTGAGGAAGATCTGGCCCTAGTTGTTAATGATCAGTCACATTATAGGGATGTGTGGGTTCTTGATTCTGGGGCATCGTATCATATTAGTCCCTGCAGGGAGTGGTTTTCAACTTATGAGCAGATAGATGGGGGTTGTGTTTCTATGGCCAACAGTGCTGCCTGCAAAGTAGTTGGAATAGGCTCCATCAGATTGAGGACTCATGATGGTACATTCTATACCTTGAACGAAGTTAGGCATGTTCCACTGATGACAAAGAATCTGATATCTTTGAGTCTTCTTGACAGTAGAGGTTTCAGTTTTCAAGGTGAAGGTGGAGTTATGAGTGTCTACAAGGGTTCGAAGGTAGTTCTGAAAGGTATTAAAAAGGGTACCTTATATTTTCTTCAGGGTTCTACTGTGACAGGTTACGTTCTTTGTTGCATCATCCGAGGTTCCCAAGGAGGATATGACCAAGTTATGGCATAGGAGACTTGGACATATGGGTGAAAGGGGGATGCAAATTGGCCAAAAAGGGATCTTACGTGTGGGCACAAGGTGCGGGACTTAGAGTTCTCGTGAGCATTGTGTGTTTGGGAAGCTTGATCGCAGCAAGTTTCCAAAGGCTGTGCATACTACAAAGGGCACACTTGATTATATTCACTCTGATTGTTGGGGTCCTTCCCGAGTTGAGTCTATTGGAGGTTACAGGTACTTTGTGTCGATGATCGATGATTATTCAAGGATGACTTGGGTAATTATGATGAAGCATAAGAGTGAGGCTTTCATGAAATTCAAGCAGTGGAAGGCATTGGTGGAAAATCAAGTTGGAAGGAAGATCAAAAGACGCGAACTGATAATGGTCTGGAATTTTGTTGGTCTGAGTTTAATGAGTTCTCCAAGAATGAAGGGATTGCACGTCATCATACTCGTCGGGAATACTCCACAGCGAGAATGGGGTAGCAAGAACGCATGAATCGACACTTGTTGGAGAGAGCGAGGTGCATGCTCTCTAATCTTTGGGTTACCTAGAAGATTTTGGGCGAAGCCGTAAGCACAGCTTGCTATCTGATCATCCGTGGACCTCACACTGGTATTGACTGTAAAACACCTTATGAGGTGTGGTCTGGTAAGCCTGCAGATTATTCTCTATTGAGAGTTTTTGGTTCTACTGTTTATTATCATGTAAGTGAGGGTAAATTAGAACCTAGAGCTAAGAAGGGTGTATTTGTGGGTTTTGGGAGTGGAGTTAAGGGCTATAGAATCTGGTCACCGTCTGAGAGTCGAGTTATACTTAGTAGAAGTGTAATATTTGATGAAAATTCTATGCTTAACCCCACTCGTGAAGTCTATGGTAGTGTCTCGTTGGTAGCGATGTTGATAAACAGTGGAGCCGGAAGTCACTTATGATGGGAGTGAATTACAGCACCAAGGTGGAGAAGATCAACATGGTGCTACTGAATCTGAATCTTCTAGTCATCCATCCGCCTCATCTGAAGCACATCGAACAAGTATAGCACTTAATAGAGCTAGAAGAGTTGGTGTGGGACCTCCTAGGAGGTATGGTTTTGAGGACATGGATGCTTATGCACCTGCGGTTGCTGAGGAGGTGGAGGTAGATACTCATGAACCATCCACCTACAAAGAAGCGGTCTCAGGCAGTGAGTCTGCTCAATGGCTCGCTGCTATGGGAGATGAAATGGAGTCTCTGGATAAGAATCATACTTGGGAGCTAGTCAAGCGTCCTAAGGAGAGAAAAATTATCACTTGCAAATGGGTTTTCAAGAAGAAGGAATGGACCTCCACCTTCTGAGGGGGTCAAGTATAAAGCTCGGGTTGTTGCAAGAGGGTTCACTCAAAGGGAAGGGGTTGACTATAATGAGATTTTCTCACCAGTGGTTAGACATACTTCCATCAGGGTGCTACTAGCAATAGTTGCACATCAGGATCTTGAACTTGAGCAACTAGATGTGAAAACAGCTTTCCTACATGGGGAGTTGGAGGAAGAGATTTATATGACTCAGCCAGATGGGTTCCAAGTTCCTGATAAAGAAGACTATGTTTGTAGACTGAAGAAGTCCTTGTATGGGCTAAAGCAGTCTCCTAGGCAGTGGTACAAAAGGTTTGACAGCTATATGATTGAATTGGGTTACAACAGGAGTCCGTATGATTGTTGTGTGTACCACAATAAGCTGGATGATGAATCATGGATTTATTTGGTCTTGTATGTAGATGATATGCTTATAGCTGCAAAGTCCAAGTCTGATATTCAGAGGTGAGAGTCTTCTCAGTGCTGAGTTTGAGATGAAGGATTTGGGTGCTGCGAAAAAGATTTTGGGGATGGAGATTTATAGGGAAAGAGATCAGAGGAAGCTTTTCTTGTCACAGAAAGGCTACATTCAGAAGATTTTGTCAAGGTTTGGCATGTCAACAACTAAGCCTATAGATACTCCAAGTGCCTCCAATAATCATTTGTCTGTTGCTTTTGCACCCAAGTCTGCTGAGGAGAAGGAGTATATGAGTAGGGTTCCTTATGCTAGTGCAGTAGGGAGTCTGATGTATGCTATGGTCTGCACTAGGCCGGATCTTGCACATGCAGTCAGTGTTGTTAGTAGGTTCATGGGTGATCCTGGTAAGGAGCATTGGCAGGTAGTCAAAAGGATTTTTCGTTACCTTCGAGGTACGTCTGATGTTGGTCTCATTTACGGGAATGATGCTCAGTGTTTAGTTGCTGGTTATTCGATTACGATTATCTTTGGAGATGTAGACAGTAGAAGGTCTATGACTGGCTATGTATTTACTCTTGGTGGCTCTGTTGTTAGTTGGAAGGCAACTTTGCAGGCTACAGTTACTTTGTCTACTACTGAAGCAGAGTACATGGCATTGACAGCAGCTGCTAAAGAGGGAATATGGTTAAAGGGGCTAGTTAGTGATCTTGGTTTGCATCACGATCAGGCCATTGTGTATTGTGACAGTTTGAGTGCAATATGCTTAGCCAAGGATCAAGTCCATCATGAAAGGACTAAGCACATTGATGTGAGATATCATTTTCTGAGGAGTGAGAAGAGGGTTAAGGTGAAGAAAGTAGGTACTGCTGATAATCCTGCTGATATGTTCACTAAACCTGTTCCACAGAGTAAGTTTCAACATTGTTTGAACTTGCTCAATGTTCGTGACTGTTAATTGCCCTTTGGGGAAAGTCTGGGGCCTTTAGGGGCTAATCTGGTGTCCTTAAGGGACAAATCTGGTCTGGTTGTCTTTCGGGGCAAATCTGTTTGCAGGGAGAATCTGGGCGTTGTGTTCAATGCATCTGTTTTTTGTTTATCTGGTTCATTGTGAGAGGATTCAAGTCAAGGTGGAGATTTGTAGGAATTGATGCCTTGAATTCTGGTAAGAGGGCATGTTTCGTCGGCTCGCCCGATCGGGCGAGGCAGCGTCTCAGCAGCAGCTCAAGGAGTGGAGCGCCCGATGGCATCGGGCGTGTTCGCCCGATCGGGCATCGTTGCGAACTACGACTCGGGCGATGGTCGCCCGATCGGGCCCGAGACTGGTTTTGGCTTGGCGAGTACCGCCCGATCGGGCGGATTCCGTCCGACCCGATCGGGCGGAGGTTTAATGAGACGCAGATCGCGATTTTCCGATTTTGCATATAAATAGGTTTTTTAACCTAGCTTATTATTTGACGATTAAGACATTAATCACCTCTGTAATTCTGATTATTCTTCTCATCAATATTATTATTCTCTCTCTGCCCGTGGATGTAGCCAACACTCCGTTGGTGAACCACGTTAAATCTGTGTCTGATTATTCTTTGTTTTGCATTCAATATTTGTTCTTTCTCACATCTGTTATAACACATTTTATGAAAAAAAATTCCAAGATTCAAAACTTTTAATATTTTTGTTAATTACCCAAATAGCCTTAACCATTCTCGCCTTTTGTACATTATTATTGTTATAATAGTGTAGCAATCCCTTACGTAATCTTTATCCTATATTTAATCACATTTTGATACAATATAATGAACTTTCGTTGTTGATATTTGAACTTCCATGAATATATTGACCCTTAGTTTTCTAAGGTGAATATTAACCAATTTGTTTAAATTCATTTGAATTTATTAATACTAATTTAAAAATTTTGTTTATATTTTTAAATTTTAGATGAATAAACAATATTTGTGTCAAATAGTTTAGAATAATTTATTTATATATATCTTGCCACACTGATCACCTTTCTCTATTAATGCATTCTTATTAGTTGGGGCGGGCGGAGATGGTTCGGGTATAACATAAAATCCACACCTGCTCCACCACCCATTACGGGTAAGATTGTCATCCCCATCGGCCATCAGGGGAGGTTCTTGGCCATGCAATTAGGGCGACGGAACAGGGCCCCCAAAATACAGGACCTCGAAATATATTTATATCATTGTTTGGAAGAAAGACAAAAGCAAAGCATTTGGATCCGTGGTAAAGTGGTAAGGGAAGGGTGATAAGGACGTAGGTTCAATTCTTGGTAGGAGCAAAATTCATTTATTTTTGTTGTTTCAACTTTTGGGACACCCCATATGACGCACATTAAATACCACGCGGCGTCATTAGGTTATTATTACTCTTTTTTTTTCTTTTGTTGATTAAATACCGATGTATCAGTGTCCAATGAAGATAAATCTTCATATTCCCAAATCCCATGAATTGCTACTTGTTTTTTTTCCAACTCTCTCTCATTAATTTCTGCTCATCCTCCCATATTTTAAAATTGCAATTTCCCAATATTTTTTTTTTACTAATTAAGTAAGTAGATTAATGAAGCAACAAGTTTCCCAATAATATTTACTCTTATAATTTTTTTTAAGTGAAAGTCTTATATCTTTCATGAAGTACATATGAAGGGCCCAATTTTAAGAGAGAGTGTGTAGGGCCCCCAATATATTTGCCCCTCCCCTGTCGGCCATCCCCGCCCCATTCCCATCAAACCAACACCCTCCCCGCCCCAATTGGGGGAGGTGGGATGGGGCTAGACCTGGCAAAGTTGGTCCTGATCCGAAAATCCGGTTCGAAATATCCGATCCGTGGTCCGATCTGGGTCCGAACCAGACGGTCCGAAACGATCCGACCCGGTCCGAATCCGATCCGAAATAATCTTGACCCGAAACTCATCTGAAATCCGAATGATCCGATATGGTCTTACCCGATCCGAAATTATTGGTTTCGATTAGGCTTTGATCTGAAGTACCCGAAACTTACCCGTTTTTTTTATAAAAAAAAATTATCATTGGCCACTGGTGCAAAACTTTGGAAGAATTTCATGTAAGTATATGTAACGAATACTCAAATAGTTAGACGGAATAATTTTAAAAAATGTAGGGAGTACTAACTACTAAAGATTTAATATCCAATAAAAGGGCTAATAATAGAATAATTAATAACTCAAAAGATTAGTATAGAATAAAATTTATTTACATAGGAAAACCCTTACCCTACTAAAAAAGCTCAAAATCTTTCTTGTCCAATCCGAAATCCGATCCGATGATCTGAAATCATAATCCGAAATCCGATTCTATCCGAAACCCGATCCGATCCGAAATAATAGTCCGAACGATGACCCAATCCGAAACGGTCCGGTCCGGTTCGATCCCGGTCCAAATGTAACTTGATCCGAAAACGGTCCGATCTGAATTGGTCCGGTCCGAATCCGATCCGATTGGTCCGATTGCCAGGTCTAGATGGGGCAAGTCTCCTCCTTGACTTGCTCCACTGACATTCCTAATGACATGGTTCCATCCACCTAATAAGTACCGTACGATCACATGGAGTAGAAAGAGAATATGGGATGCTGAACTTCTAAACGTCGCCCCCAAATTACTTAAAATCGCCCCAACTACTATGTGAATGTACCATTATACCCTTTTTGTCTTTTACAACTCTCTCTCCACCACCACCTAAAATCACTAACCACCAATCGCTACCTCTCCAACCCACGAGCGATCACCACCGACGAGCACAAAATTCCGGCGAGTAATTTTTTTTTTTTAAATGAATTTCATGGGGCCAACGTGTGGCGCGCACGTTGGCCCCATGGGGTACAACGTCCTGGCACGGGCGTTGTGCCTCATGGGGCCAACGTGTGCCTACACGTTGGCTCCATGGGGCACAACGTCTAGGCCGGACGTTGTGCCTTCATGGGGCCAACGTGTAGGCCACACGTTAGCCCCATGGGGGCACAACGTCCGGCCTAGACGTTGTGCCTCATGGGGCCAACGTGTGGCCTACACGTTGGCCCCATGGGGCACAACGTCCGAGCCGAGGCGTTGTGCCCCATGGGGCCAACGTGCGGGCCACACGTTGGCCCCATGAAATTCGTTTAAAAAAAAATTTTCGTTTAAAAAAAAAAAACGTCGGAATTTTGTGCTCGTCGGTGGTAATTGGCGGTGGTTGGCGATGGTGATCGTGGGTGGTGATGGCGAAGATGAGAGATAATATGAATTAGGGGAGGAGTTAAGTTGGAGTAAAAATCAAAACAAAAATCGTAAGGGTATAATGGTATTTTTAGAGGGGAGTTGGGGCGATTTTAAGTAATTTGGGGGCGACGTTTAACAATCCCCTATGGGATGCTGGTAATGCTCCCATGTGGGCTGTGGCCATGTCCCACATATTCACTCCTTGTCTAGATCTGCATTTGTTTTTCTCCTATTGTCATGGAGTCACCCCTACGAAGTATGGATAATAGGCCATCAAAAAAAGAAGTATGATAGATTTGTGATAGTCTGATAGAATGAAGAAATGTCTTATAGGAAAATGAGTAAAACAATATGTATCATGCAGTGATACAACCTTCCTAAAAAGTGAGATTTTTACGAGATTAGTTAATAATATGTGTTGGTAAACGTGCTCGAAAAAATATGTAAATTTTATAATTGACGTCTAATTAATTAGTGAAATCAATTAGTGAAATCAATTAGTATACCTTAACTTTTGTACTCTTTTCTAGAAATATTTTTGTTGCAAATAAACTTTATAACTAATTGTATTCCGCTAATTAAGAATTAGACAACGAAACTAATTCTAAAGGGGCGGGTCGCTATAATACTACTATATTATTGTTCGCACCGCTAATTTCATGCACAACGACCGACGACTTAAAAAAAAAGAAAGTCTTCTTGCGTATTCAGTGGGCTCCTCTCGTTCACATAATTGGATGCATTAAGGAATCTTGACATTTCCTCTTACTATGGACTATAGTACTATGGCAGTATGGCTCCTAGCTAGTGTTAGTGACAATTGTTTCTTTCTGATATACGTACTGTTTAGGAATGTGCAAATTTGTGGATTATCATTATGATAAGTGAAAGAGTACATATTTCGATTAGCGAAAACAGGGAAAAGAGAAGGGAAAAAAGTTTCCATCGCAGTTGAGAGAGAGAGAGTATGAGGCCATGTTCTTTTGGACTTACGGCTGTTTAGTCCAGGAAGAAAGGGAGGAATTGAATCTAGTTGCATTCCATCGAACTAAGGCAAGTTAGTAAGGAAGCATAGGTCTCTTACCGAGTTAAATCATGAAAGATTTTCAGTTCAGTTTTAGTTCAGTTTCAGTTCATTTTAGTTACTCTCAGCAGTTCAGTTTTTCCCAGTTCAGTTCAGTTTGTCCTAGTTCAAAAAAACGGGGCCTGAGTATCCAAAAGATAAAAACATACCCACACAGATAGAGTGAGTATGAGTGTAACAAATTATATGAAGAGAATGAGAGATAGCTCAACGATTAGAGCATCTCTTTCAGTTTCAAGAAGTCTTGGGATCAACACCTTTGACAAGTTGGGACCCCTTTTACTCCCCAAACTTGTCAAGATTTATCCTTACAAGTATATATATCATATATGTGCGGTATTAGATTTTTCTCAAATATTTGAAGTTAAGTTAGTTGACCATGAATAACGTTGAAAATAGATAAAAGTATGTCTCACCAATATGAGCCCCAAGTTCGTTATTATAATGAAACATTGCTAATTTTACAAAACCTAAAATGGCGCTTAGTTTGAGCCCCATGTTTGTTATTCTCATGAAATATTGCAAAGTAATAGTACACTGTTTATTGAGGAGTCCTTGTTAGTTGTTAACATGATTGATGAATTGCCTGTCAACCATGTGCTGACTGCTTGACTAACATTTCTTTCACTAGAAAGACATTAGTGACAGAAATTTTGCAATCCAAATTTGTGTTTTGTCGTGGAATTCCAACTTGTAGGAATGTGATAGAAAAAGGTTCAATTTTTCGCAATTAGTAAATAACTGAACATATGAGGAAAGAAGGGAAAGTTTTTGAAGCAAATTGTTCCAAGCAATTGTATAAATTGTGCAATGAACTCCTACCTTTATTTTCAGACCCGAAAGATGATGTGTTTGGGCTATGGAAGAAATGTGATGTACATTGGGAGATTCAGTGATCGATGATGTTGCCATTGCGGTTTTTTGTTGCTTTCTAAAGTTTGGAGGTGTATAGAAACTTGCCTATTGGAAATGGTTATGTTTCAATAATGTTTTTAGCTAAAAGACTTCCTAATCATGAATCTATGTTTGGCAACACTAGTTGAATAGAAGTTGAAACTGAAAAACTATTAAATAACTTAACCCGTCCGCTATTGTTTTTTTTTTTTTCAAGTTGTAGTTCTTTTAAAACTAAAAACAAAAAATCGCAAGGAAAAGTGGTTTTTCACGGTTTAGCTGTCGGTTTCAAATTCATCATTTTTCTAATAAATTTGACTATTTTTGTATACGTTATAGGACATATATCATCATACAACTTTAAATACAAAAACCAAACAATCAAAAAATCGGTGATCCTATGGCAGCCATAAAACTAACAAGTAGCGAATACCAAGTTGATAGTATGAATAGTTTGGTAAAACTAGTTGGTTAAATTTACGGGATATTTTTTTTTCTGGGGATAAAACTATATAAGCATAAGATTGATACATATTAAAAAAAAAAAAACTTTTTAGGCTGATCAGAAGCTACTCAATGATACAATTCAACTTAAGTCATTTCCATTCTCCAGTCCTTCCATATATCTTTAAGGTACTTTCCAAATAGTTTTACTTGTCTAAGTTTCTAAATAGTTCATGTACTAATCATTTACAGCCTATGTAGTTTATTTTCAGGAAAAGAAAGGAAGAGAAGAGAAAGGAACGGAAGAGAATAGAAAAAGAAGAGAAAAGAAAGGAGAAAAACCTTAAGTTCACATATTTGGTTTAAGTTTTCTCTTTCCTCCCAAATTCTTCCAATTTTGTGAGGAAAGAAAAATGAAAATTTAGTAAAGACACTTTCCTCCCACTTCCTTCCATTTCCTATCACTTATAATGTTTTTTTAAACCAAACATTGGAAACTAAAGTGTTCCTTCCAATTCCTTTCTTTTCCTTCCAAATTCCTTCTACCAAACAAGTTGTTAAGGTTGACTAAATAAGTTGAAACATACTCTAAAAATTTGGTAAGAAGATGTCGATCGATCTAAAGATAACGAAAATTTGCGAGAATGAAAATAAAAGGGTATGTTTGTATTATCATCTTTTGTTTGTAGTTACGATTCTTTCAAAAAAATAATTATAGAAACTAGAGTGAGTAGTTTCCAGTCAATTTTCAAAATAAATATGATAATTTAAAGTATAATTAATTTAAAATTCATTATACAACCAATAACGTATAGCTACGAAAATCTTAAAATAAAAATTGGAACTAATAATAACACCAAATGGGAGCTTTGGCTTGGATTTAAAAGTAGATGTTTGTTTGGGGAGTTGTTTGTTGGCAACCAAAACTAGTCCATATGGCTTATAAGAAACAACCTGAGTGCATCGACTCGAGTGTGTCTACTAGCTCGCGAATAACTTGAACTCAAGTCTTGAGCAATCAACTTAAAACCGGATCTTGAGAATTGCAGCGTTGAGCAAATCCGAAGTCAATTCGATGAACTTATATAGTTATATTACACTTTTTCAAGCTAAGTTATATTTTGATTTTATAAAATTGAATTATACTTCCTCCGTTTCTTTTTACTTGCAACTGTTTGACTTTTGGACTATTCACAAAGACTCTATTTAGTTTATCTTTGGTGATTTATAGTTAAGGAAAAACATATTCATGTAAGAACTTGTTAGATTCATCTCAATGTTTATTTTTCGATGCTCTACTTTTTTATAATTTTTTTATCAGTAGTTAGAGATATTATTGGTTGAAGTTATGCATTGGCAAGCATGAAAGTCAAACTGTTGCAAGTAAAAAGAAACAGAGGAAGTATAAGTTAATAATACTTGAAAACTTAGAGATTTAGAAGCTAGAACACTTTTAAAAATAATAATTGGAGTTTTGTGGGTAAAGACTTTGTCTATTTCATAAAATGATTCATCTACCCACTAGAAATTAAATAATCATTAATAATTAGTAAAGTCCGATTCAACAGTTTTGAGCTAACTATTTTTTTTATAAAGGTAAGATGAAAAGAGGTTTAGGAAACCTTCCTCGCGAAGGGAATTCCTAAACTATCGTTTACAAGGATGGAGTTGAAAACCGAAGAAGAAGACTGTACAATATGAAATTCAGAATTAACTAGGTGCTTGACATTAGCTATCCATTCGGCTGCTTTGTTTTCTTCCCAATATATATGTTGAATAGTGTAATTCCTGAATTAGCGAAGGAGTGCTTTGATGTCTTCAATAATGAGATGAATTTGCCATGGGGCTTGCCAGATGTTCTTGACTGCGTTAATTACTAGTAAATTGTCACCTTCAATGTGTATGTCCCGGATTTGGTTCTTTAGAGCGAGGAGTAGACCTTTGAGAAGGGTCGTTGCTTCGGCCATGAACGCCTAGATTGAAAGATGTGGCTTGAATGAGTTCACCAAGGTTGTTACGGATAATAACTCCTATGGCGGTAGAATTATGTGAAACTGAGCCATCAAAATTTAGTTTGAAGGTAGTTGGCGGTGGAGGGGTCCAAGCAACCAAGATGAAAGAAGATTGTGGCGCCGAAGTAGGATGGGTGGAGGAGGAAGAGAAAGGTGTACCTGCAAGTTGGCAGGAATCAAGCTTTGTGCAAATAGTCCATTCTTGGAAGAGGAATTTGGCTTTATGGAGAATCCTGAATTTATTGAATGAGGCGTTGTTGAAGATGATATCATTCTGATCTTTCCAAATAAACCATACAAGGAAGATTAATTTCGTCAAGATATATTTCCTGTTACTAAGAGTTTGAATAGTATGCAGAAGGGATGGTTCCCTGTGGTTATAATTAAGCCAAGCTAACTAATTTAATAAGTAGATGTATTAATATCCAGTTTTTGTATAAATACTACTTAATTAATTCAGTTTAATTCCCCACTTGTTAGTCTGGGTTCCAGCTCCCATTCTTGGTAACATTAATGTGGATGTTAGCCTTATGTCATTATTATCCACTTCACTTGACCTATGCTTAACGTAAGTCTTGATGAGCTTACCCGTGATTATACTGCCGATTGGATCCGGCAGCAACTTTTTTGTCTAATGAAGTCCTATTGTACTTATATGTTCGAAAATTGACTTTACTGACATACAACTAGAAATAGACAGCCATGACGATTACTTTAAAAAAATAATACTCCAGACCTTTTTGGTTGTAGGGTTACCAGAATAGATTATTGAATTATAGAGATAAGCCAATAACTTGGTTGTGGCCTTGTGGGGACTGCGGGTATGAAAAAATCTCCAAAATATCACTGAGTGTCAAGAATTTTAGTCGCTAATATTCATATTTGCAAGTTGCAACTGACGAAGACCAAGACCGACACTAAATCAACAACTATTTATGTCTTCTACACTGTATTCTTATGATTGTAACGTCTCGTATTAAATTTGTGACCGAAACATAATCACAACACATTAGATCATACTCGCTTGTTTTTTTTATTTGCTACATTGTTGTTATGCCATTTTCAAAACGTTATATAACCCTTAATATATCTTATTTCGTTTAAGTAAAAATTAAACAAATTTGATATTATGAATCTACACATCGAGACGACTCTAACAAGACCACACATGACTATATTTTTACTTATAAAAAAAATCAAATAATCGATCAAAGTTAATGGTTCATTTCCCAAAACAACAATAATGTAGCAAATAAAAAAAGCAGAGGGAGTATTGAACATGTTATTGTGTAACATGTTAAACCGTAACATATTGCGTAACAAAACCAAATACGTACATAATGACATAGATCGACTAAAAAAATAACATAGACTATACAAATAATGATATGAATTTGGTATTATTATGTCATTTATTTCATGTCATTTGAGTATCTTTACAAAAGAAGCGGTGGTTTTTTTGGTTGTTACACCATAAGTTACATATTAATCTACACACTTACACTTTTGACACTATTCACAAATTTCCCTTTGACTATCATTTGTGAATTATGATTAAGAGAAAATATAGTCATGTGGGGTCTTGTTTGATTCGTCTCGATATGTAGTTTTAGAATATCGACTTTTTATATTTTTTACAAATACAAAATTAGAGATATAAAGGCTCAAAGTAGTGCATCGGCATGCGTGAAAAGTGTAAGTGTGTAGATTAATATGAAACGGAGGTAGTAGTAAAACAGTTACACCTAAGAATTTGTTATTTAAAATTCCCCAGGTATGACACTAAAAAGTCCCAAATAATATTAATATTTAAATTAGTAAATATATGTTGACAAAGATTACAATCTTAATTTGAACTTGAAAAATCAAATGAAACAACTAAAAGAGGATGAAATTATTGCAGAGGAAAAGCTATTAGCTGAAGTTGAGTTTCCCATAGTTAGGATGCTTATGGAGTAAAAAGCCAAAAGTGATATTTTTATTTATATTAGTGAACATATGTTGACAAAGATTACAATCTTGATTTCAACTTGAAAAATCAAATGGAACAACAAAAAAAAAGGATGAAATCATTGCATAGGAAAAACTATTAGCTGAAGTTGAGTTTCCCATATTTAGGAGTCTTATCAGGAGTAAATAGCCCAAAATGACGCTCTGTGTTAGGTCCCGTTTTATTGTTCTCATCAAACATCGCAAACAAGTATGTTTCAATTGCCTTCCCTGGTTTTAATGGAGTCCCCTTCTTTACTTGATTCATCAAATTCTTGTAATAAGTCCCCGCATGCGCTACCGTGGCATCTTCGTCTTCACCTTCCGACGGCCACCCAGTTTCGGACACCGTGATCACCATGTTAGGTGCACCAACCTTCCCAAGAGCCGCGTAAACTGAATCCACCATTGCATCAAATAAATTTTGGTAATTCTTTCCGTTATTAGGGTCAGTAACCACAGTTCCAGGGGACGTAAATAGTGCATAGTCAATACTAATACTTTGCTTATTACTAACGTAAGCAAAGTAAGTGTAAATATTAACTAACAAAGGTGACTCATTAGTAGTTAAAAATTTGATTATTGGAGTAATATATGATGTGTTATTAAATTCGCCCTTTGATGGTGGATACGAATTTATGATTAGGGTTGTATCAATGGATGTAGAAACCTTAATTTTGCTTGTTGAGCCTTTTGAATTTAGTGCCTTGCGGACATTTTTTAAGGCCGGTAGAATTGATGGTGCTTGTTGATCGGATGGATGGATTTCGTTTCCGACGACGATATATTTGATCGACGATGCAAAGGGAACGACGTAGGTCTTAACCCATTGCATCGCGGCCGATTGATGGGACGCGAGAGACTTAATTTTTTCATTAGGGACACCCAACATGAGTTTAATGCCTGATCCTTGAAGGGCTTGAAGAGCTGCGAGATCGGGATCATAGAGTCTCATTGCGCCTATGCCGTAGGAATTATAGAGGTTCACCACATCTTTCTCCACTGGTAAGTTGTCCGCAATTCTTCCATAACATACTCCAATTTGTGCTTCTACATTGAATCATCATTAGAAAATATTAGTACAAGCTTTAAGGCACGCAATGGTCGATTAGTGGTATCTATCTAATATATTATTCATCCCTGGCCCACACATCTCTTTCTCGTAGTCTATTTCATAAAATATGTGTTGAACTATGCCTTGAATTGATTATCTAGCGCTAGGATTAACCAATTACGGGGGTCTATATTACAATAATTAACTCCCATTTGTTTAGGTTAATTAATAGGTACTATATAACCCTATAATTAACTCTTGCCTCCATAATTCTGAAAAATGTACTCTCTCTCCTAAACCTAATAAAATCGTTTCTCCTCTGCCTGTGGACGTAGCTAACAAATTATTAGTGAACCACGCTAATTCTTGTGTCAATTCGTCATTAATTATTTGCTTCATTCATTGCATCTGTCAGAACAATATGATAAACCAATGTGATCATCCTTGGACTCTACTTTTTACATTTTCTCTTATATGAAAATAAATGTATTCATAACTTTGAATAATAACGGTTAATAATTGAAATAGACGGGATATATATATAAAAGGTACCTGTAAAGCGTAAGCTAAGTGATAAGAACACCATGATAATGAGCAGCAAGGTGGGGACAGCCATGGGAGCCTGAGGATTACTTGGGATAGCTCCGGAAAATAAAAATGAAATGTATTAGTTTCCTTGATTGCATTAAGTTCTTGTATATGTCTCTTTATATAGAAGAAATAGCAGTGTGAGAAGTGAGAACAGAAACTTCAATTTCTGGGTCAACGGTCAAGTCAATTACTACCCGTGAATCGATGAACTTCAATTAATTATTTTACACGTCAAAGTTAAATTAGTATTGGAGAAAATACGGAAATAGGATGTAGAGAAGGAAAGAGCAAGGAAGCTTACAAGAAGAAGGACCCTTTGATCTTAATTTTTTCTTCAATTGTCTTATCAAACTGGTGACTAAAGTTTTAGTCACTCATAAACAAACTCTTAAGACCTGTTCTTTTGGACTAAAATTAACCAAACTGAACCGAGACGGTGACATAAAACTTAATTGAACTGAATTGAAATTAAGTCAAAATAAAAGGGCTTTAGAGCTCGCAATAAATGATATAAGAGTATATTTATAGCTCTATATATAATTAGAGGTGATCATCGGACTAGTATGGTCGAGCAAGGGTTGGCCGGTAGGGAGTAACAAAGACTAGTTCGCATGAAGCGATCGAGTTGTGTCGAGATCTTGGATCCATCTAGGCGCCGGCGTGCACTAGAGTCAATTAAGAGGGACCACTTTTTTGATTATTTAGAAAAATACTTGGCCTACTATGCCAACTTGCTAAGTAGGTCGATTGAATTGGGGCAGTTGTACGAATTCATAATTCGGAGTTTATTGAAGGGAAAAATAGCTCTCCTATTTAATCCTTGGAATATTCTCTCATGGACCACCTTAGGTGTCATGTAATAAGAATTCTCCTAAGAGTTTTGTCCTGTAGTGCCTAGTACTTATATGATGTAGTCATCAACTTTATTTGGAGAGCTAAACATTGGTCAATGAAAATGATCTAAGCATTTTACTGCTCCTCATTAACTTCCTTTCTTTTTCTAATTATTCTCTGCATTTCTGGGTATTGTGATCTGTAATTTGTGACTATAGAAGTCATCATGGTATCAGAGCAGGCGCATACCACCTGAAATCAGAGATCATTTTCCCCAAATTCGTCCCATCCTAGGCGAATCGAAAAACCCCAAAATCTTCAAATCCCTAAAATTCGAAAAAAAAACCCAAATTTCTCTCTCTCTCTCTCTCCTCCTTTTGATTTCTTCCTCGATTAAGCTATGGCAGCCCAGAAATATACCTACCAGGACATGATAAGTCCCTTATTTCTTTATCCCTCTGATAATGCCACCTCAATCCAGATAGATAAACTTCAGGGTTCCTCTGATTACAGATCTTGGCGCAGATCTATGGAGATCAATCTCTCATCCAAACGCAAGCTTGGCTTCGTTAATGGTAAAGTAACTCTCCCTACTGAAGATGAAACTAAGATAGATATGTGGGAAACTTGTAATATAATGGTTATAGCTTGGATAACCAACAATGTTTCACCTGTTATTAGAAAATCTATCATGTATATGGATACTGCAAGATCTATATGGCTGAATCTCGAAAAACGATTTTACTTAACTAATGGATCTAGGAAGTATAAGTTGAATAAGGATTTGTTTGAAGTAAAACAAAATTCCATGACCACTAGTGAATATTATACAACTATGAAAAGCATGTGGGAAGAACTGAATTCAATGAATGCTCTGCCTGTGGTTGATAAACCCCGTCGCCGATGTTGTTAAATTGTTGGAAGTTATTGAATGTCAAAGGGAAGAATCCAGGTTGTTTCAATTTCTGAATGGGTTGAATGAGGTCTATAAAACCCAAAGAAGTAATCTTTTGATGCAAGTTCCATTACCCACTGTTGAGAGCTCTTGCACTATCTTAGAACAAGAGGAAGCTCAGCGAACCTTGCTGAGTGGATCTAAACCAGATCTTGATGCCATGGCTATGTACAACAAATATGTTCCTGAAAGAACTGGGTCATGCTCAGTTTGTGGAAAAGGCCACAGCAAAGATAAATGCTGGTTTGTTGTTGGTTTTCCACCAGGATACCCTAGACACAATAAAATCAACCCACCTCCCACCAAACCTAAACATAACACCACTGAATTTCAACCTGGAACCTCCAAGTGGAAAAACCCCAACATAAACCAACTCCACCAAAAATAGCTGCTACTGCCCTACACAATAACCCTGCAAATGAATCATCTGGCCTTCTCTTCAGTCCACAACAACTTGAACAACTTGCCAAATTCATGCCTTAGTTACAAACCAAACAAGCCAAAGGCTCTGAAACTGATGAGGAATTAGAAACATTCTTCTCTGGAATGACATATTCTAATACTTCTGTGGATGTATCCAATGATTGGATAATTGATTCGGGGGCCTCAGACCATATGACCCCTCACCTCTCTCACTTGACCACTGCTCGTCCATTCACACTTACAACTAAAATTAACTTACCCACAGGAGCAACTGCTGAAGTCTCTCACATTGGTGACACAAATCTGCCATAAGGTCTAATCCTGCACAATGTGTTGTGTGTCCCACACTTTCACCACAATCTTCTCTCTGTGCAAAGATTGGTGAAGGATAACAATTGTGAGCTGCAGTTTTTTCCAACTCATTGTGTTATCTTGGACAGTGTCACAAAACAAACCAAAGGCCAAGGCATAGCAAAAAATGGCCTTTACTATTTATAAACCTCTAGCCTTGCTTGCTGTGCAGTTGAAACCACCACTAATATCTCAACTCCAAACCTCAACAACCCACTGGATGTATGGCACCATAGATTGGGGCATGCCCCAATCTCAAAAATACAACAAATACCTTCCATTCCCAAGTCACAAAACACCTCAAAAATCTGTGTAACCTGTCCTATGTCCAAGTTCACAAAATTACCTTTCACCCTCAGCACATCCCATGCCAAAGAAGCCTTTGAACTTATTCACATGGATGTTTGGGGACCATATAGGGTCTGCTACAAGGAGAAGTACAGATACTTCCTCACACTTGTAGATGATCATACCAGAAATACTTGGGTGTTCCTTATGCAATATAAATCAGACTCCCTCTCATTTCCAAACCTTTCTCCAATATGCTCAAACACACTTTCAGAAACGCATAAAATTCCTACGGTCAGACAATGCCCTGGAATTTGATGACACACCTTGCAAAAACTTCTTTGCTGAGCATGGTATATTGCATCAAACATCGTGTGTCAAAAGGCCACAACAAAATGCTAGGGCCGAGAGAAAACACAGACACATCTTGGAGATTTCAAGATCTCTTAGATTCCAAGCTGGACTCCCATTGTCTTTCTGGGGAGATTGTGTTATGGCAGCTGTACACATAATCAATAGGTTGCCTACCCCTGTCCTAAACCAAAAAACTCCTTATGAACTCCTACATCACACCCCTCCTACATATGAACACCTAAGGGTCTTTGGATGCCTGGACTTTGCATCCAACCCTTCATTTCCTACTGATAAATTTGCTCACAGAGGTGCTCCATGCCTCTTTCTTGGCTATCCTGCACTTCAAAAAGGATACAAGCTCCTAAATCTACTCACACGTCAAAACTTTATCTCTAGAGATGTTCTCTTTCATGAGGATATATTCCCTTATCATTCCAAATCCTCCACAGCCTACATGAATCCCATACCACCTTCTACACCAGCCATCACTCCCATAACCATATATGATGACCTCTTACACCCAGCAACAGATACAACCCCCAACATCACACCTCCTGCATCTCCATATAAAACTCCCCCACATACTCCTACAACTACTATCCCCACTCAAACAACCACACCTCACTCCTCTCAACCTACCCCACCACCACCTCCTATTCCACCTAAGACTAGACAGTCCACCAGAACTCATGTGACTCCTCACTGGTTCCAAGACTATATTACCAATAATGCATCCTCTCACTTTGCCATCTCTAACCTGGCAACTACAACTGTTCACCCCTCCATCTCTTGCTTACTCACCACTCTCGTACCTTCACATGACCCTACATCCATCAAAACAGCCATAACTCACTTTCATTGGGTGCAAGCCCTTAATACTGAACTGGAAGCTCTTGAGACCAATGGGACATGGTCTGTCACCTCTCTACCTCCTACAAAAACAGCCATTGGATGCAAATGGCTTTTCAAAACAAAGCATAATCCAGATGGCTCCATTGAGAGGCACAAAGCCAGGTTGGTTATACTTGGTTGTAGACAGAAATTTGGTCAAGACTATGCTGAAACTTTTGCCCCTGTGGCAAAGATGACCACAGTTAGGGCTCTCCTAGCTGTGGCTGCCATGGAGAATTGGTTTACATTCCAAATGGATGTAACCAATGCTTTTCTCCACGGTGACCTCATGGAAGACTTGTACATGACTCTTCCCCCTGGATACACTCATTTTGGATGCAGATTCACTACCTTAACCGACTCTTCCCTTCTTCCTAAACCCAATCCCAACCTTGCTTGTAAACTCCACAAATCCCTATATGGCCTAAAACAAGTACCCCGACAATGGTTTTCTAAACTCTCCACCACCCTCCTTCAAATGAGCTTCTTTCAATCCAAATGTGACTATAGCCTCTTTCTCTCACACTCCTCAAACTCCATCACAGTAGTTCTCATCTATGTAGATGACCTACTCATATGTGGTAATAATCTTACCCATATCAACCATCTTAAACACATGCTTGCTCAAGTCTTTCACATGAAAGACCTTGGTCAACTAAGGTACTTGAAGTTGACAGATCATCTTCTGGTATTTTCATCTCCCAAAAGAAATATACTACTGACATTCTCTCTGAATTTCACATGCAGAACTCCAAACCCCTCCTTCTTCCCATGGACTCCCATTTGAAACTAACACCAGATAAAGGTGACCCCCTCCCTGACCCTTCTTTGTACCAAAGACTCATTGGAAAACTCATTTACCTTACAATTACCAGACCTGACATAGCCTTTCCCGTTCAACTTCTTTCCCAATTCATGCACCAACCAACTACCATACACTTCCAAGCTGCTAAAAGAATATTAAGGTACCTGAAGGGCACTAACTGCATACTGTGATAGTGACTGGGCAAGTTGCCCAATCACAAGGAGATCTACCACTGGGTACTGCATATTCCTTGGCTCTTCTCCAGTGTCCTGGAAAGCCAAAAAACAGCCTGTTGTGGCACGATCCTCTACTGAGGCATAATACAGGGCAATGGCACTTACTACCTGTGAAGTCACATGGCTCACTGCACTCTTAAAAGATTTAGGACTCTCTAATCTTCCTCCTACAGTTCTACGGTGTGACAACAAGGCAGCCTTAGCCATTGCATCAAATCCCGTTCTACATGACAAAATTAAACATGTAGAGATAGACTGTCACTACATAAGAGATCAATTCAAGGATGGCACCATCAAAGCTGAACATGTCTCTTCTCTCGATCAAGTAGCCGATATCCTCACCAAAGTACTGTCTGTCAAAGACATCTTGCTCACATGGACAAGCCGGGAGCTTACCCTATGTCTCACTCTCCAGCTTGAGGGGGAGTATTGAAGGGAAAAATAGCTCTCCTATTTAATCCTTGGAATATTCTCTCATGGACCACCTTAGGTGTCATGTAATAAGAATTCTCCTAAGAGTTTTGTCCTGTAGTGCCTAGTACTTATATGATGTAGTCATCAACTTTATTTATATATATATTTTTTTTGATAGGTAAGTAAGAGTAATATTATCAAAAGCACAAAAGCCAATTTACAACCAAACTTTCCTTGTTTAGCCAAGCTAACCCAAGGACCAAAAACAAACTAGTTAAAAATCTTCCAACCAACATCTATCTCTATGACTAATCTTCTTTGGAATTATACTAAAACATCTATACTTCACTGTTTGTTGTATCTTTTTTACAGTATGATCTATACATTGAACTTTTCCTCCCATAAAGCCTCATTTCTAACTTTGCCAAATGGAGTAGATGACGGCTTCCCCTTTGCGGCGGCTTGCACCATCCTTCTAAACTTGGTATCTCTTCTCCTACTAACCAACCATTGAATCAATTGCTGCATATCCTGAATCTGAGTGTGAATGCCACACCACTGCTTAACTTTGCTAAGACATCTGCTACTGTATTCACAGTTAAAGAAAAGATGTCTATGATCTTCAGCATGAGATTCACATATCAAACATTTATCATCTTCACACACACCCAAATTATGAAGCTTAACCCTAGTCTGTAGCTTTTCTTGAATGGCCAACCAACTACAAAATTGATGTTTTGGAACTCCAAACCTGCCCCAAATAGCAGTACTCCACTGTAATTTCTCATATTCACCAGAGAGTTTCATATACACATCTGTGATAGAGTAATGTTGCATTTACTGAATTTGAACTTGAGTGAAAGAACCTTTCAGTTTCTCCTTAACACTGCACACTTGCCTCCAATACTAGCTGCTAGTATTTTTAGGCACATACTCCCACCAAGAGTCTTGTTGAATATACACAGCATGCACCCACTTTACCCACAGATTATCAAGCTTCTTCTCAACAGCCCAAACATATTTACCAATTGCAGCAATGTTCCATAAAAAAATATTCCTAACTCCTAAGCCACCTGCACTTTTAGGAGTACAAACATTAGACCAGTTTACATAACCTGCTCTAGAGCTAAAAGAATCTCCTGACCAGAGAAAAGCTCTGCAGATCTTGGTGATTTCATGTAAGACATGCTTAGGGATCACAAAGACCTGGGCCCAATAAGAATGAATGCTTATCAACACAGAATTGATGAGTTGAACTCTACCAGCAAAAGATATGTGTCTTGTGCTCCAGATTCTTATTCTAGCCACCATCTTCTCAAGCAAGCTGTCACACTCAGCAATAGAAATTCTTTTGGAACATATAGGCACACCCAGATACTTGAAAGGCAAAAACCCCCTGGTAAAACCAGATCTGTCAAGAGCTCTTTGAATGTCATCATCCTGCATGCCACTGTAATACATGGCTGACTTCTGAACATTTGCTTGCAAGCCAGAAGTGTCAGAGAAGAGTTTAAATCCTCTAAGGATCAAGTGAATTGAAGCAAAATCCCCCTTGCAGCAGAGCAAAATGTCATCAGCAAAGCACAATGCGTCATTTCAAAGCACTGCACTTAGGATGATACTTAAACTCATCTCTATCACTCACTTTGTTCAAGATTCTTGAGAGGTATTCCATGCAGATGACAAAGAGAAGAGGAGACAAGGGATCACCTTGTCTTATTCCTCTTTGAGAAGGGAAATAACCATGCATGACTCCATTAATCATCAATGAGAACTTAGGGGAAGAGACACAAGTCATGATATATCCAATGAATCTATCAGGGAACCCAAGGCATTCAAGCATCTCTTGCAAAAAAACCCTATTCTATTGTATCATATGCCTTCCTCATGTCAATTTTCATCATGCACCCAGGACTGCTTTTACTTCTACCATACTGCCTCACTAAGTCTTGGCAGATCATTATATTATGCATGATGTATCTACTATGCACAAAAGCTCCTTGATTCTCCATGATGATGTCTGGTAAAACATCCCTCAATCTATTGCATATGATTTTTGTGATGCATTTATATACAACATTGCAGCAAGATATGGGTTTGTAGTCACCAACATTACTAGGACAAAGTAATTTAGGGATGAGGGTAATTGTAGTGGAGTTTACCTCTTTCAGTAATCTTCCATTATGAAAAAAATCCACTACTGCATCAATCACATCTCCCCCAACAATATGCCAGCAATCCTTGAAAAATTGACTAACATACCCATCCGGCCCAGGGGCCCTGTCACCATGAATAGACCATAAAGTACTCTTAACTTCCTTCCCTGTCACTGGCCTGAGAAGAAAAGCACTCTGATGTTGAGACACCAGAGGCCCACAATGAACCACACTTCTCTTCACATTTCTTCTATTTTCACATCTAGAACCCAAAAGCTTCTGATAATAGTCTAAAAAGGCGTTCGTAACAAGATCAGGCTGATCAACCCACTCTCCAGCTTCATTATGAATGCTAAAAACAACATTTTGTATCTGCCTTTTTTTAATGCTTCTGTGAAACATTTTAGTGTTTAAATCCCTATCTTTCAACCAGTCACACTTGGCTTTTTGCTGCAAAAATTTCATGTATGAACCATGAGCAATTTTATAGGCTTGTGAAGCTTCTGTTTCCTTGCCCCTCATCTCCAAGTTATCAGGTTGGCTATGTAATTGTTCCTGGCAATATTTCATAAGCTAAGCTGCTTTAATATCCTGAGCCTGCAGGTTATGAAAACCCTCTGCATTCAATTTCTTCAGCACCACTTTCAATCTCTTTAACTTCTGAACAACCCTAAACATAGGCGTACCATTAACAGCTTCATTCCAGCTACCAGACACTAGAGCTTCAAAATTAGTAGCAGCACTCCACATTGAAAAATATCTGAAGGGTTTTTTCCCCAAAGTAGGAGCAGGATATGAAATTATGATCATAGGACTATGATCAAACTCACCTTCAGGGTGAAAGTGAGCTTCAGTGGAAGGATAGGCATCAATCCATTCAGAATTGCACATGACCCTATCAATCTTTGTAAAAATTCTATTTTCAGCTTCTTGTTTGTTATTCCAGGTGTAAAAACACCCGAGAGGCTTTCATGTCATCCATTCCCGCATTGTTCCACCACGACTCTTGAAATCCAAGAACTCATTCGCTCTCAGGGAGCTCCAAGTCTATCTTCCACATTTAAAACACTGTTAAAATCCCCCATCCAAACCCAAGCACTCTGCACCACCTGGATCTGAGCTAAATCTCTCCATAACTCCTTCCTGCTTCCAGCATCATTGAAAGCATAGACAAAAGTGCCATAGAACGCAGCTTGCCCATTTTTAGGTTCTATGTAACAATGCACTAATTGGCTTGTGCATAAAACAATATTTACATGAAAAAAATTAGGGTTCCACATCACAACTATTCTACCTCCATTATGATGTTGTGAATTAGAGGTAAAACACCAACCAGGACACACCCTAAGGTAAAGGTGTCCCATATTTTGCACCTTTACCTTAGTCTCCAAGAGGCTAACCAGACCAGCAGCAAAATTATTAATGAAACTTCTAACCACCTTTTGCTTGGCTGGACTGTTTAAGCCTCTCACATTCCAACAGAGGACTTTATTCATCAGGTACTGGAGGGTTATCACCCCTCCCAGCATCATTTACACCAATTCCACACACAACATCACCCACAGTTACCTCATCTTTTGCCAGTAACTGGAAAGCATTACTGATATTCACAGAGTTGCTCTTCTGAGGTGTCTTCCTAGGTGGATGGACCACCTCCCTGAAGCCATCATTATCAACATTTATAGGCTTTTGTTGTTGTACTTGAACTTGTGTATGAGCAACAGCTTGAGTAGACTTCTTCTGCCATACTTGAGCTTCACCCCTTTTCTTGCATTGAGCAACAGGATGTCCAAATTTCTTACATCCAGCACATACCTCAGGTTTCCACTCATACACTACATCAATTCGAACAATATCATCCTTCTCATTCACAAAACTCACTTGATCAGGAAACACCTGATTAACCTCAGCTTCAACCAAGACTCGAGTAAATTGTAACCTCTCCCTCTTGGATGTAGCCTGGTCAGTTTTCAGAGCTTTCCTAATTTGACCAGCTATTTTGTACAAACTCCTATCCCCCCAATACTTGATATCCAGCTTATGAAGCTGAATCCACTTTGGAACTGTATGGAGCACATCCATAGCTAGATCCATCTCAGGTGACCAGGCTTTAACAATCACAGGCTTCTTATCAAAAAACTGAAAACCTCCATTTAAGACTTTATCTCTATTTTCCATAGAATTGAAACGAACAATAAACATCCCCTTATTAATGCTAGCCACCTTATCTACTCCCAAATTCTTCCAAATTCTCCGTATAAACCCCTCCATCACATAAATGGGTGGATTTGCTCCCAAAACATAACAAATAATGGATAAATTCCAGAAATCCACCTCATCTTGAATATCAACATCATCAATTTTCACACAATTAGCAGGCACCTTATCCATCAACTCATTCACATCATTTTCCACATCCAAATGTTGGTCTATAGTTCTAGCAACACAACTAACCACATGACTATTATCAATCATAGTATTATCAACATTCACATTCAGGTTGTTCACCACATTACTTCGATTGACTGAATTACGATTACCTGGAGAAACGTGCAATACAGGGGTTGATTGACTAGGATGAATTTGATTCGTCTTAATTGCAGTCATCCATTCCGAGAAATGATGCCTGATGTCATCAACTTTATTTGGAGAGCTAAACATTGGTCAATGAAAATGATCTAAGCATTTTACTGCTCCTCATTAACTTCCTTTCTTTTTCTAATTATTCTCTGCATTTCTGGGTATTGTGATCTGTAATTTGTGACTATAGAAGTCATCAGAGTTGGTAGGCCAGGATTTCGATCATGGACTAACAACTAAGTAGAACAGTCCAAACCGGATTGGTTTGGAGGCTTGGAGCTGTCTCACTACTTGGCTTTAATGCCATTATCTATATAATTGTATTGCTTTAAGTGATGCACAATATAGTGTACATGTACTTATTACATCTTATTATTGCTCTTTTGATCATCATATTGTTTTTTAGTACTTGATAATATAGATTTTGCATACATAAGTATTAAAAATATAATAATTATGTTGATTAGTTTCTCCTTTATATTGACATCAATATATCTAAAACTCAAAGCAAACGAATGTCATGCTGCCACATGTACCTCCCCTCCCAAAGAAATGATACAAAGTAATCAACAAAAATATATGTATGAAGACTCAAACACGCAACCTCTTATTTGAAATACAAACATACTAACCACTAATCTACAATCTTTTTTTGATTTTTATGGGGAGAAAAAAAAAACTATAACATACATCTAAGAAAAGCATTGAAAGATATGGTAACTTACCTCCCACAATATACCCCACAATTAATAAGGAGACCCAACATTACATGCAATTAACTACATTGCTTCTAATTTAAGAACCAAATTGTAAGTAGGGGTGTTCAGGAGACCCGATACGTTTGACCCATCATGTTGACATGTCTACCCGAAAAAGGTATAAATATGAAATTTCATTTTGATGGGTCGGGTACCCGATCCGGGAAAAAGATGCAAGAATCAGGCCGGTTAATGAGCTTACTTTTAAGTTACACGTGAATCCCGAATAAACGCATCGTTAAATTTTTTTTTTCACAGTAACTATAATATCCTCTTATAAGATCAGAAAAAATTGTGAAAATGTATTGAGTTATCTTATAAGCTACCCAATACCACATTGTTGTGCTTGTGACCAAAGGTATTAAAATCGCGATTCAAATCTTAAAATCTTACGATTTTACGATTCAAAATATGGTAGACGATTCGATTCACGATTCTAGACGATTCTATACATTTCTGTTGACTAGCGAAAACCTCGTAAATTTAAATCATGCTAACAAAGAAAATAATAGATATATATTGTTAGTTATTGTCAATATAGTGGGTAAACAACTATTTTTTCCAATTTTTAGGTCTTTCAACTTATAATTTTAGCATATTCAATGAAGATTGAGTGCAATATCTTGATTATACGTGTTTGTAGAATCTTACGATTCTACGATTCGATTTTACATTTTGATTCTAAATGTCGTTTCCGATTCAAACTAGAATCTCGATTTTAACAACATTGCTTGTGACTTTCAGAGGGGAAAGAAAATATGAATAATAAAAAGAATCAACATTTTACAGGAGAAGTTGGATCAGATCAATCAACATGTAAAAAAATAGATCGGATGAATCAACATGTTAATGAAAAATTTAGTTGTGATGCAATCTACAAGTGAGAATATTTACGTTTTGGTTGATTGGTAGTAGATCCTTTTAAGGAATGAGGATTAGAGTTGGCATGCAATTGACAATTGTCACTCATGGTAGTACCCAAAACACTGTAATCAACATGGATATGTAGGCAGTTGATACTCATACTAGTAGCTTCTTCTATAACTCTTCCAATGATTTTTTTTTCATAAAAAAAGCTATGACACTTTTGCGGGCACCCGGTTATTCAGGGTTGAGTCATGGGTTGCTTTTCTAGCTACCCGAAAAGAGGGTACCCACGTATTCTGGACCGCATATTTGGTACCTGAATAACTAGGTAACCGGTTGTGAACACCCCTAAACAACAAACTCTCATTAATCGGTTACATTCTTTAATGAAACAAGAAAAAAAAAAGAACGACATTAACCATCTTAAATAACTAAAATGTAATGCAAATATATAGATTAACCTCGGGGCATCGCCTAGGTCAACAACTAGTTAATCGTCCAAAGCACATAGAACAACAACAAAAAAATTTACTTGCTTTTCACTGGGTAGGAGATTATTGGGTATCAATATATATCATTTCCAATTGGGACTTTAATGGAAATTGTTGCCATAGTTACTCTTTTTAGCTAAATGTTTTTCAATATCCCAACTTCCCAAGTATATATAACCAAGTGAAATATGAAACGCCCAAACGAATAAAATGTATGTGAGACATGTCTCTTCTGATACGTTTTGCTTACAAAGTAGTAATTTCACTATGCATACTATATTGGATTTTCCTGACGGTTAGGCAATGTATTAGCTAATCTATACAAATATATTAAAAGGCGTTCCTATGAAAGGAACGGTGCCACGTGACACTCTACTCAAGCTTATAATACACTTTTTTATAATCTCATTTAAAAATATTAACAATATGTTGTTACTAGGATTTGAACACATGACCTTTGAAATAAAAGGTGAGTGTTTAACCACTAATCCACTACAATTTCAATGCTTAATGTTTCAAAGTATAAAATAATAAAGTCTTATAATTATATGTAATCATAAAGATGTAGACAAACTTTTTAATCTCTAACACTTTTATTAAGTAATAACATCTCTTACCCTAATTCCATTGAAATTGTTAGTTTTATCCCCAATTTTTAACAAGTTTTTTTAAAACAATTAATCATGCCATAACGTCTATTTTTCAATTTTACACTAGACAGAATATGAAGAAAACTAATAAAATCAAGTATGATATTTATGAATAATATTATATTTGATAATTGTAACTGACCCGCGGCATCGCCCGGGCCAAAATACTAGTTACGTATTGAAATCTATACAACTTATGAAAAATTGAAATAACATAATCTGAGGAGGACCTACATCCACATGTGTGGGGTCAACCATATATATTTGGTAATAAAATACTTCATCCACTGCATAAAGAATGCAACACTTGAGTTTTCACGGTCTCCAATATAAATGCATTACTTTAACCACAAATATCACGTATTAATATAAATATCAAAATATTATATTTTGAAACTATAGATTGACATTAATTTAAAATGATCTTACATGAATATGTTATTATTTTATTTAGTGGCCGGTCGGAGTTCATGGTCCAAGTTTGTAAAGTTTAACTCTAAAAATGCAAGTGATGTAGTCTTATAAAGCGGAGGAAGTACGAAATTTTGCATGATTTTCTTCATTAATAAACTGATTAAGTTTCATTTTGAACCCAATACAATATTATTCTGGACCTGCCACTGAACATCATAGTGGCATCGTTATGGCCTATATGTCTAATGCTTAGAAATATATAATGTGTCCTACCTTTCATTATTCTTATGTTAAAAAAAAGCTCTTCAAATTTTTATAACCTCGGTAATTAACATTATTACACCACTTAATTGCATCGGTTATATTCTTACACATTAAACTAAATTTTAAAAATAAGATTGTATTATATACTTTGAAAGTAATTATATATTTATATATATGTACTCTCTTAAAGCTGATGGTTATATTGATGAATAATTCATATTATAATTTACTATGTAGAAAATATAAAAGTATCTGGAAGATATTGGAGTGGTTCATTGTGACAACGTTCACTAAAATAAATCCTTTTATAGTGAATCATTTATTAAAAAAAATTGAGAAGCTTAACACAAAGGGGAAAAAAAATAGTAACTTGGTCACGGACATACATCTACCATTATACCCACAATGATTGGCCACACAATTGGTATTTCCTGAGCACAATCCAATGTCTTTAAGTCTTTTTTTCTACTTCACTCAAGTGTTTGATTTAAAACTTCAAATTTACATTGGTAAATGTTCTCTGGCATGGCACGAGGCAACAACCAATTGAAATTTAAAATTCCCCCTGTATGGCAATAAAAAGTCCCAATATAATATTTTTATTTATATTAGTAAATATATGTTGACAAAGATAACATTCTTAATCTGAACTTGAAAAATCAAATGAAACAACTGAAAAAGGATGAAATTATTGAAGAGGAAAAGCTATAAGCTGAAGTCGAGTTTCCCATAGTTAGGATGCTTATCAGGAGTAAAAAGCGAAAAGTGATATTTTTATGGAAAATTTATTAGAAACAACTTTTTATATTCAAGTTTTTGCGAGAAACAACCTTTTAAAAAAAATCTGGCAAAATAAGACCTTAAAAATAATTTTTTTTGCAAGGAACAACCTTGAACCATTTTCTAGGCGTTGACCAAGTATTTTGCAGCTTCGATTCATTAAAACCAAACATGGCAAGGCACGTAATCTACATTTCTTATGTTTCAACTCCATTTCCCTTCATATATGGATGAATTCAATGTTAGAAAATATTTGGTCAATGTTGAAAATGGAGAAAAAAAAGAGTTGAAATATAAGAGATGTAGTTCACGATCGCTCCACATGTTTGGTTTTAACGAGTCAGCGCTGAAAAATGCTTGGTCCATGCCGGAAAATGGGTCAAGGTTATTTCTAGCAAAATATTTTCTTCTTAAGGTCTTATTTTGCCAGATTTTTTTTAAAAGGTTGTTTCTCGCAAAAACTTGTATTTAAAAGGTTGTTTTTGACAAATTTTCCTATTTTTATTTATATTAGTAAGCATATGTTGACAAAGATTACAATCTTGATTTCAACTTGAAAAATCAAATGGAACAACTAAAAAAGGATGAAATCATTACATAGGAAAAACTATTAGCTGAAGTTCAATTTCCCATATTTAGGAGTCTTATCAGGAGTAAACAGCCCAAAATGACGCTCTGTGTTAGCTCCCGTTTTACTGTTCTCATCAAACATTGCAAACAAGTATGTTTCAATTGCCTGCCCTGGTTTTAATGGAGTCCCCTTCTTTACTTGATTCATCAAATTCTTGTAATAAGTCCCCGCATTCGCTACCGTGGCAGCATCTCCACCTTCCGACGGCCACCCAGTTTCGGACACCGTGATCACCATGTTAGGTGCACCAACCTTCCCAAGAGCCGCATAAACTGAATCCACCATTGCATCAAATAAATTTTGGTAATTCTTTCCGTTATTAGGGTCAGTAACCACAGTTCCCGGGGATGTAAATAGTGCATAGTCAATACTAATACTTTGCTTATTACTAACGTAAGCAAAGTAAGTGTAAATATTAACTAACAAAGGTGACTCATTAGTAGTTAAAAATTTGATTATTGGAGTAATATATTATGTGTCTTTAAATTCGCCCTTTGACGGTGGAAAGGAATTTATGATTAGGGTTGTATCAATAGATGTAGAAACCTTAATTTTACTTGTTAATGTATTTGAATTTAGTGCATTGCGAACATTTTTTAAGGCCGGTAGGATCGATGGTGCTTGTTGATCGGATGCATGGATTTCGTTTCCTACAACGATATATTTGATCGACAATGCAAAGGGAACGACGTAGGTCTTAACCCATTGCATCGCGACTGATTGATCGGACGCGAGAGACTCAATTTCTCCATTAGGGACACCCAACATGAGTTTAATGCCTGATCCTTGAAGGGCTTGAAGAGTTGCGAGATCGTGACCATAGAGTCTCATTGCGCCTATGCCGTTGGATTTATAGAGGTTCACCACATCTTTCTCCCCTGGTAAGTCGTTCGCAACTTTTCCATAACATACTCCAATTTGTGCTTCTACATTGAATCATCATTAAAAAATATTAGTACAAGCTTTAAGGCATGCAATGGTCGATTAGTGGTATATGATAAACTAATGTAATCATCATTGAATTGGTCTCGATTTATTACTTTTTCTCATCTTATTTGCGAAAAAATGTTTTCATAACTTTGAACAACGGTTAATAATTGAAATAGACGGGAGAGATAGGAAGAAAGGTACCTGTAAAGCGTGAGCTAAGTGATAAGAACGCCATGATAATGAACAGCAAGGTGGCGACAGCCATGGGAGGATTACTTGGGATAGCTACGTACGGAAAATAAAAAAAAAATGTATTAGTATCCTTGATTGCATTAAGTTTTTGTATATGTGTCTTTATATAGAAGAAATAGCAGTGTGAGAACAGAAACTTCAATTACTGGGTCAACGGCCAAGTCAATTACTACCCGTGAATCGATGGACTTCAACTAATTGGTTTAATTTCCACGTTAAGATTTACTACCTCTGCTTTTTTTTATTTGCTACATTTATTGTGCACGGTTTTCAAAGCATTATTTAACTCTTAATATCTCTTATTTCGCTTAAGTAAAAATTATAAAAATTTGATATTATGAATCTACACGTCGAGACGAATCTAACAAGATCACACATGACTATATTTTTACTTATAAAATAATCAAAATAATCGACAAAGTAGTGCTTTCACCGTTAAAAGCGAACAAACGTAGAAAAAAAAAAAAGGGAGTAATTAATATTGAGCCAATAATTCATAACTCATGATTAAACATATTATTGGAGAGAAGAGGGAATGAGGATGTAGAGAAGGAAACAGCAACGAAGCTTACAAGGACCTTTTGATCTTAATTAATTGTCTTAGTCACTAATAAACACAGTCTTTCTTAAATCTTGAACGAAATTAATTCTAAAAGAAACGAGGCGCTAGACGCCATGATAAATGATATGGAAGTATATTTATGGCTCTATAAATAATTAGAGGTGATATCATCGCCTCATCGGGCTAGTATGGTCGAGCTAGGCTTGGGTAGGCCTGTTGGTAGTTGCATGAAGCAATCGAGTTGTGTCGATCTTGAATCCATCTAGCCGGCGGCGTGGACGAGAGCCAATGAAGAGGGACCACTTTTTTGGTTATTTAGAAAAATACTTGGCCTACTTGCCAACTTGCGAAGTAGGTTGATTGAATTGGGGCAGTTTTTACCGATTCATAATTCAGAGTTGGAAGCACTCACAACTAAGTAGAACAGTCCAAACTGGACTGGTTTGGAGGCTTGGAGCTGTCTCACTACTTGGCTTTCTTTGTTTTCTTTTTATTTTATTTTATTTTTTACAAGAGCTACTACTAGGCTTTAGTGCCATTATCTACATTGCTCATTTGCTCTAAGTGATGCACAATATACGTATTACTCATTAGCTCTTATTCAGGGCCGAAGCCAGGAATTTAAAGTTAGAGAGGCCGATTCTTTAATATACGTTGTCCATATTTTAAAGTTTACTCCCTTTTTTTTTCGCAGTTTCTAAGACAACATATTACCATTTTATCTTTAATCATGTTTATGAAATGTCGGTTCCTTAAGTTTTTTTTTGGGCCTGGGTTCCTAAATTTGTATCACTAGGTCTTTTATTTGTCTCACGATTTGAATAATAACTTTCTTGCATCACAATATTATCATGAGTTAAAGTTTTTTACGAGTTAGTATTACGACAATCAATTTTTGATAAGCAAAATTACGAGTTAGTATTACGACGGTTAAATTTGATTTAACCAAAACATTATACGGAGTAACATATTACACAAACGTAGTTGTATTAATTCATTAACAATTAATAAATCAAACTATCAACAATTATCAAAAGAATTAATAAATTTACATTACAAAAAATTTCTAATATATTTAACAAAAGGAAGTGAACACTGAGTACTAACTACATATTGATATTAGGGAATTGAATTTTAAAAAATAGGGAGACTCAAGAAAGTATACCTCTATAGCTAGAATTAAAGTAGAGTCCCAGTTAAATTTGCAAGATTAAAGATTTAATTCTCTATAGAATTGGTGATTTAGACTTTAAAAACCAAAAATGAAAAGAAGATGGGAGTGAATGAAGAAGATGAAAAGAACTAGGGAGGGAAGGAGTAAACAATTTAGGAATACAAAATGAAAAGGAGAATTGGAGAAATAAGAATTGAAGAGTAAAGAAATCATGAAAAAAATAGGCAAAGGACTGAAGGAGACAAAGAGGCGAGAAAGTTAGAAGAACAAAAATAATAGAAGAAGAAAAGGCGACAATTGTACAGTAGAAGGAAGTTTGGTGAATTTCTAAAAATTAAAAACTAGATAAAAAATAATGGCTAATAGGATTTGATCTCTTGACCTCATGTTAAAAGAGTTATTTTAACCAACACACTTTACCACTAAAGCAAGATGATTTATATATGATATAGTAGGCACTTTAGCAAGATATATATTAAAAACCTGCAGGGGCCACTTGTGAAATATATGGGCCGCAGGGGCCGGACCCCTGCCAGCCCCCCTTGTGGATTCGCCCCTGCTCTTATTGCTCTTTTGATCATCATATCGTTTTTTAGTACTTGATAATATAGCTTTTGCATACATATAAGGTATTAAAATTAGGATTTTTTGAATTTAACCACCTTATAAAATCATGTTTTTCAAAATAACCACCTTATATGTTCATTTTTTTAAATAACCACCTTTTATAGCCTAAATCCTTCTAAATACCTACCAATTGACATATTCCGTCAAGGAAATCATCCTCAAAAAGGGTTTAAGAATGATTCCATCACCTCCACCTTTATTCATTAAAATGTATATAAGGTTTTAACCCTTCTTTAAGACCGATTTCTTAGACGAAATCTGTCAATTGGTATGTATTTAAAGAGATTTAGGTCATATAATGTGGTTATTTAAAAAAATTAACTTATAAGGTGGTTATCTTGAAAATTGTGATTTTAAAAGGTGGTAAAAATCAAAAAATCCTTAAAATTATAATAATTATGTAATTAGTTTCTCCTTTATATTGACATTAATCGCCCTAAGCATATAGATGAGCAATTTTTCTTTTACTTGCTTTTCACTGGGTAGGAGATTATTGGTTATCAATATATATATCATTTCCAATGGGGACTTTAATGGAAATTGTTGCCATAGTTACTTTTTTTAGCTAAATGTTTTTCAATATTATCCCAACTTCCCAAGTATATATAACCAAGTAAAATATCAAACGCCCAAACAAAATAAAATGTACGTGAGACATGTTTCTTCTGATACGTTTTGCTTAATACGTAATCGACGAAATCAGGTACAAATCAATACTATATTTCACTATGCATATTATATCGGGTTTTCCTGACAATTAGGCAATGTATTAGCTAATTACGTACATGAATCAATAAAATTAATAAAAAATTGAAATAACATAGTCAGGGGAGGACCTACATTTATAGGTGTGGGGTCAACCACTTGACTATTTTTATATATATTTGGTAATATAATACTTCCACCACTCCATAAAATTTACATCACTTGAGTTTTCACGATCTCCAATATAATTTACTACTTTGACCACAAATATCTTTAATTAAGTGTTAATAAAAATATCAAAATATTATATTTTGAAACTACACATTATCATGAATTTGGAAAGATCTTACATGAGTATGTTATTATTTTATATAGTAGTCGGAAATCTCGTTTGTAAAGTTTGATTCTTAAAATGTAAGTGCTGCATTCTTATAAAGAGGAGGAAGTATGAAATTTTGCATTATTTATTTTCTTCATTAATATAATGTTTAAGTTTCTTTGGACCTGCCACTGAACATCATAGTGGCATTGCTATGGCCTATATGTCTAATTCTTAGAAATAAATAAAGTATTATCGAAAATTTACTAATTAAGATAATATATTAACATTTTGCTATACAAAACATAAAATAGAACTAGCTGCATTCGTTGACAAAAGGACTTAATACACTTCCTTTATTATTTTCTCCAAATTATATCATTAATACATAACATTTTTAATTAATAGCAATACATAGATTAATTTATACCTTAAACCATACTCTAATGCTTTCCCTACTCTCCACAAAAGTTGAGTTGGCCATACTTAGGTTGTCCATCAGGAGTGAAAAGCCCAAGATGGCGCTCACTTTCATCTCCTTTTTTCTGATTCTCATCAAACATTGCAAACAAATATACCTCAATTTCTTCCCCCGGTGTCAAAGGAGTCCCCTTCTTAACATGTTTGATCATATTGGTATAGAACGTCTTTGCATTTTCTACTGTGGCAGCTTCTCCACTCTTTGGCTTCCCACACTCCGATTCCTTAGTAGGATAGCGAGTAATACTTCGCCAAACATTACTTTTCACCATCCTATGAAATCCGCGCTTTGAGGCCCACGTTGATTCTCCCGTCACTGGGGTCTTGCTCTTCCGCTGGTTACGACCAGTATTTTGGAATAAATTGATTTGATCCGATGCAGCGACTTTTTCTACAGCTACATACATTGCATCAGCTAGTGCATCAAATAAATTTTGGTATCCCTTCCCAGTTTGGTCATCAGTAAATACATCCCCACATGAAGTAAATAAAGCATAGTCGAGTGAAATATTTTGGGGATCATTCATATAGGTAGTATAAGGTTGAATATTAACTATCAAAGGCCAATCATTAGTTGTTAGAAAGTTAATTATTGGGGTAATATATGTTAAGTTTTGAAATTCGGAATGTGATGGTGGATAAGTGTTTTTCAATAAGCTCATATCAACGGCCGTGGACACCATAATTTGGCCCCCTAAGTTGTTCGCATTTAGCGCATTTAGAATATTTTGCATCGCTGGTTCCATCGATGAGGCTTGTTCATCAATAGGATGGATTTCATTTCCAACGGCGATGTACTTGATTGATGTTGCATAGGGAACGACGTTGGTCTCAACCCAATCGTCGGCGGCCGATTGATCGGACGCTATACATACAATGTCTTCGTTGCGGACACCCAACATGAGCTTGATGTTTGTTCCTTGTAGGGCTTTGAGTGTTGGGTGATCGGGATCATAGAGTCTCATGGCTCCTATCTGATTGGATACATAGAGGTTTACCACATCTTGAGCACAAGGTAAGTTGTCTCCTAATCTTCCATAACATACTCCGATTGTTGCATCTGATATACAAAATATACTCATTAGTACAATTTTAGATGTAATGTGTAGCGTGTGCTGTGCAAAGGCTGCCTAATTTCGATTTTACGATTGATATCGAGCTTAAAATAAGATATTCAAATACATATTGAATTGTATGTTTTGGCTTACACTTGTTAATTTTCATGCCATGCTTAGCTTGCATTATTGCTCACAAATACTCAGTCCAAAATTTGTGAAATTAATTTGACCATCAATCTATAAGCAAGATATGTTGCACTACAACTAACTACCGTACCCTTCAGAGCTTGTTTAATTTGTTTGTTTTTTTTGTTTTTTATTTTCAGATTTTTATAAAACAAAAAAACAATTATACGAAAATTAGAAAGAGACGTTTTTAGTCAACGTTGTGGTTGTCAATTTTCGAACTAAAAATGCTTAGTATGAGCATGGATTATATTAAGTTCACTATACAAACTATACTTCTAACATAAAAAAAAAAAACCAGAAATTTTAGGAAGCATAAAATCTCGCCAACTGACAACGAAAAACAATAATTAGATAAATTTTAGATCGCTAAAAATGAGACGAAATATAGTGATTCCTATATAAACCGTACCAAATAACCATACTTCAAAACAATTCATTATAATTTTATAGGTCAATTATTTAATGAATGTAAAATGTTCATAAATGAAAGATTCTATAAATTGTTCAAATCCAAATATTACATTTATCCCATCTGATATTGACTTAATTATTACCAAAATCAACTTTAAGAAGCATATTAAACCCAAATGTGCAAAACTGGATGACTCATATATTGACCCAACCAAATTTATCACCTTATATCTCAAAAGAAAGATACGACTTTTCTGAAATGGCAAAGGCCCACGTACAGTAGCTCATCAGGTCCCCAATTAAACTCAAACAAAAGTACTAAAACTCTAGAACCAAACCGAATTAAATTGCTGCCGACGATACAAATTAAAAACCAAATGAGAAGTATTACATCTTTTCCTTTTACACAAATTATTAGAATAGACGGTCCAATTATAACATAAATTAGACAAACTCAAGCCTATATTCTACTAACAAGCTCATCCGTCTCACTCTAACCCAACACTATTTCTAAACATCTCGTACCAACTTAGTCGTCCCTTCTCTTCTCCTTCCTTTTTTTCCCTTTTAATATCGAACTATAGCGAAGAATTTTATAAATTAACCCGACAGTCTTACCGAATGGATTAAACTAGTCACTAAATGGATTAAAGAATGTGAGAACTAAATGGATTAAACAGGTCACTAAATGGATTAAACTAGTCACTATATTCCAAAAGATGGTCTTTTCTCTTCTTAATATTGGGTTTGGGCCGTTGCCTTATTTTAAATTAAAAGTAGGCGGTAACCAACTGTTCCTTTTATTCTACACGGTTTAATTTTTATGTTTGTCAATGTAGAACTTTGACCACTAATATATTCAATTACGCATAAGTAAAATTTATATAGAAAGTCGATATGTAGAAAATACTTCGTATATGTTTAAGATGAATCTAACAATATTCCACATGACTGTATTTTTCCTAATTAATGTATAAATCACAAATGATGATTAAAGTTAAGTATGTGAATAGTATAAAAATACAAAGTCCATAAAGAAAACAAAAAGTGTCCCATTGGATCAACGTTTCGCTTTGATCAACCTGATCCAGCTATACATGCAAGATCATTTGGGAAATTTTCTAGGAAAAGAGTGAGGGGAATCCTCAGCCCTAATACATTAAAATGTCTCTGATGAAATTTGATCAAACAAACTCAAGGTACAAACCTTTTACTAGCTATTAGACTAAACAATTGAACCTTCATTTAAAAATCAATTGGAACACATGATATGTCGGTGGGTATGGATCCAAACTTCAAATAAAAGTAGAAAGATCTACACAAAATAAAATGGAGCAAATTTGAAACAAAATAAAATGAAAATAAAATAGAGCAAAGATTTAGGACGAAGCCTAAATGAGAGAGACTTAGCTTAGTCATCCACTCATACGATCATATAGCTAGCATTCCTATAAGCTCCGATCCCCCTAATTTTCTGGTGTGTTTTTAAGTTTGTAAGAAACTTAGCTTTTTCGCAAATTTAAAATCCATATCAAATTTATCTTCTACTGTACTAATTTAAGGAGCAAAATGTGTAATAATTGCCGAAGAGAAAGAACCTAAAACAGTTCACTAGAGAGAGAACAGAAGAGATATACCTGTTGGATGTAGGCTTAGCAATAGAAATGCTATGGTGGAAATATAAACCGAAATGGGGAAGGCCATGGGAGAATTCCTGTGCATGGGATCGGAGGTCTTAGACAAAATTTTAAAAAGAAGCAAAAGAAACTTTTATGATGATTGCAAGTCCTTCCATTATATGCTCCTTTATATAGAGCCAACCAATAAGAATATGCAAGACTATTACAAAGTCACGGACTCTGATCTAATCTTATTCTTCACCCTCCCCCTCAGTCCCACCTGGTAAAAAAATACCCATATTAATTAAGAATAAAGTTGTTTTTGTCATTTGTTAATTCTAAAAAAGTATGATAATCTATATATGGGTGAGACAATGATATTGACAAATAGGCCAAGTCACACATGATTTTGACAGAAGGATTTAATCACATACAAGTCTAGAAAAATATTATCCTAATACAAAGTGTTCTTTTTTTTCATTATTTGATGAGGGGAAAAGTCCAAAATCCTAAAACCAATTGATTATAGCTAGTTACGTTAGCCAAGAAACTTACATGCTATTAATCCTTCCTTCCTCCTTTAATATGAGACTAGCCTTATATGCACGCCATACGCGAAAACATGTAGAAAATTGAAATAATTGCTAATTATATTAATAAATTAGGGAATTTAAAATTTTTAATCAGTTTATCCCACTAAAATAGATATTTTTAATTTTTTTCAAAAAATTAGTTGAGAGAGAAGTATGTGTTGTAAATTTTAACTGATTTCTTTTTGTTGTGCCTTTTTTATCTTTTTATTTCTTTTTAATTAATTAGATAGTTATATTTCTTTTTTATTTTCCTTTTTAAATTTTTTCTATTTTTTTCGTGTCCCGCTCTTATTGCCATATATAATAGAGATAAACTTATAATTAGGTTTTCTCTTAACACTCCCTATCGCATCCTATTTTTTTCTTACAATATGGACCCGCGCTTCTTAACTTCCACCATAAGGTCATATGACCCCTTTTAAGGCAATCATTTCTTGTGGGATTCATAAGAGGTGATCATGGGTTAGTTTGGTCTAGGATTTATGCCAAAAAAATGTCCCTCTTCGAGCAAATGAGTCGGGTTAGGCCCAACATTCGAGCAAAATTGCACCTAAACACAAGAAAAACGAGAATGGCTTTTTCATATTTTTCTAGGCCATAGGCTGAATTACACTGAAATTTATGTTTCAATTATCAAGCCTTAAATCGTCACTCCCTCCTATTTTTATTGGTCTTTAAATATAAAGTAACAATCTGACTTGCGTGGACCCGGTTCACGTTAACATTAGTGTGCACCAGGCCAAAAGCACGTATCATTTCTGAACAATCCACTATATCATGCAGAAACCCACTATATCATGCGGAAACTCACTATATCATGCAAAAACATACTATATCATGCAGAAACTACATCATTTCGAACAATCTACTATACCATTCGAAAACCCACTATATCATGAAGAAACTCACTATATCGTTCGGAATCATATTATATAATGCAAAAACTACATCATTTACGAACAATCCACTATATCATTCGGACATTCACTAGATTATCGACACACTCACTATATGTTAAATCATTTCATGATATATATTACACAACATATACATCTTCCGCATGTTAAAATATTAAAATTAAATCCTCTAATATATTGCATATAATTTCACTATATGTTTTCCGTTAATAAAATCCACTATATATATTGTATATAAGTTCACTATATCTCTATAAAACTCACTATAAAAAGTTAACATCAATTACCAACCCGGTGCACACTAAGTTAGTGTGCACCGGGTCCATTAAAGTTTTTTTTTTAGAAAGTAATAGAGTATAATTTGAAAAAAGAGGAAGTTTGTATGGACTATGCATGATATGACTTTGAGTCATAACCTACATTGCTACACACAACTCAACCCAAAACAAAGTGCGCGTTTTTGTCACAAAGACTAGTTGCATGAAGCAATCGAGTTGTGTCGTTCTTGGATCCATCTAGGCGCCGGCATGCACGAAATCATATTAAAGACATATGGACCACTTTTTTAATTATTTAGAAAAATAACATGGCCTACTATGCCAAATAGGTTGATTGAATTGGGGGAGTTTGTACCGATTCATAATTAGGAGTTGATAGGCTAGGATTTCGATCAAGAACTCACAACTAAGTAGAATAGTCCAAACCGGATGGCTCACTACTTGGCTTTAGTGCCATTATCTATATTGCTTTAAATAATGCACAATATAGTGTACACGTACTTTTTACTTCTTATTGCTCCTTTGATCATCATATCGTTTTTTTAGTACTTGATAATATAGCTTTTGCTATATAAGTATTAAAATTATACTCCTACCATCCCAAAAAGATATGAACAATTATTAAGACACGTAGTTTAAGGTGATAAGTTGTAGTGTAGTTACCAAATGTTATTTTTTGTTAGAATAGTTTGGCTTATGTTGGTTCAAACATGGAAGTTAGCTAACTTCATTTGTTGTTGTCCCACATTGGTGGAGAACAAAGTTACACCCCAATTTATTTAGAGAAATGTTCCATAATGTGTTAAACATATATTATGGAGGAGATAGTAGACAATCTCCCGCGCGCCACCGCCTCTGTCCGTCAGTCCTCACACGCTCAGACATAATCTCAGATCAATTACATATGCCTATTGTGCCTCTATAAAATCTCGGATCTTATGCTTAGACAAATACACAACAACACCTTCTCCCTTCTGCTCACAAAAAATAACTTCTCTAAAAATTATTCTGTTCGAGTACAGTTCCCACTCCATCTCTCGGAGTGTTGATGTTGTGGAGGTCTATCGACTTAGGCTTGTGATAATATCACGGCGTCTCAATTTTTTCAGATTAATTTTCGATTTTTCTCTTTACTATATAGTACCAACAATTTTATTAAAAAGTAGATTTGATAGGAGTTGGTGGGGTATTCTTTTATTGAAGGAGAGAAAGTTAGGTAGTTTTTAATTGATAAAGTTAAGAGTGTGGAACAAAAGGTTGTAAGAAAAGTAATATAATAATAATAGGATCATGCCAAATAAGACTAGTTAAGAGTGTGGGCCAAAAGGTTGTAAGAAAAGTAATCTACGTGAGACATGTCTCTTCTGATATGTTTTGCTTAATACATAATCAATGAAATAAGACTGGTTAAGTTTCTCTTTCAGAATAGTGTGATTCTCACGAGTACTTGAAAGAAGTTGTCAAATCTACTAAAATGGTTTCATTTGTGAATGTTCTGCAATAAACTGTAGATCTTGGGTCAATTTAACCAAAGTATTTAACCAGACTAGATATTAGAAATGAATTCAACAAAATCACAATTTACTTTGTTTTTTCTCACATATTAATCACTAATATATTATCAAAGTTTTCTAACATTGACATAAATTAAATAGGGAAATTCTCCCTGGTAGCCCCAAGGTTTTGGATTTTCTCAGTGGTAGCACTTCTTGTTTGTTTTTTCTCAGTGGTAGGCCCCAACTTTAATCTTTTCTCCCTTGTATCACTTCCGTTAAGTTTTCGTTAGTTTTACTTTGTTTTTTGTTTGGCACGCATAAGGTGACGTTTTCAACACGCAAAACGAGGTATTTGACCCGATTTGCATGCCTAGGAAAAATACTCTATCTAGGATTTGTGGGGTCAATTTGTCCTTAAGGACTCAATTTGAGGTCGGAATTATCAAAAAAACGACCAGAAATACCTCATTTTGCGTATTAAAAACGTATCGTTTTGCGTGTCAAACTAAAGCAGAGCAAAACTAACGCAAACTTAACGGAAATGCTACGAGGAAGAAAAAAATTAAAGTTGAGGCCTACCAATGAGAAAAAAAAACAAGAATTCGCTAGAAAACCGAGTAAAACCCAAAACCTGGGGGCTACCAAAGAGAATTTCCCAATTAAATATTCCAAATACGAAGTAGGTAAAATAAAAGTTACAAAAGATAGACATGACAAGACCAAAATTATTTAGTACAGTAGACACGTGGCACATACACAAACAAAATATATATAATCATAGAATAGATCTCGACTATCAGCTGAAATTTGGGAGGCCATATTTGGCGGTTTTATTAGGATAAAAAATCCCAAAATGACGCTCAACTTCTTCCCCCGGTTTTTGATTTTCATCAAACATTGCAAACAAGTATGTCTCAATTTTTCGCTTTGGCATCAATGGAGTCCCAATCTCCATCTTCAGGCGGTTAATCAATTTTTTGTAGTACGTCTGTGCATTTGTTGAGTTAGCAGCAATTCCAATACGAACATCAAGTCCAAGGTTCATAGGATGCTGGAATGTGGAGGCGGACGACAGTCCGGTTTCACCCACCGTTGGCTCAGGCGGCGGGTTCGAATTCGTATTGCCATTATTAAGTGAATTGGTGCCGGGTGCGGTAACATTTTTTACCGCTGTCACAACTGCGTCGTATATTTGATCAAATAGTCGTATATTTGATCAAATAGATTATAATACACCTTATTATTGTTTGGGTCAATCTGAGGTTCATTAGAAGTAAATAATAGAAAGTCAAGTTTAATTGACTCAGAACTTGCAAAAGCAAAAAGAGGCTGAATATTTACCACTAAAGGTGTTTCATAAGTTGACAAAAAATGGATTATTGGGGTAATGTATCCCATGGCCATGTCTCCGAATGTGGCACTAGATGGTGGGTAAGAATTTATTGTCAAGTTCGTGTTAATGGCCGTAGAAACCTTAATTTGATTTCCGAATAATGTGTGTTTATCTAGAGCATTACGAATTTTTCGCATGGCTGGGTACACTGATAAGGATAGTGTCGATGATGGATCGATTTCATTCCCAACTGTAACGTAATTTATTGACGCAGAATATGGGGAGACGTTGTTATTTACCCATTCATCCGCGGCTGATTGATCGGACGCTATGCGTGGAAGATCGTTGTTAGCAACACCAAGCATGACTTTGATGCCTGATCCTTGTAGAGCTTTGAGAGTCTGTTGATTCGGTTCGTAGAGTCTCATTGCACGTATACCATTGGACATATAGAGGCGCACCACTTCTTCAGGTGATGGTAAGTTGTTTCCTAGCATTCCATAACATACTCCAATTTCTGCCTCTGCATACAACAAGCTTGTTAGTGTAAGACATTAAGATAGTACTTTCTCGATTTTCAATATAAAGTACTAGTTGTAACATATCCGATTTAAAGGTTAAACATCACAATATATGTATATATATACATATATATATGTATATATATACATATATATATGTAGGAATAGGATCTTGTGAAAACAGCTCTTAATCTGAAAACTGAAAACAGGGTAACTATTACCACTTTTAGGGCAACTTTATATATGTTAAGGGTAACTTTTACCAGTTTTAGGGTAACTAGATTATATTAAGGATAATTTTATGTATTTCAAGGGCAACTTTATATATTTTAAGGGTAACTTTTACCAGTTTGGGGTAACTATATTATATTAAGGATGACTTTATATATTCCAAGGGCAACTTTATATATTATAAGAGTAACTTTTACCACTTTTAGGGTAACTTTGAGTATTATAACAGTAACTTTGACTGATATGCAATCAATCTTCTTGCAATTTTTAATTTTTAAAATCTTTCGTTTCATGTGGTAATGTCTAGTTTTATGCTTTTGGCGTCCTCTTTGTTATTTTTATCTTGTTCATTATGGTATAGCATAATATGTGTTTTATTAGTTTCCCAAATATTGTTATTAGTTGTTGTTTTAAAGCTATTTGTTACCTCCTCTCTCTCACATATCTTTGGCGAATTTCATACAACCTATTAGCTCAATTAGTAGAGCATTGTGTAATACACAACGATGTAGGTTCGAATCCTGCATAGGTTTAACTATAATCAAAGTTACACTAAAAGAAGTTACCCTTAAAATATATAAAGTTGCCCTAAAAGTGGTAAAAGTTACCCTTAAAATATATAAAGTTACCCTAAAAGTGCTAAAAGTTACCCTTGAACATATATATAAAGTTACCCTAAAAGTGCTAAAAGTTACCCTTGAACATATATATAAAGTTACCCTAAAAGTGCTAAAAGTTACCCTTGAAGTATATATATAAAGTTACACTAAAATTGCTAAAAGTTACCCAAAAATTGCTAAAAGTTACCCTGTTTTCAGTTTTCAGATTAACAGTTGTTTTCAGCGGATCCTACCCCTATATATATATATATATATATATATATATATATATATATATATGACCTCAGATCTTGTTAGATTTGTCTCGTGTAGTTTTAAAATATCATTTTTTCTTAATTCGTTTTTACTAGTATGTATTTAGTGGTCAAATTTGAGCAGTTCTTAATATACATTCTTTCCAATATATGGAAAAAAAATATCAAATATGGTTTTTGGGTGGTTGGTGAGGTGGTTAAAGAGGAAGGTGATAGAGGTGGTGGTGGTGGTGAGTTTGGTGGATGGAGATGAAATTAATGTGGGGTGGTTATGGAGGAATGGTTTAATTAGGGTAAATAAAGATTTAGTGGTTAATTAGGGCTAACGATTAACGACGTTAGCATTTCGTTAGTCAAAAGGGAATCATGTTATGTTATTTGTGTAGAAGTGAAGGGTATTTGGTGAATTTTGAAAACATATAGGGTACATCGTGAATTTCGTCAAAACTGGGGGGCATTTGGTGAAAAAAACGTATATCTTAACATACTAATATATCCTAAAGATATTATCATATCTTTATTATACTGCATGTAATATTCTTAATATATATCAATCCCAAAACTTGATTTCGAACAACCAAAAATGCCAAGAACCGAGCTATCACTTGGTTGATTACATGTTTTCTTATTACTTAACATCTATAGTTGATTTAAACAAAAACATATATAGTTTTCTCATCCCATATGGTTGCTTATAATATGAAAATAATTATTAAAACATCAATATTTGTTTGTTTACGACACCAAAAAAAAGGACTATTTACATGTCAATTTTAAACATCAATGCATCAACAAACTCATTCAAATAAATTTGTCATGTATATATGCATGCATAAAACCTTAATCCACAGATCATAGTATGAAATAGACGGAAAGATACCTGTAAAATGCAAGCTAAGTGATAAGAACACCATGATAATAATCAGCAAGGTAGCGACTGCCATGGGAATACTCTGCCTAGAAGAAGCTATATTTGAAAGTATTAATTTCCTATTTTCCTAGATAGTTTTAAGTCCTTCGATCTATATGCCTCTTTATATAGAAGCAAAAGAGCTGCTTCCTCCAGTTTTTTAATTGCTACATTGTGTATTGCACAAGATTTTAGACAATGTCATTTTTAAATTTTGTGGAGGGTACTTTTTGACCCATTTAATATAAAATAAGGGGGGAAAGTTAAAAAAAAATAGTTCTTTTTGATGGAAAAGTGAAAACAAAAAATATATTATTACTTTTTGGTGGATCAAATACTCTAAATAAGAAAAGTCTAAACAATAATGTAGCAATTAAAAAGCATTTAAAAAAAATATAGCAATTAAGAAAAACCGATGGAGTATATGCAGAATTGCTGATAATGCATGTATGGTAGTCTATCGCCTATAGGTGGCAACTTTTTCAATTTGAGGGATATTTAGAGCTGTTTTGGAGTCCATTGGTTCTTGTTCACATCCATTATTGATCAATTTGCCTGCCAACCATGTATGACCATACATTATTATTTCTTTCACTAAAGGAAGAGCCTAGTCACAAAAATTTGTAATCCAAAATTGTATTTTGTCGCTGAATTCCAACTTGTAGGATTATGATAAAAATAAAAAAGATTTCGAGATTTCGAAACTACTAACACAACTAAAATATATGAGAAAAGAGGGAACTTTTTTTAAGCAAATTGAGGATGCAAATTATGCTAAGAAGGTAGCTAAATATGGTTTTGGTTTAGTTGTACGTACAATTGGTTGATGGCAGCCAGAATTTGTCCGTGTAGGGAAAATTGGTCCCTTTCCCGTTCTTATACTTTCTCCGTTTGGAAATATTTACACCAATTTTGTTAAGCGCACTATTCATTTTTTACATTTAGATTGTCTTGGGTGATTTATATTTCAAGAAAAATGTAGTCATGTGAGATCTTGTTAGATTCGTCTTGATGTGTATTTTTAATTATCTTTTAATAATTTTACTTATTGATAATTAACGGTATTAATTATTCAGATTATATGACGACAAGCGTAAAAGTTAGAAATGATGCAAATATGTTTAAATCGAGGAAGATGATGTTATTAGAGTTACGAGTGCAAGCAGAATTCAAGATGTGAGGATTGAGAAAATATTAGAAATGAAAATACGGCAATAAGAGTAATAAAAGGGACACAACTTTAAACCTGAGGAGGTTATTTGAATAGAGGCTAAAGACCCATAGACGACGAGCATCCCAAAAAGTAGCTATACAAATTAAAGATATATAAGAGGGTACAACCGTACAAGAAACCTAAATTATTATAGCGAATATTAAAATTTACAACTAGCTAGATTCTCACTATTTGGTGGATTGGTTTTGGATCATAAAGTTTTGTTCATGAGTCATATGTGAAATTGCACTACCTCTATATGTTTTAATTGGTTCAAGTTCGCATTTTGTGACTCAAATAAGTTGTTGACCTGGACAATGCCCCGGAGGCCCGAATCATTTTATTTTCTAATGCATGAGATTAATTAGAATTTATACCACTTCTCCAAGCATGTAATGATGCCTTCATCAAGTGGGGGACTTTGGGTTCATTTTTATCTATGTCATCAACATTTAGGGCCCACAAGTCCACCTACAGCTCTATCATTATATCTGCTTTGGGGCAAGCCAGTAAGGATTTGTTTTTGGGCTCCTTCCCAAAAGGCATCATACTAATGTAGTTGGTGAACTCTTATAAACTAGGTAACTTATCCTTATCTCTCCGATATGGGACTTGGGATGTATATCCAACAATGCTCCCCTCAGACTAATGACCACAAGCCTCCCTCCAGCGATAATCCATCTAATCATCTTGTACAGCTGCCAACCCGGGGAGTACGTTGCTTGACCACCACAATATCAAGGAGACTTTCGACATAAGGCACCCAACATAGATTTTCGATCACGAGGTCACAATGAGAGCCTCCACATCTCCTTAGATTTCATGCACCATGCCTCTGAGCTATGTCTGCAACGACCAACATGTTTCCACTCCATACTTCCATATAGCACCCCTGGCATATTCCTACTCTACAACTACATGCCCATGCATTAACTGACTCACCCATCTTCGAGAACCATATCATACAGAATACCACCGAAGACTTAGACCCACGCCCTAGAGCTACACCGCTTTATACATTGCATACACCAGAAACCCAGCCGAACCGTTGGCTCTGATACCATTTGTAGGGCCCAAGAGTCAACCTAAAGCTCCACCATTAGTATGATATTGTCCACTTTGGATCAAGCCCGCACGGATTTGTTTTGGGGCTCCATCCCAAAAGGCCTCATAATAATGTAGTTTTTTTTTTTTTTTTGAAAGAGAAATTTCATTAATTGAAGGCCAAACGGCATCTACAATAGGTATTAAAGAAAAATAAGATACAATTAAACAAGGCTAAATCAAATTCGTCTTCGAAAAAACTACAATGAACCAGATCGAGTAATACTGTAGTTGGTGAACTCTTATAAACTAGGTAACTTCTTCTTATCACATCGATGTGGGACTTGGGATGTATACCCAACAATCAACTGTTGTGGTGTTGAAGTTTTTGAAAGAAAGAAATTGTAAGAATGCTCTACATGGTCAAGTTGCTATCGAGATACTTATTTTTTAGGATTGCATTGTGGGATAATGTATTACTTTGACTATAAATATCTTTAAATAATTATTTATAAAAATATCAAAATATTATATTTTGAAACTACAGATTGACATGAATTTAAAAAGATCTTACATGAATATGTTATTATTTTATTTAGTGGTCGGAGTTCATGGTCCAAATTTGTAAAATTTAACTCTAAAAATGCAAGTGCTGCATTCTTATAAAGCGGAAGAAGTATGAAATTTGCATTATTTTCTTCATTATTGAAATATTTAAGTTTCATTTTGAACCCACTACGATATTATTCTGGACCTGCCATTAAACATCATAGTAGCATTGCAATGGCCAATATCTCTAATGCTTAGAAATATCTAAAGCAATTATTGATATTTACTAATAAAGACAGTATATTAACATTTTGCTATAAAAAATATAAAATAGAACTAGCTGCAATCGTTGACAAAGGACTTAATACTGAATACACTCCCTTTGATCCTTTCTCCAAATTATATCATTAATACATAACATTTTTAATAGCAATGCATAACATTTTTAATAGAAATACATACATTATAATTTATACCTTAAACCATACTTTAATGATTTCCCTACTCTCCACAAAAGTTGAGTTGGCCATACTTAGGTTTTCCATCAGGAGTAAAAAGTCCATAATGGCGCTCACTCTCATTTCCTGTTTTCTGATTCTCATCAAACATTGCAAACAAGTATACCTCAATTTCTTCCCCTGGTGTCAAAGGAGTCCCCTTCTTAACATGTTTGATCATGTTGGTATAGAACTGTATGGGTATAACCCAAGTACGTTAGCGGATCTCCATGCTGCATCCGCGAACATAATTATGGACGCGAACATTACAAATGTTGCCTGTAGCTTTAACAAGTCAGTTCATTGACGTGGTCCGACATCGTTGGCGGTCGCCTAACAAGACAAAATAGAGGAATCTTCCCTTCTGTCAGGCGCACCACAACCGTACACGTGTAAAAGGATTACGCACCCTGTCAGAGGAATAGTACTTCTATAAATACCCCACTAGTACTATTCTGCAGGTACATTCTCTCACACCCATAATTCTTATCTCTCTCTCTCTACTTTCTCTCTCTAAATCCTATTTGGACACGTGCTGACTTGAGCGTCGGAGGGGGTTTCCTCGCATCCCCCCCGAGGGTAGTTCACGTTTGCTTCTTGTGCAGTTATTCACTAGCGGAGTCTAATCCAAATCTTTGGCGGACTTCTCTCGAGACCGCCAACCGTTTCAATACCGAAACAACTTGGCGCTAGAAGGAGGGGGCTTCCATCTTTGTGAACGTCAACATGGAAAGAGCAAACAATGACGGCCGTGATCCATCTGAGTTAGACACTGGGAACGTCAACGAGCAGCAAACCCCTGGGAACAATGTGTCTCAGGTAAACACTGGAAGCGGATCATTTAACCTGGCTCAACTAAGTCAATTCTCCCCCGAGCGCCTACAAACTGTAGCGTTTTCATCCAAATGTTACAAGCGGGTACTCAGCCTAACAACACTCCCACTCCTAATGCAAGGGCCGGTCAGCTTCGTAGGCGTATGTCGACCATGAATGGTCGCAACGTCGATGGCACCCCCGTGAGAAGAATGCGGACCTTCAATCAGGAGGGACGCCAGATGGAAAGGCAGATTGAGGACCCAGAATATGAGGAAGTCATCCTAGAAACTGAGGATCTCAACAATTCTGAAGATGAAAATCAAAGTCGTTCTCGTCGGGAACACAGTATCAGTGGCGCAAGCAATCATTCTACTGGCGGGCATCTATTGATCAAGCCTAAGCAGTCTCCTTTCATTCCAGAAATCTTGAACCACCCCATGCCGCGAATCAAGATGCCGTCCTGCAAGTATGATGGTACCTCAGACCCAGACGATCATGTGGCCGCTTATGAGGGGCACATGTATTTATACACTCAGGTGGACGCTATCTGGTGTAAGGTTTTTCCATCAACTTTGACTGGGATTGCCCAGACATGGTTTAAAAGCATCAGGGCTGGTAATGTTTCTAGTTTTTCTCAGCTTTCATCTATGTTCAGCACTCACTTAGTGAGTAATAGGCGCCGCGAGTGCACAACTGGCGAGTTGTTATCCATCAAGCAGAGGGAGAATGAGAGCCTGCGAGATTTCATCGGCCGCTTCAATGCTGAGGCGGTCACCATTCCCCGCCTTCAGCAGGACGTGGCCGTCTTAGCTTTGATGACCGGGCTGAGGGAAGGGTCCGCGTTTAGAAGCCATCTGGGCCGTAAAACCTTCACATCACTTGAGCCAGTCTTGAGGAAAGCAAACGATTTCATCAGGGGGGAAGAGTTTGACAAGGCCATGGCCGCCCAAAGTCGTGGAGCCGGAAAAGAAGAAGGATGATAAGCAGAAGAGAGAAAAGGGTCGCGAAACTGATCGCGGTCGGGATGAAAGGAAGCAGGAATCAAATGTGGTCAAGAAGGGAAATGACCGCGAGAAGAATGACCGCGAAAGGTTCGAATACAAAGATAAATTCGATACATATGCGCAGCTCACGACCTCAAGAGCTCAAATATATCAGATGAACAAGGACAGTGATAAATGGCAACGTCCTAAGCAAATGTTTCATAAAAACCGTGACAAGAGCAAGTGGTGTGACTTTCACGGTGATCATGGTCACACTACCGAGAATTGCAGGCACTTGAAGGATAACCTGGAGGATCTGATAAGACGGGGTAACTTCACTCAATACAAGGCACAATCAAAGGACGGAGACGTGGTAAAGCCTAATAACCGGAATGTGCAATCGCGGATTCTTGAGATTCATGTTATAAGCGGCGGTCCAATTCATGGCGGCAGCGTCAATGGGGCGAAGGCAAGCCCGAAGGAATTCGGGCACCGTGTCAATTTCAATGAAAGCATGCGGTGGAGAAGGCCGCCAAAGAATGCCCGCCATGTCTTTCACGGTTGAAGATGCAAAGCATGTCGTCTACCCTCATGATCACCCTCTGGTGGTCACGCTGAAAGTGTCAAACTGTTTGATCCACAGAATCCTGGTAGACGGAGGAAGTTCCGCAAACATCCTGTACTTCTCAACCTTTGAAAAATTGATGATTGGTCGGGAACATCTGAAGCCTGTACGTTACCCAGTGATAGGTTTCACGGGGGCGTCAGTGATTCCAGAGGGCCTGATAACCTTACCGGTCAGAGTAGGGGAGGATGAGAACGCCAGGGATGTGATGGCGGAGTTTTTAGTGGTTGACGTGCCTGGAGCTTATAACGCGATTATCGGACGCCCTTTCATCCATGACGTCCAAGGAGTTGTGTCAACTTATCATTTGACTATGTTGTACGTCTCCAATCTCGGGACGACAGCAAAGCTTAGAGGAAATCAAGAGATGGCAAAATCATGCTACCTAACAGCACTGAAGCAACCGGCAAGGAGAGTGCCGGTAGAAGAATTAAATCCGCCAACTCGGAAACAAAGGCGAGCTCAGAGGAGGACTCTGGCGAATGAAGAAGGATCCGAGAAGGGGGTGAGGAGATGGATGTGTTAATGGAAGAGCTGGAATCCAGGCCTGATGATACTCTAAGACCCAAACCGGATGGAGAAACGAAGCAGGAGATGCTGGCAGATGATCCGGCAAGGACAGTGGCTGTTGGAACAGACATAGACCCAAAGGTCAGGGTCAACCTGGTGACTCTCCTAAGAGAAAACGCGGACGTATTCGCGTTCTCAGCGGATGAGATGCCGGGAATCGACCCGGCCGTGATGGTACATCGTCTAAATGTTGACAGCACTGTCCGACCTGTCAAGCAAAAGAAGCGAAATTTTTCGGCCGAAAAGAACAAGGCCATTAAAGAGGAGGTTGATAAGCTATTGGCAGCTGACTTCATTGAGCCATGCGACTACCCAGAGTGGTTGGCCAATGTAGTCATGGTAAAGAAAGCTAGCGGCCAATGGAGGATGTGTGTGGACTTCACAGACCTCAATAGAGCTTGCCCAAAGGATTGCTATCCACTGCCGAGAATAGACCAGCTAGTAGACTCTACTAGCGGTCATGCATTGTTAAGATTTATGGATGCCTTCTCGGGCTATCATCAGATCAGCTTGCTCGAGACCGATAGGAAAAAAGCTGCGTTCATCACCGATTGTGGAGTATATAATTATAAGGCAATGCCGTTTGGGCTCCGTAATGCGGGGGCGACCTATCAGAAGCTAGTCGACAAAGTGTTCGCGGATCAGAGGGGGAGGAATATCGAAGCATATGTGGACGACTCCATCGTCAAGAGTAAAACTGACCGTTAACATTTGGACGACCTGGAAGAGACCTTCAGAACTTTGAGGAAGTATATGATGAAGCTCAACCCAAAGAAATGTGTCTTTGGGGTGAGAGCGGGAAAGTTTTTAGGCTTCTTGGTAAGCAAATGGGGGATTGATGCAAACCCAGACAAAGTCCAAGCCATTGTCGACCTGCCTGAGCCAAAAAGCATCAAGGATATTCAGCGGCTAACAGGGAGAATGGCGGCCCTCACTCGATTCATTTCAAAATCAGCAGACAAAGCTTTGCCTTTCTTTGCCCTGCTAAGGGGGAATAAGAAGTTCGAGTGGGGAGAGGAGCAAAGCAAAGCATTCCCTGGCGGTAAAAGAGCATTTAAAGAAGCTACCTACCATTACAAGGCCCGAGACTGGAGACGTATTACAACTATATATCTCGGCCTCGCCGAAGACAGTCGCGGCCGTGTTGTTGGTAGAAAAGGAGAAGAGGCAGCAGCCAATTTATTTTATCAGCCACATTCTTAACGGTCCGGAGAGCCGTTACCAGCTGGTAGAAAAAATGGCCTTGGCCGTGGTAATAGCCGCCAGGAAGCTCAGACCATACTTCGACTACCACCCCATTCAAGTTTTAACCAATCAGCCGCTAGAAAAAGCATTGCAGAAGATGGATAGTTCCGGCTGCTTGCTGAAATGGGCCGTTGAACTATCGGAGTATGATATACAATACAAGCCCAGGACCGCTATCAAAGCGCAGGCCCTGACAGACTTTATCGTGGAAGCCTCATATGAGGAGGAAGAAGTGGAGCAAAAGGAAGTCTGGCTGCTGGAAGTTGACGGATCGTCCGCTGTTAGCGGATCGGGAGCGGGTATAGTGATGACCAGCCCTGAAGGAAATTCTTACCAGTACGCCATCAAGTTCGCCTTCCCGGCGTCAAACAACGAAGCAGAATATGAAGCGGCAATTGCCGGACTGAGAATGTGTTTGGCAGCGGGTGCTAAGAAAGTGTTTTTAAAAACGGACTCACAGTTGGTGAGCGGCCAGCTGAGGGGAGAATTCGAAGTCAGAGAGGCTAACATGCTAAAATACGTTGAAAAGGCCAAGGAATTGATAGCTCAATTGAATCATTTTGAGATTCAAGCGATACCTAGGGCCGAGAACACAAAAGCGGACGTGTTGTCCAAGTTGGCAAGCTCTGATTCATTTAGCATTGAAAGAACCGTCACGGTCGACATCTTGAAGGAAAAGAGCATCACAGAAAAGGTCGTAACCATCAATAGTATAAACCAGCAGGGAGAATGGTTTAGTGAGCTGGTGGCGTACAAGTTGACTGGGACGCTTCCGAATAATCCTTCGTCTGCCAAGAAATTGAAACGACAAGCAAGCTGGTACGTCATATACCAAAATGAGCTATACAAGAAATCATTCAGTTTACCTCTGCTTAAATGCGCAACCGCATGGGAATCCGCGAAGATCCTTGAAGAAATACATGAAGGTATATGCGGTAACCATATTGGCGGAAAGGCTCTGGCACTTAAGGCATTGAGAGCGGAATTCTATTGGCCAAGTATGCTGGCGGATTCCCAGAGCTACGTTAAAAGATGTGATAAATGCCAGAGATACGCTCCCGTCATTAACAGGCCAGCCAACGATTTGCAGCCTATCCTATGCTAAATCCCGTTCGCACAGTGGGGAATGGACATCTTGGGACCGTTCACCACAGCAACTGGGGGGAGAAAGTTCCTAATAGTGGGAATTGATTACTTCACTAAATGAATAGAGGCAGAGCCGACAGCAAAAATCAAGGCAAATCAGGTCAAGAAATTCATCTGGCAAAATATTATGACAAGATTTGGGATCCCCATGGCGATCGTCTTTGATCATGGCGTCCAATTCGATTGTTGTCCTGTACAGGCCTTCTTAACGGAATTTCGAGTAAAATTTGCATACTCAGCCGTTTGCCACCCTCAGAGCAACGGACAAGCAGAGGCCGCGAACAAACAGATCCTAAACGCCTTGAAGAAAAAGCTAGATGAATTCAAAGGAGGATGGGCTGATATGGTACCGGCAGTGCTATGGTCAAACAGAACAACAGAGAAAGAAGCAACGGGAGAGAGCCCATTCAAGTTAGCCTTCGGCGCGGAGGCGGTGTTGCCAGTAGAGGTGGGGTTACCCTCTTACCGGATCAAGCACCAAGATCTGCAAAGGAATGACCATGCACTTAGGGAAGACCTAGACTTCTTGCCGGAAACAAGGCTCATGGCGGAACTGAGAGCAGCCGCTTACAAAGACAGGATCAGCAAGGCTTACAATAAAAAAGTCATGGAGAGGCCATTAGATGTTGGCGATCTGGTCCTTCGCAGAACAGCGGCCACTGGCAAGGCGCATATTGAGGGAAAGCTGACTGCTAACTGGGAAGGTCCCTACATCATAGCCAAGAAGATTGCTCTCAGTTCCTTCATTTTAAAGAACATGGATGGCAAGGAGCTTAAAAATTGTTGGAATGCTAGCGTCCTAAAGAAATACTATGTTTGAGTTACTAAATGTAATAGGTCGAGAACCACCCTTGATTACTTAAATAATACAAACTTCTGTCAGCAGTTCATCAATTGTCTTATTATTTTCATGCACATTAATCAAAAGCCATATGACAGGCTCAAAGTACGTAAACGGTCATATGACAGACCTAGTACAAATCAAAAGCCATATGATAGGCTCAAAGTACGTAAACGGTCATATGACAGACCTAGTACAAATCAAAAGTCATATGACAGGCTCAAAGTACATAAACGGTCATATGACAGACCTAATACAAATTAAAAGCCATATGACAGGCTCAAAGTACATAAACGGTCATATGACAGACCTAATACAAATCAAAAGCCATATGACAGGCTCAAAATGCGTTAACGGTCATATGACAGACCTAGCACAAATTAAGCCATATCAGGCCCACAGTGCGTTAACGGTCAGATGACAGACCTAGCACGTTACAAAAGCCATGACAAGTTCGGAGTGCGCTAACGGTCATATAAAAGATTGGCGGATAATCAGACGATAATTATCGTTGGCAAATAAAAAGATTGGCGGACAATCAGACGATAATGAAAGCGACAGAAACGCAAGATATAAAGTACTTTCCCATAAAATTAAAGCTACTGGCTTGGCGGCCAACTACAGGCAAAACGAAGGCAGCCAAATAAAAGGCTTTTAGTTGGAATTGTACTTATAAAATTAAAAAACGTTAGCGTTTACAAATGCCAACATGGGCTGAATAAAGAGCCAAAATATTCAAAATATTACAAGCTATAAACTATTGGAAGAGCAAGAAGAGCTAAGAGAAGGCCGCCAAAAACTTCAAGAAGGGGGGACATCCTGATCCGTTTGTTCCGCCACATCCCGAGGATCCGCATCCGCTATGGCATCCTCGTCGGCAAATTTTGGATCCCCCTCGAAAGGCGACAGGTGCTGGCCGGCAGCATGAGCCTCCTCGATCACATTCCAGTCAAATCCTGGAACGGTCTTGCAAACACATCTCATGGCAGCCGCCCATCCACCATCATACCTCTTATGGAGGGCCGCAGCATATTCATCAGACTGTTTGAACTCAGTAACAGCCTTGGCGACCCCTCGGGCCTCAGCTTCGGCCGCAGCATCCAGTACGGCAATCTCCTTCTCAGTATTAGCGGCCTCCAGAGCTTTGGTCAGTGTGTTGACATTTTGCTCAGTCTCTTCCAATAGAGCAGCTCGCGGCCTCAAGGTCAGCAGCTCATCCTCGAGGGGCTGCAAGGCAGCAATCTTGGTTGCCAGTTTGTCCTCAGCATCCTTAAGCAAGTCCTGGCAAGTTTCCAGCGACTGTTTATAGCTGTCCGACAACTTCTGATACTCAACATACTGCTCAATCAGCTCAAGAGCAGCATTGTTGGCCTGAGGAGAAGAAAGAAGGACGTCAATACAAATACAAAAACAAAAAACAGTGACAAAAATGGAGGAAGAAGCATACCACAAGTTGGTCGTGAGCCAACCTAGCAGCTGGAGTCACCAAGGACCCTGCCGGCCTGTCAATAGGCAGTTGCATGCCCTTCAAAATCCGGTAGGCGAGAACGCCACCATTCTCTGGAATATCATCATACAGCGACTCATCCTCTCTAACGTCCCAATCAGGTTGGTAGATTTTGCCTAGGACGATAGGACGGCCGGCAAAGGAGGCCGCCATTGAATCACTCAGCGGCACTTCTCTCTTCTCAATCCACTCACCAAATCGAGAGAAAATGCCGGGAGATAAGCTAGATAGAAAACTTTGGGAAGTAATCATCTCTCAGATCTTTTGACGAATGGTGGAGAAGGAGCCAGACAACCAAGTACCACCGCTCGGGAGACCTGGATCAGTGGCCGCGACCTCCACGTGCCTCTGACTCCCAGGAGCATTCACGTCCTGGTTTTCAATATGGACGATTTCATCAGGAGTAGAAGCGCCAGGACCTGCCAAGGTCGGCCGCTTGTTAGCGGAGGAGTCCGCCGCGGTCTGTTCTCGCGGCCGCCTCCTATTCATGCCTCCCCTGGCCACAGGCCGGGAAGTAGAAGACCTCAGAGGGACAGCAACAGGCTGCCCACCAGAGCCGGCAACAGCAGTGCTGACACCCGGAACAGGGACGTGAGCAACGGAAATCCCGCCGCGACCACGGCGAATATTCTGCGATCCATTGCGATTACTTTCTCGACGGCCGTTAGTGTTACCGTGCATTGTCTCGTACTCGAAGGAGGGAGCGGGCGGCAGGTGAGTTAGCGGCTTGAGGCTCTCGTCAACGCCGAGCACGTCGAAATCAAGGTGGTCAAAACCTGTGGACATACAGAAGGCAGTTAAAAAATATATATATATATATATACATATTATTACTTTCATCAGAAGGACCAGTCCGACAACAACACTTACCATTTTCATGAGAAGAACTGAGCAGCATGGCCGACAAGGGTTTGTTCCCCATGGTGTACTTGGAATGAGGAATCCAATATTTAGGCTCTTTAACCTTCACCTCTTTCCCGTCCTCATAGGTGACTAAATAATCCTCCGTGTCAAAGTAGTCGAAGGCCGCTAACTCTTCCTCAGTTAGCAGAATAAGGGGTAAATGCTCCATGTGCGGACGAGGCTTGGTAAAATTGCGACGCACTGGGTAATCCTCAGGAACTCGTAACAAAAAAAAAGCGTCCTGCCAACCTTTCAAACCAGTCACTTTAGGCTGGACTGTCATCTTCTTGTCGGCCGTAGTAAGCGACCACCAACCTGCCTGCCTAGATGATCCATTTTTCTTTAGCCAATGGATGTGGCGGAACAAATTCAGCGTTTGCGGAAAATCCAAAAAGCGCACAACCCAGATGTACGCTATCAAATTCCGGACCGCCAGGGGAGTCAATTGAGCCAAGCACACGTTGAATGCATTCAAGATCTTTACAAAAAAAGAGTCTAGAGGGAAGCGAAGGCGAAACTCGAAATGATGAGTATACACAGCCACGTGACCGGGAGGACACTCCGTCACAATGGCTCCCTCTGATGGGACTATCAGCCGATAACCCGACGGAACAAAGTATAAATCCCGAGCAACTCTCGGGTAAGCAAGGTCAGTGGCGTCCTGACGCCAAGGTAAATCAATCTCCACACTGAGAGGACCGGCACTGAAATCATCAGGCAGCCATAAAGCATCAGAGCCCGGTCCGGTCTCAGTCTCCTCCATCGGATTCGAGCTGTCGACCCTCAACTCGACAGCATGGGAAGATTCCCCAACCACATGTGCAGACAAAGGCACAGAAATGTCGATATTTGCGTCCGCAGAGTTAATCGCATCCTCATTGACGCGGACGGCAGGACTCGCAGCAGCGCGACGATGATAAACAGTCTCTTGGCGGACCATGACGGTAGCAATAGAATCGCTGTCGTCACCTAAATCAATAATATGAGGGTTAGGAGCCGCAGATTGTTGTAAGCGGTCGAAAAAGTCAATCGTTACTTCCACCCCAGCATCCGCCAAGCTATCCAACCGAGCATGCTCTCTAAGGGGTGCTACGTCAAGGCCGGGAGTGGCATCGACCGGAGGATGCCTAACGGATCGTCTAGCAAGAATCTGATGCCTAAGCTCCCTAAGCGTTTGTCGTTCGCCACTCTGATTGACGGATAGATACCTCCTAGTCAAGTTATGCTCCTCAGGGGTAGCAGGGTCGTTTAAAAACTTCGACCTTAGCTCTCTTTCCCTCTCAGCGGTAAGAGGTATGTCCGCTAATAACCTGGTCCTCCCCACTGGACTTAAGCTAGAAGCAGGTTCACTATTGGCCAGAGGGGAAGAAGGTTCGTTATCGGCCAAAGGGGAAGAAGGGTCACTCTCGGTCATGAACACCTCATTAGGGGTATTCTGGCTATCAGACAAGTCCGACATGATGAAAAACGCAAAAGAAACTTAACAAAACGAGGAGAGAAATCGAAGAAATACCTGGAAACGAAAGGTCACCGGAGAAAAATAAAGCAAAGAACGAAAGACGCCGGAAAAGATAAATGAAATCCCCGAACGGCGAAATTGCACCAGAAAACTTGAGCTTGAGCCGAAACACCACCGGAAAGCTGGAAGAAGCACCGGCAAAAAGACAAATCATCAAACTCAGACAAAACCCAGAAAATGTTCGTCAAGAAAAGACGAAAATTTCAGTGCACTAGAACCGGAAAATGAAAATAAGAAGATTGAGTAACTTTTCGAGGTAATTTGAGCACAGAAAAAGTGGTTTTTGAACAATCCAAGCTCTGGCTATGGAGGTTGTGTCAGAGAGGAAATGGAGAAGGAAAGAGAAAGTTTGGAGCGTAGGATAAAAATTCAGAAAAAGACAACTGCCCCAATGTGTATGAACTGATGAACGGCTGAGATTGATAGACCTCTCAACTCCCTCTCCAGATTCCTGCCAAGTGTCAAAGTAGGGTAAAACCCTAATAAAGTATTGGGCGGTATTTTCGAAAAAGTAATCATTAACTTTTCGAAATTTTTTCAACTCCCTGCAACGACACGTGGCATCCAATAAATTACGTTCCCCGAAAGATTGAACTCGGCAACACAGGCTCGCGTCCACAGACAACATCCTTAGCGGTCGGGATCCCAAAGGATGCTGGGGGGCTAGTTGTATGGGTATAACCCAAGTACGTTAGCGGATCTCCATGCTGCATCCGCGAACATAATTATGGACGCGAACATTACAAATGTTGCCTGTAGCTTTAACAAGTCAGTTCATTGACGTGGTCCGACATCGTTGGCGGTCGCCAAACAAGACAAAATAGAGGAATCTTCCCTTCTGTCAGGCGCACCACAACCGTACACGTGTAAAAGGATTACGCACCCTGTTAGAGGAATAGTACTTCTATAAATACCCCACTAGTACTATTCTGCAGGTACATTCTCTCACACCCATAATTCTTATCTCTCTCTCTCTACTTTCTCTCTCTAAATCCTATTTGGACACGTGCTGACTTGAGCGTCGGAGGGGGTTTCCTCGCATCCCCCCCGAGGGTAGTTCACGTTTGCTTCTTGTGCAGTTATTCACTAGCGGAGTCTAATCCAAATCTTTGGCGGACTTCTCTCGAGACCGCCAACCGTTTCAATACCGAAACAAGAACGTCTTTGCATTTTCTACTGTGGCAGCTTCTCCACTCTTTGGCTGCCCACACTCCAATCCCTTAGTAGGATAGTGAGTACTAGTTCGCCAAACATTACTTTTCACCATACTATGAAATCCGCCCGGTGAGGGCATCGATGATTCTCCCGTCACCTGGTTCTTGCTCTTCCCCTGGTTACGACCAATATTTTGGAATAAATTGATTTGATCCGATGTAGCAACTTTTTCCACAGCTACATACATTGCATCAAATAGTGCATCAAATAAATTTGGTAACCCTTCCCAGTTTTGTCATCAGTAAATACATCCCCACATGAAGTAAATAAAAGAAAGTCGAGTGAAATATTTTCGGGATCATTTATGTAAGTAGTATAAGGTTGAATATTAACTATCAAAGGCCAATCATTAGTTGTTAGAAAGTTAATTATTGGGGTAATGTATGATAAGTTTTCAAATTCGGAATGTGATGGTGGATAAGTGTTTTTAAGTAAGGTCATATCAACGGCTGTTGACACCATAATTTGGCTCCCTAAGTTGTTCGCATTCAGCGCATTTAGAATATTTTGCATAGCTGATTCCATCGATGAGGCTTGTTCATCAGTAGGATGGATTTCATTTCCAACAGCAAAAGCAAAAAGAGGCTGAATATTTACCACTAAAGGTGTTTCATAAGTTGACAAAAAATGGATTATTGGGGTAATGTATCCCATGGCCATGTCTCCGAATGTGGCACTAGATGGTGGGTAAGAATTTATTGTCAAGTTCGTGTTAATGGCCGTAGAAGCCTTAATTTGATTTCCGAATGTGTGTTTATCTAGAGCATTACGAATATTTTGCATGGCTGGGTGCACCGATGAGGATAGTGTCGATGATGGATCGATTTCATTCCCAACTGTAACGTAATTTATTGACGCAGAATATGGGGAGACGTTGTTATTTATCCATTCATCCGCGGCTGATTGATCCGACGCTATGCGTGGAAGATCGTCGTTAGCAACACCAAGCATGACTTTGATGCCTGATCCTTGTAGAGCTTGGAGAGTCCGTTGATTTGGTTCGTAGAGTCTCATTGCACGTATACCATTGGACTTATAGAGGTCCACCACTTCTTCAAGAGAGGGTAAGTTGTCTCCATACATTCCATAACATACTCCAAATTCTGCCTCTGTATACAACAAGCTTAAGTAGTGTAAGACATCTCGATAGTACTTTATCGATTTTTAGATTAAAGTAGTTGTAACATATCTAATTTGAAGGTGATCACATAAGAACACTTCTTATATGAGAAGTAAGAAAATGGAAACAGTGATATTATTAATTTATTTTTAAAATATTACATAATAATATTTTTTGCTGAAAATGTAATCATTTTGGAACATTGACTACATAGGGAAAAAAAAAGGTTATTTAGCCAAAACGAATTACATTTATGCTCCATCTGTCTCTTATTAGTTTACCCATTTTCCTTTTTGGATTCTCCCTTATTAGTTTACCCCCTTCATTTTTTTTTCTATTTTGAAATGGTCCCACCAATTATTTACCTTCTCACTCTACTTTATATATATTCTAGTGATTGTAATAGAAAGAAAGAACAGTAAAGGAATGAAACAGAAATCAATGAAAGAAATATTCTGGGCTCCAGTATGATTGATGTTCATGACAAACGTTATTTTTGTCATCAGATGATGATGTAATTATTGCTATCGATTAACTTAAATCTCTTATGTTTTTAGCTTTAGAGATAGTCCTCTATATAGGGGCTACACAAACGACTTGGGAGTACGTCCGTAACTGCGTAATCAATCGATTCACGGAATATGATAAGGCTTTTGAACCCCCAACTCCCTGGAAATATTTCAGTGTTGGTGTGGTTTTAATTAATTCGTGCATGTTGTGTACTTTTATGAACTTCAATTGAATAATGTCTTTCTATGCTCAATGGGGGTAACCATATCATGAGTAACTAACAAATCACCTTTAGTTATCATATTACAGATTGCGTACAATATATTACTATGTGGCTTGTGATTATGATTTTTGTTTTCTCTTTGTTTTTTCACCTTTTTGCCAGCATCCTGATCACCTACTCATCATATAGCAATCCTAGAATTTGACTGTTAGAGTTTAGAGTTCAGAGTTTAGATATTGTTTTTTTATTGGAGTTTGGTTTTCCCCTCCTATTCCCTTATTGAATAGAGATATTGCTATGTTCGGCAATACTAGCAGAAAATAAACTGAGACTGATAAGTTAAAACTGAAACTGATAAGGTACCCGAACTGATAAGATAGCTGATTAGCTTAATCGTTTGGCAAAATTAGTTGCTTAAGTTGATAAATTATATTGGCAAAATTAGTTGATATCAAAATTTAAAAAGATTTTCCAAAATTTCAGTCACCCGTAAAAAATTTAACTTATCATTGAAGTCATTTTAACCACCTGAAATTTTAGTTTAGGTACTCTCCAAACACTACTAATCAATTTAGTACCTAAAATACGTTAGCAACTTATCATTTAAGGTAACTAATTTAAAATGCTTCCCTAGATAGATTGGTATTAATTAGGTTGTTAGAGTTTAGATATTGTTGTTAGTTAGGTTGTTAGTTGTAATTCTGGCACTAGTTTAGTTAACTATTGTAATTAGTATAAATGGGTAGATATTATAACATTTCTCTTTACCTTACACTAATATATATGTAAAATTTGCATTTCCCTCGTTTCTATTTACAGATCTACAAGCTCATCAATGGCTTTCTCTTCTACTTCTCATGATTTTCTTCCTTCCTAGACGCAAATTTAACATTGACTCTAAACAACATGTGTCCTCTTATTGTATTGACGCAAAAAGATGTGCAATAGGTTTCGATCCTTTAACCAGCATCTATTCATATGTAAACGAAATTAGGAGAATTAAAAATGAAATTAGAACTGTACACCAGTTTTTTTCCCTTTTGTTCAAACTCTTTTGTTATTTGTCCAAAACTCAATTGTATTGGACCATATTAAAGCTTTTAAACGACAAATGTTTCCCTTTTTTGTTGTCTCGATCTTGCTTGTGCAATGTGCATGATAACTTCGCACTTCGTCTATTCTCCCTAGTCCCTACTCAATGCTAGCTCGCTCTTGTCGCCGATAGGCAAACTGTCCCTTCTCACTTTTAAAATTCTTTATGTGTCTACTATGATATGGCAAATGTTTACCATGTTAAAAAATTGCAGATGTTTACCATGTTGGAAATAAAAAAGCAAAATAGAAGTAAAATGTTGGAAAATAAATTACTGCTTTCCCATTCATCTTGAAAAATAAAGAAATAGCTTAATATTGCAGACACCAAATCTTGAACCCCTTTTCGGGTAAATAATGATTTTGAAAAGAAATAAAGATAACGAAAACCGTCATGCATCGTGGAGTGCGCGCTCCGTCAAATGCGTGTTTCGCCCCAGAGCGCGAGTTTCATTTCGTCGTATGGTTTTCTATTTTTGCGTATTGGTCGTGTGGTTTCGGCTTAGAAACATAATTTCCGCGAGTCGTAGTCAATAACTACAACCACCATTTTAATAAAACGATTCGTAGTATAATCATGCTAGAGGTGATCATGGGCCGGGCCGAGCCAAAAAAAATTGCCCATTGACCGGGCCGGGTCCAAATCCGGGGCAAAAAATAGTGCCCAAAGCCCGTTATTTCAGGCCGGGTCAAGCGGGCTTTTTCGGGCCAAAACGGGCCGACCAAAAAATTTAGACTAAAACGTTTTTTTTGGCTTGTCCAAAGCCCACCCAAAAAAAAAACGGGTCGGGCCAAAAAAAATTGCCCAAGCCCGCCCAAAAACCGGGCCGGGCTGGAGTTGATCAGCTCTAAATCATGCTCGTCTTTATTAATTTGACAAGTTTTCGTTAATTGTCTTAAGTGAGTCTTTCAAAAAACGAAAAAACACGAGTCGCAATTAGGCGTCGGGATTTTAGTCGTATCCCAAAACCGATAATAATCAGTTTTCTTGATGGTGAAGTCATTGTTCATTGGATAAAGAATAAGAATATATTCTTTATCCATTAATCACATCGTCCTTTATCCATTAGTTAGAAAATAAGAATCATGAAATGATGTGAGAATAAGAATTAAATCCCATGTGTAAGAGGGGGATCCGGATTTTTTCCAGAAGAATCGAGTGTGCGCCAAGCACACAATCATGCGCTATACGCATGATTGTGCGTTTAGCGCACAACCGTGCCCTGCGCCAGACGCAGTGCCTTGCGCCTAGCGCACGGCACTGTGCCTAGCGCAGGCTCCTGCGTTTGGCGCAGCGTCCTTATCAGTTTTGTTTGCACGTTTTTCGATGCATTTTTTTTACGTATTAGGATGTTTAGGGAAGAATATTTTCTGAAGATCTGATTTTGCTTCATTTATGAGAAAATCCAAAAAGAATAAGAATATTTGTGTTTCCAAAGAGATTTGATGATGTCATTAGGGTGAGGTCATTAGAGTGATGTCATTAGGGTAATTAAGGATGAAGAAAATTTGATTTTTTAAGTGAAAAATCTGATTTTCTACCTCTTTGAAACCCTAGTTCACCTCCCTCATTTCTCTATAAATACCCTCCTTTTTCTACTTCAAAACCAAGTTGAGAAAAAACACAACTCAACTTCACTCTCATCTTCTCTACTACTCTTCTCCTCCTTAATTTTTCCATCTAAGCAAAAGTCTTAATTAGTAAGTAAAGAAATTGAAAAGAATTCAACTTAATTTCACTACTTCTCTCATCTTCTCTACTCCATTCCTCTAAGGAAATCACACTTAAGAAAAGGAAGTAAAAGTTAGTAAGATAATTAGTAAATAAAGAAGTTCATCAAAAGAAAAAAAAACACAAAAAGAGTTTAAGTTAGTAATTAAAGTGGATTTAGAAACTCACTTAGAAATTAAGAATATCACAAAAAAAGGTAGAAAACTTTGCAAAAGGAAGTGCATCATTGAGCTAGCAAGGTAAAGTGGAAACTCTTGTTTATTTTTTATTATCTTCTTAATCATCTACTAACTTCCTCCTTGTTTTCTTCTTATCATTTTTTTTTAATCTTTGGAGTGATTTGGGTATGTGGAAGTCCTAACAGGTTCCCAACCTTAAGGGTTTGCTCTCTCCAGCTTATTTTCAGTTCAGTTCAGTTCAATTCAGTTCAGTTCAGTCCCTAAATTATTATCATTACTATTAATTAGTTATAATTTAATTCAGTTCAGTTCTGTTCAGTTCAGTTCAATTCAATTCAGTTGTTTTATGCCGAAGAGAACAGGTCCTAAATCACCCCACCTAGAATAGTCACCTCTAATGGGGTGACTCTTAGGAAACAATGTGATTATATGATTTTCCTTAATCAAGTTGTTATTCATCACCAAAAATGTTTTCATAAAAAAATTCATGACAAGTTGTGCATAAACATCTCCATAAAAAAAAAAGAAAAATGTGATGCTGTAATTATAATCAGTTTTAATTTCGTACTACATTTTATTTTTCGTCTGTATTATCAGAATAGTTTGTAGGATTTAATATTTTTTCTATGAAGTGAAAGATGTTTCTAGTAACTGGGTTTTGGAATTTCTAAAAAACGAAGTTTTTGTAAATAATTAAAAATCATACAAATTTATTGTGCAAAACTGATTTTGTCCAGTTTCACCTAAGTTTGTCTTGTTAATAAAGTTTAAAATAAAGTCATTTGGATAAAACTAAAAACATCACGTGTAAAGAAAACATCAGTAGATTTTCAAAAATATAAAAATCATGTTCATATGAATTTTATATAATTTTACATCATTTTTACAAAACCATTCATGTAAATCACTAAATTCCAGAAAATTGATTTTCCTTTCAGTTAAGGAAATAAATTAAAAAGGGTCTTAAAAGTGTCCAATTCAAGTGTCTAGAATGTTCATACCAAAATGTCTAGAATGTTCATACCAAAATTCACTTCAAAATAAGTTCAATAAGTTGGATCTCAAAGAACAACTTCAATAAAGGTCCTATTTTGACTAGTTTGAGTATAAAATTCACCATAATTTAAGTTGTCACTAAAAACTTATGAAATTTTGACACAACATAAAAAATTCACTGACCTATCCATAGGTGTGTCACATGCTCAATTTAACGCTTTATACATAAAGTTATGATTTTTGTAAGTCAGTGCAAGAATAAAAGTGCAATCTGGAAAATGAAATAAAGTGATTAACTCAACTTTCATAAAAAAATGTTTTCTTTTCACACGAAAATGTTAATTAAAAATCATGAAATTTTAAGTTTCTCTTAAAATGACTCATTTTATCATGTAAATAAAAATCAATAAAAATTGTCATAAAAAAAATCAAAATCAAAGAGGTTAATTAATCTCTAATTTTCACAAGTTTTACAAATAAACATGAATTCCAAAGCCCATTCAAGGAGGTGAACATCAAGGAGCATCATGGTGAAGATCAAGATTGAAAATTTGTATAGATCATAGAATTTGTACATTTTTGTTGTAATAATAGTTTCTTTGTAAATAATTATTGCATCACTCAATTAATAGAAAAAACATGGAGATGTTTATGCATAATTTTCACACAAATTCCACAATTCTTTTTTAATAAAATAAGCAACCAATGTTACAAATGTTGTATGTTGGGCCAATATATCATAGTATATGAATCAAATGACTCAATCTCAATTAAGAGGAAAAATCGCAAATCTAACTAAGTTAAATTGTATGATGATCCATCTTACATTTTAAATTTGTTCTCCATATTCAAATGGATTAATCATATAATTTGACATAATTAGATTGGTAATTATGATCTCCGAATTGATTTTAGGCTGTTTCACGTGTCTCGCTTTAAATGGCCAAATTCCAATTAGACAAACACAATCTCCAAATTTAATCTCAAATTGATCATTTCTCTCTAAATGATTTAATAATCTTCAATCAAGATTATTTCTCAAAAGCCTTCAATTAGGAAGCAAACCTCAAACTTCTAAGACCTCTTGAAAATCATAAACATAATCACTAATTAAGGTGGTTATTTCAATCCTCGATTAATCGCTAATTAGAGCGGTTAACTCAAACTTTTCATTCAATCACTAATTAGGGTGATTAGCTTAACCTTTCATCATATTTAATCACTAATAAGAGTGATTATCTTAAACCTTCATAATCGTTAATTAGGGCGATTATTTTTCTCATTTAATCACTAATTAGAGTGATTATCTTAAACCTTGGTTGATCACTAATTAAGGCAATTAACTTAACCCTCTTTATTTAATCACTGATTAGAGTGATTATCTTAAACCTTAATAATTATTAATTAGGACGATTGTTTTTCTCATTTAATCACTAATTGGAGTGATTATCTTAAACCTTGAATCATCATCAATTAAGGTGATTAATAAGAATTGACATTAAATATTGTATTAATAATATAAAATTACTTATAATCTTATCTTGATAGTATAAAGTTGCATTTAATTTTACATTGGTATTGTAGAATGCCTTATAATTTGAAACATAATTTTTTTAGCTAAAATGACTTATAATTTGAAACAGAGCGAGTAATAACTAGATACATCTATGTGTGCTCATCGAGGTGAGTAGCTCGCAAGCAACTCGAATTCGACTTGGTCAAGGCTTGGTCAAATCTCGACTCGACCCTGCTCGACTCAATTAGCTCACAAGCAGCTCGATAATTTTTTTATATTTTTTTTCTAGGAACATATTTTATATAATATAGAAAAAGTACCCATATTAGCTAAATATTAAAAGTAGAAAAATAAAAACTTTCAATACCTATAATGTCGAAAATATAAATTAAATAACTCTCTCATTTTTTTATCCAAATTAATAGAATAAAATTAGGTGACTCATTAACAAAAAAAAGCAGTAAATTGGAAAAAAAAGGAGAGATGAAATAAGCAACAAATCCATGGATAAAAGGTGCAAAGTAACGGAAGCACCAGTCCCACATCGATAAATTATCATGAGATATGAGCTATCAAGGTCTATCAAACTTTACACTTACCCAAGCAATTTATTCAAATCTCCTTATGGGTCTAGTACTATTATTGTATATGGGTCTTACTCTATGGTATGAACTTAAATGATGACATTGGTTTGAATCCTTGAACTTACTTTGTCATTACTCGGTTAGATTCAAATTCTTGAGCCTCACAAGCTTGATCCGAGCATAAAGAATTGGCCTCGGGCTCAAGCTCGAGTCGAGCCCAATGATTAAGGCTATCAGAGCCGAGTAGAGCAATTGAATCGAGTTTTTCGAGCAAATCGATCTTGAGTTTCGAGTAGAGCTACGACAAATCTTAACGAGCATGAGTCGAGCAGGGTTTGGCGAGCTTAACGAGCACCAATCGAACAGGATTGAAAAGTATTCGAGTCAAGTCGAACGGGCATTTGCTTGCGACCAACTCGCTCTATTAGCACCCTAGATATATCTAAGACGTACATATACAACATGTGCGTAGACATGTTATAAAGTTTATGTTGGTATAAAATACAGTGTGTGTTTGTAAAGCAGCGTAATTAAAGAGAGAAACACAAATACTTTATTTATTTTTTTACCAACATGTAAAAATACTACTCTCTTCGTTTCTTTATAATCTACACACTTTCCTTTTTGGTCCATTTCTTTTTAACCTACATACTATTGCTTTTTCTATTTTTGGTAACATATGTCATGCATTTTCTCCTCATTTTCCAGTTTCCACCCATGTGGTCCATTTTTTAATATAATAACCCACCTAAACATATCTCTCTCCACCTTTTTTAGTTTCCATCTTTTCAGTTTCTCTCTCACGCTTTTGGACTTTCTCATTGGTTCTCCCCCAAAGTGAAGTGAGTAAATTAAAAGAAATGAAGGTAGTATATGTTATCTACACAAACACTATATATGTATATGTTAGATGCATCTAATTGTTAGATATTCATCATTCTTCTTCCGTTGGTAGATGTCAAGATGGAGGAAAATAAAACAATAACCAAACACTGTAAAGATGATTGAACATAGCATATATTTATTCTCTTTTAAGTTATACTGGAAGGCTTATATATCTTATTTATTGCAGTAATAATAATGTATATATAGGTTATAGGTAGCATGCTTATAATTAGCAATATATTACAAGCTAAATTTAACATATTTTTTGGTGTAAACGAGCTAAAGTGAAATATCAACTGAAGTTGATCTGGTCATATTTAGGCTGTTGATCAGGAGAGAATAGCCCAAAGTGGCGCTCAGTTTCATCATTTGGTTTTTGATCCTCATCAAACATTGCAAACAAGTATGTTTCAATTGCCTGCCCTGGTTTCAACGGAGTCCCTTGATTCACATGATTGATCAAGTTCCTATAATAAGTTCCCGCATTATCCACTGTGGCAGCATCACCATCACCGTCCGATGGCCACCCTGTCTCGGACACAACAACCGCCGTGTTAGGTGCACCGGCTTTCCCTAGCGCCGCGTACACGGAATCCACCATTGCATCAAACAAGTTTTGGTAATTTAAGTTATTGTTACTATCAGTAACAATATTCCCGGATGCCTTAAATAATGCATAGTCAAGGGTAATATCTTGCTTGTTACCACTATAAGAAAAGTAAGGGTAAATATTGACCAACAAAGGAGAACCGTTACTAGTTTAAATGTTAATAATTGGGGTAATGTATGAAGTATCACTAAATTGACCGTTAGATGGTGGGTACGAGTTTGTGATCAAGCTTGTGTCGATAGATGTAGAAACCTTAATTTGGTCATCTAAACTGTTTGATTTTAGTGCATTGACAACATTTTGCATGGCTGGTTGCACTGATGAGGCTTGTTGATCGGACGGATGGATTTCGTTACCAACGGCGATGTATTTGATCGACGATGCGAAAGGGACCACGTTGGTTTGGACCCATTCCATTGCAGCCGATGGATCAGACGCTAGAGATTGAAGTTTCTCTTTAGGTACGTCTAGGATGAGCTTAATGTCTGTTCTTTGTAAGGCTTGAAGCGTTGCTTGATTGGGACCATAGATTCTCATTGCTCGTATGCCCTTGGATTGGTATAGACTCACCACATCTTGCTCCGATGGTAAGTTGTCACCATATTGACCATAACATACTCCAATTTGTGCCTCTGTATGTATTGGATCATATATATATATTAGTACAAATTAAGGGTGTTTATTTTCATAACTCATTATTTTTTAAATTAAAAACTTACATATATATGGAAATTAGAAAAGTTATTACCTTTACTTTCTAATTGGTTTCCAAAATAAAAATGATAAACATAAGCATAACTAATTTTAAGTTGACTATATAATCAATCAATATATATTATATTACTTTTGAATTAAAACCATAATGCAGAAATTGGCACACACATATCCCAAACTTAAAAACATAACGTTCAATTTCACGTTTTGCATATCTCATCAATTGACAATTATATATGAGAGTTCATTGTGAGAAGACTTTTAAAAAACAAGTATTCCCTATTTTTTTTTTAAATTCTACTCATTTTTTGTTCATGTAGTCAAATAGAGAAAGTTTTGACCATGTTTTTCATTTACACCTCCTCTGTTCCAATTTACTTGCAACATTTTACGTCTTCCAATTACATCTTTAATTATTAATAACTTCCATTATCTATAAGTAAAAATCATGAAACTCGATATTTTGAAAGTATACATGAGACAAATAATCTAACAAGATCCCACGTAACTATATTTAACCTTACATATTAATCATACGAAATGGTCAAAATGCAACGTGGATAATGTAAAAGTCCATATGTTGCAAGTAAATTATTGGAACGTAGCAGGAATAATTATATAAGAAAAAACATTTATATAGAGGTAGTATAACTGTTAGGGAGTATATGACATTAAGAAGTTTTCTTACATTAGGAGTCTCTTGTTGAGATAAGTATTTCTTTTGTTAGGATTAGTTATCCTTATTCTGCTAGGCTTAGGTATCTTGTAACTATATATATTCATGATTTACATCAATGAGAAGACAACGCAATTTACACTTCATAGTATTTCACATGGTATCGGAGCACTCTTAATTTTTTTTCCACAACGTATCTCATGGCTGGTGATGAGGCTGTATCACAGTCATCTCCTCCAACCCCAAATCCAAAACTAGATATTACCTCTCCGTTTTATCTCGGCACGGGTGATCGTCCCGGCGACTTCATCACTCCAACTCGTCTCACCCATGACAACTACGACGAATGGGCTGCTGACATACAACTAGCCCTCGAGGCCCGCCGCAAATTCGCGTTTCTTGATGGTAGTATTACATTCTTCGAACCTCCCTTCTCCTCCGCGGATTGGGCCACTGTAAACGCAATGCTCGTTTCTTGGATATTAAATACAATCTCTCCGGATGTCAAAGGTACGTTAACTAAATTTCGCGAAGCCAAACGTTTATGGGATCATCTAAAAATCCGCTATGCGATCGTTAATGGCCCTCGCATCCAACAATTACGTTCGCTATTGCTCGTTGTGATCAACCTAAAACTATGACTTGTTTCTAGTTATTATGGCAAACTCAATGCTTTATGGGAAGAATTATATCATCATGTTCCACTGATTCATTGTACTTGTTGTTCTAAGTGTGAGGTTGGATCTCTTCATGCTTCTGGTCGTGAAACTGAAAAAATTCATGACTTTCTTATGGGTCTTAATTCTGAATATTATTCCCGACTCCGTACACAAATTTTATCCATGGACCCCCTCCCTTCTTTAGATCGTGCATATCAATTAGCTATTCAGGATGAACGTGTGCGTCTGGCCACTGCCGAATCCCCGCAACCGAGTGAGGTACTCGGATTTGCTGTGCGTGCGGATTCAAGTCGCGGACGTGGCTCGGGGAATCGGCCCACATGTACACACTGCCATAAATTAGGCCATGAGGCTGCCAAGTGCTGGCAACGTCTTACTTGCACACATTGCAAGAAACAAGGCCATGAGGCTTCGGGGTGTTACGAGCTTGTCGGGTATCCAGAGGGCTGGCCTACCAACACTCGCACGGCTGGTCGTGGTTCTCGTCAGTCGGCAGGTCGGGGTCGTGGTGCTGGTCAAGCCAACGTTGTGACTGCCGTGGGTGTGTCTTCATCCAGCGCATCATCTTCTTCGAGTTCCCAATCGCTTTTCACGGCCGACCAATGGAAGGCCCTTGCGGGTTTACTTGGAAATACTGCCCTTCCTCCTGAACGTCTTAATGGTATGTTTAATTTTGATTCCTGGATTATTGACACAGGGGCCACAAACCATGTTACCGGTAATAAAGCATGGTTTTCTAGTTTGATTGATGTTGATCCTTGTCCTATTGGCCTTCCAAATGGAGATACGGTGGTGGCAAATCAAAAGGGCTCTATCCTTCTTTCCCCTACTATTACTTTATCTGATGTTTTGTATGTTCCTCAATTCAGTTGCAATTTACTTTCGGTTTCTCAACTCACTAATGATTTGCACTGTATTGTCCAATTTTCCTCCTCTATGTGTGCTATACAGGACCATCTGAGGGAGCTGATTGGAACGGGGCGTAGGCAAGATGGACTTTACTACTTTGATGGAGTCCCCAAGAATCAACCGGTTTATGTGCATACCGCCATCTCGGACTTTGAACTATGGCATCGTCGGATGGGTCATCCTTCTGAAAAAGTAGTGAAGTTACTTCCCCCTTTGTGTGGTCATAAGGGTAGTTTAGATAATTATTGTGAAATATGTTTTCGTGCGAAACATCCTCGCGATAAATTTCCTATTAGTACTAATAAAGCATCTAGAATTTTTGAGAAAATCCATTGTGATTTATGGGGTCCTTATAAGCTCTTATCTTCCTGTGGGGCTCGATATTTTTTAACCATTGTTGATGACTATTCTAGAGCTGTATGGACATATTTAATGGTAGATAAAACAGAAGTTTTTTGCATGTTCATGAATTTTGTTGCCATGGTTGATCGTCAATTTTCTTCTACCATTAAAATTGTTCAAAGTGATAATGGCACAGAATTTAACTGTCTGCATGATTATTTTAATGCAACTGGCATCCTATTTCAAACCTCATGTGTCTCTACCCCTCAACAGAATGGTCGGGTAGAGCGTAAACATAAACACATTTTGAATGTTGGCAGAGCTCTTCTTTTTCAAGCTAACCTTCCTATTTTCTTTTGGGGAGAGAGTGTTCTTTCTGCAGCCCACCTCATTAATAGAACTCCTTCTATATTGTTAAACAACAAATCACCTTTTGAACTTCTTCATGGTTATTCTCCTGCTTATGAGGCTATTAAAACTTTTGGGTGTCTATGTTTTGCTCATAATCATAAAAATAAGGGTGATAAATTTGTAAGCAGAAGTCGGAAGTGCCTTTTTGTAGGCTACCCACTTGGCAAGAAAGGATGGAAATTATTTGATCTTGATACCAAAGAATTTTTTGTGTCTCGTGATGTAAAATTTTTTGAGGAAGTTTTCCCTTTTATCACTCCAGAAGATGCTAATATTGATCCTTCTTCCTTATTCCCTTCCTCTACTCACCAAATTCATCTGGATTTTGCCTCTTTTTTGGATGACGACCAACCTCCACAAACCTTGAGTCACAAATTGAGCCCCAATCATCTTCTCATCCTTCACAAAACGGCCCTTCCTCTCCACCCTAACTTTCCCTCACCGGCCCGTCTCCTACCAAGGCCCAACCTTCACCCTCACACTCTCCAGATCTCGCCCCCACCACTTCGGAGTCCAGCGCTCCTACTGAGCTCAGCGCTCCACCTGCATCTCCTGGACCTCAGTCCCTCCAGGCCCATAATCCTTTCCGCGCGTCTCGGTTGGACCACGAGTCCCGGTTCCGGCCAATTTCCATTGCTTCGGACCCCTCGCCTACTGAGCTCCAGCCTTTATCTCCTAATTTGGACACTCCAGTCCCTTCTAATGTCTCAAACCCAGTTTCTGAGTCTTTTTTTGGGTCGAGGTTTGCGAGAAAAACATCCCTCAGTCTTGCTCAAGGATTATGTCACGCATTCAGTTCAAGTAAAAAGTCCATCTCCTGCTCCTCCTTCTACCTCGGCTTCTAAAGGTACTCCGTATCCTATAGCTCACTACATTAATTGTGCAAATTATTCTGTGAATTATCGAAAGTTTCTTGCAGCTGTTGTGAATAATATAGAACCAAAGTCTTTTAAGGAAGCCATGAGGGATCCTTGGTGGAAAGCATCTATGCAGGATGAAATCAGCGCTCTAGAGGATAATGAAACTTGGACATTGGAACCTCTACCTCCGGGTAAACGTGCTCTTGGTAGTCAATGGGTGTATCGTATCAAGTACTTAGCTAATGGTGAGGTAGAACGCCTCAAGTCTCGTTTGGTTGTCTTTGGTAATCATCAGGAAGCAGGTATTGATTATAATGAAACTTTTGCTCCTGTTGCCAAAATGACCACTGTTCGTGCTTTTTTAGCTATTGCTGCTTCCAAAAATTGGGAGCTCCATCAAATGGATGTTCACAATGCTTTTCTACATGGTGATCTTACCGAAGAGGTTTATATGAAACTTCCTCCTGGTTTTGCGAGTTCAAATACTAATCTTGTCTGCAGATTGCGAAAATTGTTGTATGGTCTCAAGCAAGCTCCTCGTTGTTGGTTTGACAAGCTTGCTACGGCTTTGAAGCATTATGGTTTTCTTCAATCTTACTCTGATTATTCGCTGTTCACTTATACTAAAGAACATGTTCAGATAAATGTTTTGGTTTATGTTGATGATCTTATCATTTCTGGGAATGATTCCGCTGCATTGCATGTCTTTAAATCATACCTTAGTGATTGTTTCAAGATGAAGGATCTTGGTCCTTTGAAGTATTTTTTGGGTATTGAAGTTGCCAGGAGCACTATGGGACTTTTTCTTTGTCAGCGAAAATATACTCTTGATATTATTTCTGAGGCAGGCTTATTAGGTGCCAAGCCCAGTAGCTTTCCTATTGAACAGCATCATCGCCTGGCACAAGCCACAGGCACCATTCTCCCCAACGCCGCAGCTTACCGCCGCCTAGTTGGGCGCCTTATTTATCTTGCTGTCACACGACCCGATCTTGCTTATTCAGTTCATGTCTTATCACAGTTTATGCAGACTCCCCGACAGGAACATTGGGATGCTGCATTGCGCGTTGTGCGTTATTTAAAAGGCACTCCTGATCAGGGCATTCTTTTGCGGGCTGATAGTGATCTTTCACTTCAAGGTTGGTGTGATTCAGATTGGGCTGCTTGTCCTCTCACTCGACGGTCTTTGACAGGTTGGATTGTGTTCTTGGGTAATTCTCCTGTTTCTTGGAAAACCAAGAAACAACAGACAGTATCTCGTTCATCTGCCGAAGCAGAATATCGATCCATGGCTGCCATCACTTGTGAGCTCAAATGGCTCAAGGCTTTGCTCTTAAGCCTCGGCGTTCATCATCCAAAGGCTATTCCTTTGTTTTGTGACAGCCAATCTGCATTACATATAGCCAATAATCCAGTTTTCCATGAGCGCACGAAACATATTGAAGTGGATTGTCATTTTGTTCGTGACGCTATTCTTGAAGGTCTCATTGCTCCCTCATATGTTACTACTAAGGCTCAATTGGCAGATATCTTCACTAAGGCTCTTGGCAAAACACAATTTGAGTTACTGTTGTCCAAGTTGGGCATTCTTGCTCCTTCCCATGCTCCAACTTGAGGGGGGGTGTTAGGGAGTATATGACATTAAGAAGTTTTCTTACATTAGGAGTCTCTTGTTGAGATAAGTATTTCTTTTGTTAGGATTAGTTATCCTTATTATGCTAGGCTTAGGTATCTTGTAACTATATATATTCATGATTTACATCAATGAGAAGACAACGCAATTTACACTTCATAGTATTTCACAATAACAATATACACAAGTAGTTCTGAAGGAATAACTAAGCTACCTGCAGTATGCTGTAGGCTGAGCAATGAAATTGCTATGGCAAATAGCAATGTGATAGCCGCCATGGAACGATTGCTTGTAGCTCGGGATAGCAATGGAAAAAAAAATATTCTAGGAAGCTGTTAATTAATATGCTTGGTGGTTTTGAGCTCTTCAATTTGGCCCCTTTATATAGAGGCAATAGTCTTGAATCTTAACTCAACTAAACAGGCCAGTCAATTACTCCATGGACTTCAATTCCGTCATGTTCTCATCTTCACGTACACCTAGTATTCAAAAATATATGAATGTGCATGTCATCAACTTATCATGCATCGTCGGCATCCCCATTGTTATTTTCAGTATAGTTGACAGTTCAATACTAATGCATAAATTTGGTCACGATCATTTTAGTAGAGGCATGAGGCTAGTTAAGTTTCTCTTTCAAAATAGCGTAATTGTTACGTATATTTGGAAAAAGTTGTCACATCTACTAAAATGATGGTTTGATTTGTGAATGTTCTTCAATACACTATAAATCAATTTAACCAAAGTATCTAACCACACTAGGTATTATTATAGTTAAGGATTAGGCTAAGTAAAAAGTTTTCATTGGATTGAACTATTCTTTCAATAATAGTCATATTTGATTGAACTATTTAGTGCTTATAAGACTTCTTTTGTGGAATGAACAATTCTATGGCATAGTCGACAAATTAAGATCTTAAGATTCAAGATTAGAAAAATAGGATGATCTTACACCTTGTAATAATGACTTTAATTGAATTAAAACTAATTAAAATACAAGTCCAGTTTTGAAGCTAGTGAAAGTGTGAATGGCCTTAATCTTGAGGTAGTCCTATTGACAAGAAGAATATGCATCTAATGTCCTAGTTGAGAAGTCCGTTAAACATTCAAAGTTTCAAACGTACTCTTGGGTGTAGAAAAAAATGGAAAATTTTAATGTTTGAATCAATTACCTCAAGAAAATATGGAGTATTGTTTTGTGCTAACTGTAGGGAAATCAACGTTAGCGTGTCCTAGGTGTTAAGTTTGGGGTAAAATGTGAGTGGCCTTGATGGATCTTAAGAAATTAGCGTACTGACTTAACTACATTTAGCCGTGGAAAAATACTCCTTTCATCATTTTTAATTGCTACATTCTATTTGTGGGTACTATTCACATGACAACTTTGACCTTCTTTAATTTTTAATTTTATATACGTAAAGGAAAATATAGTCATGCGGGATCTTGTTTGATTCCTCTCAATATGTACTTTCCAAATTTATAATTTTTACAATTTTCTCTTATACATAACTCAAGATATTAAGGTTCGAATTTGTGTCTCCAAAACTGTAAAAAATAGAATGTAGCAATTAAAAAGAGACAGAGGGGAGTAAGAACTTGCAGGTTATACTCATTTACTTTTGCTAGTATCTCGTAATAAGTTACAATTCTCTTTTTCAATATACATTTTGATTCAAATCAAAAATATTTGAGCTTTAATTGTCAAATCAATTTCTTTTTCGGTGTGTGCACTATATACAAAATCTGTATTCCCAAACCATATTATAATTTCAATTGGTTACTCCTTTTATTGATTTTAAGGTGGAAATTCCTTTGAGCTTGTAAGTTGTCCAAACTTTCCTCCATTTACTGTTGCGAGTCTTGCGACTTAGACCCATTTAATGTTTGATCACATTTAAGATGGTATCAAAAGTCAAGTCCACATCAGGGACCACTAATATACTCTGAATCAATTGAAAAAGGGAACTCACGTGTGAGGGGGAATGACGGAATGTTGAAGTTATGATGTACATATTATAATGCATTGCCCAAACAACACATGTGACTATGTAAGTGTCCCATATTGATAAAAGAAGAATTATGAGTTCACTTTGTAAGGCTAATGGGAAATACTTCCCTTATTGTCCTATGGTTTTAAGGTGGAATCTCCTTTGGTCTTGTAAAGTGAACTATACTTAACATTATACAAGGTGAGTATAAAATTTCTAGCATCGTTCTAAAATGGGTAAATTAAATGATAATACAAAAAGGAAAGTAGGTAAACTAATTAAATTCGGATGGAATAAGACCTAAATGAACTAATAAAGTAATGCACATAACGAGCTTATGACAAAATTTTCATGTAGAAAGGTTTGCAAGTTTGGAATCCCAAATCCGGGCCCAGAACCACTTGACTTCCACTGCAGCCCCAAGCCCACTCTATTTTGGACCTCAAGATACTTATAAGCCATTTTATTCAAATGAGCTAACGATCCAAAATGATATGTTAATAGGTCTAGCGGGAGTACATCTATTACTAGACCCACAATTTAAATTAACGTTTCACTCAATGGAAGGCTTATACAGGCATGAATCATCAACATCAAAAAAATTTACTATATTTTTTCAAGGGAAAGAATAAATTTCATTAATCGAAAGTCATACGACATCTACAATCAATGTTAAAGAAAAACAAAATACAATCTAATTTGATCAACTAAAGTTAATCTATGATACCTCGAAAATTTTAATTAAAGGCAATAAGAAGTAGGAAACAATTAACAAAACTTAATTAAACCATTGTAATTTACAATTATTTATAGAAATTGTGCCTATGCATAAATTCTGACTTTCATCAAATGAGGTGCATGATATAGTTAGCTCCTACTAAAGCATAGCAATATACCTAGACATAGATGTTAAGTAAAATTCCCATATGAGCAATTTCATATAAAAAAAGAGATAATGTGATGGACTACTTTATCGTGGTATATTAAGATTTGTTCAATAAAAGTAGCTATTAAAAGTATGCTGTCAAAAAAATTAAACAATTAGTGTTCATTAAAACTAATTATTGGATTAGAAAAAAAAACAATAAACTACATCTAGATCAATATATACTATTAGAATACGTGGGGGAAAAACTGCACCCCACTATATGTCACTCTCCACTCTCTCAAACGCTTATATGACGCCATTGTCATCCATGAAGTGGCATTTATTTACCATCGTGTGTCCTCTTATTGTATTTGATCCAAAAAGTTGTGCAACAAATTTTGATCCCTTGACCATCTATCTAATTAAAATATCATTATTCCACATTTTCACCACCAAAAATCATCACATTTTTGTAATTAAAAATCTATAAATCCAACTACCAAATGATTTGCCTTATTGAAAAGAAAGAAAAAGGTACCCCAAACAAAGTATTCAGGACATCGCCCCGGTCCGGCCCGGCCCAGCCCGAAATAACGGGCTTTGGGCACATTTTTTGGCCCGGATTTGGGCCCGGCCCGCCCCGGTCAATGGGCAAATTTTTTTTGATCGGCCCGGTCCGGCTCATGATCACCTCTATTGTTTTATAAGCCCACTTGTACAGTAAAGCTTGGTTGTATAAAACCTTTTACGAAAAGCAATGAGCGGTAGGGCAATATATTCATTCTTCCCTCCTTTTCTACAGTCCTTCAGGTGGTTAATCAAATTTTTGTAGTACGTCTTTGCATTTCTTAAGTTAGCAGCAATTCCAATACGAACATCAACACCAACACCAAGTCCAAAGTTCGCAACATCCAACTTGCTTCTTCATAGGACTCGAGAATCCAGCGACGGACGACAGTCCGGTTTCGCCCACCGTTGGCTGAGGCAGCGGGTTCGAATTCGTATTGCCACTATTAAGTGAACTGGTGCCGCGTGCGGGAACTTTTGTTACTGCTGTCACAACTGAGTCGTATATTTGATCAAATAGATTATGATAATCCTTCTTAGTTTTTTGGTCAGTGTAAGTTTCTTTAGAAGTAAATAACAAAAATTTAAGGTCAATTGACTCAGAACTTGCAAAAGCAAAAAGAGGCTGAATATTTACCACCAAAGGTGTTTCATGTTTTGACAAAAAATGGATTATTGGGGTAATGTATGCCATGTCTCCGAATGTGGCACTGAATGGTGGGTAGGAATTTTTTGTCAAGTTCATGTTAATGGCCGTAGAAACCTTAATTTGATTTTCGAATGTGTGTTTATCTAGAGCATTACGAATATTTTGCATGGCTGGGTGCACCGATGAGGATAGTGTCGATGATGGATCGATTTCATTCCCAACTGTAACGTAATTTATTGACGCAGAATATGGGGAGACGTTGTTATTTACCCATTCATCCGCGGCTGATTGATCGGACGCTATGCGTGGAAGATCGTTGTTAGCAACACCAAGCATGACTTTGATGCCTGATCCTTGTAGAGCTTGGAGAGTCCGTTGATTTGGTTCGTAGAGTCTCATTGCACGTATACCATTGGACTTATAGAGGTTCACCACTTCTTCAAGAGAGGGTAAGTTGTCTCCATACATTCCATAACATACTCCAATTTCTGCATCTGTATACAACAAGCTTAAGTAGTGTAAAACATTTCGATAGTACTTTATCGATTTTTAGATTAAAGTAGTTGTAACATATCTAATTTGAAGGTGTATACATAGGGAAAAAAAGGTTATTTAGCCAAAACGGATTACATTTATACTCCATCTGTCTCTTATTAGTTTAACCTTCTCACTCTACTTTTCGTGGCCAACAACATTAACTTTAATATAATATGCTAATTAATTAATAAATTAATACTTTCTCTTTCCTTTTATGACCCACATACTTATTTCTCCTAAAACTGATCTCTGCCCACAGAAGTGGGCAAAACTAATAAAAACCAGAGGAAATATCAGTTAAGAAAAGATTATAACAAAATGTTCTCATGTTCTCATATGAGGATTGTTTTCATATGAACCTAACCCCATATAGGATAAAGCTCCTATAAGCTTAAGTCTTCTATATGCTCATTTTTTGGTCAAAGAGTGGTGAGATAATATGAAACATATCGAGGGGGAAAATGGGAAGAGATACCTGCAAAGGGAAAAAATGCCGTGATGAACAACAGCAAGCTGGTGACAACCATGGAAGGATGGCTAAAGGTAGCCATTGCCTCCAAATATTAAAATTAAAGGAAACTGATGATGATGTAATTATTGTTATAGATTAACTTAAATCTCTTATGTTTTTAGCTTTAGAGATTGTTGTGACTCTAAGTCAATGTTATTTTGATAATGATAAACACTTTATGCTATTACATGTATGTATGTAACAGTGATCTAAGAAAGCTATCAAGATTGGATGTTCATGAAAGATCAAGAACTTGAAGATATGGAAGCTTAGGTCTAGTTATGTTCTTAGTCATAATTATGCAATGTAATTAACGTATTGGAACTTTGTGCTAAACTAGAAATATGAAATTAGGATGGTTAACTATTTTCTTAGACTTAAGAAAATAGGTAATTATATTAATTTCATGTTTCTATATTTAAAGAATATAAAAAGGGGAGTTTTTAATTTCGAAAATTAGTTTTGAAAGGAAAATATTTTTTACAAAGATTTTCGGATAAAGAGTTTTGTAAAAACTGATTTTAAAGAAAACGTTTCTTTAAAAATATTTTCGAAAAAAAGAGTTTTAAAAAATCTGATTTTTATGAACAGGATTTTGATAAAGATTTTCGAAAAGAAAGAAAAAGAAAAGTTTTAATAAAAAACTGATTTTCAAGAAAACATTTCTTTAAAAGATTTTCGAAAAAGATTGTTTGTAAAAAGAGAAAAATTAATTTTTAATGATAACGATTTTTATAAAGTTTGTTTAGATAAAAACTTATTTAAAATCTGATTTAATAGTTGGCATAAGATATGGAGGAATCCTTATCTTATAAGGAAAAGAAAAAATAAGTTTTTATAAAAGATAAAATTGGATTTTGCATAGGAAAAGAATTCTATCCCTTTATTTTAGGAATAAAAATTGTTCAAAAAGATAATACATCTTGGAGAAAGATTCTTATTCAGTTGATTGAATTATATAAGGGATAGAAATCATTATAGCAAACCACGTTTTCATATTTGGAGAGATAAAGATTTTGAGAGCTGAAAACGGACTCCCAGAGCACAGTGTACGTCACAGAGTTCTAGTAAGTTAAGGTTTTTAAACAAAGCTTGTAACGATCCTCTATTTGCTTGAATAAGAAGCACGTCTTTGAGGAATCTTTCTTTATGTAATTCTTATATTATAGGAGAGTAGCAACACTTAGGGTTAAGTGTAGGGGAGCACTACTAGAGTTAGTAGTGGGGGAATCGAATTGTATCAAGAGTTTGATATTTTACGATTCAAATAATAAAAGAGTAGTTTGTGTGGACGTAGATCTCAGAGGTGAGATTGAACCACGTTAAATTCCAGTGTTTTATTATTTGACTTCATTGTTTTATTGTTTGATTCATTTTCGGTTGAGCAAAAACATAAATCGAAGATTTTACGAGTGAATAACACAGTGCACGGCACTGTGCCACAAGGGTGTTTTTGCGAAAATCGATTAGATTTAGCCACTCAATTCAACCCCCCCTTCTTGAGTGTCACCTTGTGTTCCAACAAGTGGTATCAGAGCGGGCTATTCTCGAAAGGCTCATCCCTAGAGAATAGAAGTCATGAACATGCAAGATGACTCTCGAGATAGACACACAAAGTGTCCGATTTTTAACGGAAAAGACTACGGATGGTGGAAGGCTAGGATGAGGATCTACATCCAAGGATCAGACTATGAATGCTGGAAAATCATAAGGAAAGGACCAATCCTTATCCAAGCCAAAAATGCTGAAGGAAAGATGGTCGACAAGGATGAAGACGATTCAGTTGACTATGCAAAAGCTGAAAAAAACTTCAAAGCTATGAGTATTCTCCAATATGGAATTGGACCTGATGAATACTTAAGGATCTCGGCTTGTACTACAGCAAAAGAAATATGGGACACGCTGGAGTTGGCTCACGAAGGTACGAATGAGGTAAAACAATCTAGAATAGAGTTGCTTGTCCAACAATATGAATTGTTTACTATGAATAAGGACGAATCTATTAAAGAGATGTTCACTAGATTTACACTAATCACTAATGAATTACGTTCTCTAGGAAAAACATATACTTCTGAAGATTTAGTGAGAAAGGTGTTAAAAAGTTTAACAAATCGATGGCTCCCAAAAATAACCGATATTCAAGAAGCTAAAGATTTGACTAAACTTTCACTAGAACAACTTATTGGATCATTAATGACTCATGAACTTGTCTTAGATTCTAAAACTAATGAACCAAAAAGTAAAGGTATAGCCTTGAGAACTGAATTGGAAATTGAAGATAGTGATAGTGATGATGATATTGATTTTCTTACTAGGAGATTTAAAAAATTTCTCAAAAAGAACAAAAACAACAATCCTAGAAAAGATGAAAATTTCAAAGGTAAGAGCACTACCTCTAACTTTAAGAAAAGTGCTACTAATTCGGGTTGTTTCAAGTGTGGAGAGTTAAATCACAGGATTAAAGAATGTCCCCTATGGGATGATGAAAAGCCCAAGGAAAAACGGGAGCCATCCAAAAAAGAATTCAAGAGAGCAATGATAGCTGCCGTTTGGGGAGATTCGGATTATGATGAAGAACAGTCAGAGGCACAGTGCCATGAAGAAAAATTATGTTTGAATGCTGTACAGACATCACAGAGAAGGGCACAGTGCCAGGACGACTCTCACTTGTGTCTAATGGCGAAAAGTTCAAACTCCCAAGATGAAACTGAAGACAGTGAGGTAAGTCTTCTTTCTCTAAAACCTTCAATACATCTTCTTTCAAAAAACCAACTTGTTACTTTGCTTGGAAATATCATTGATGATTGTCAAGAAATGAATGATGATTTTTCAATCATGAAAAAGGAAGTAAAAAATTTAACTAAGAAAAAGATTGGGTTGGAATTGGAATATAAGGATTTATTAAAGGACTGTAAAGAACTGGTGAAAAAGACTGATGAACTTGAAAAAACCATTGAAGAGAAAAATGTTGAATTAAACGCTCTAAGATACGAAAAGTCTCTTGCTAACGAAATCGTAAATGACACAGTGCCATACATTGTGTTAGAAGCTGAAAAATCGAGTCTTGAAAAGCAAATTGAATCGCTAAATCATGAGTTAGTTGAACTAAAGAATTCAAGACAGAAATCAAGAATTGTTCCACTAATGCTGCCTAATGATGCTAAGATAAGTGAAGAACTTGATAAAGTTAAGAGAGAATTAGAAATTTCGAGAAAAATAAATAGTGATCTAAATATTTCTGTTGAATTCTTGGAATCACAATTGACTATTGCTCGAAAAATGTATGAAAAGTGGTCGTATGGTCTAAAAGCTCTCGATTATTTGTCTAGTACAACTAACAATCAAAACAAAACTGGTTTGGGATATACAGGTCAGCAACACAGTGTACGGCACAGTGCCAGAAATTTTGAAAGAGACTTTAGTAAAAGAAAATATGTTGATCTACCTGAATATTTGATTTGCAACTTTTGTGGAAAAAATGGACACCTTATGGATAATTGTAATATCAAGAAAAGGAGTGTTGCAAAAAATGTAAAGAACGTAAATCAAATATGGGTTAGAAAAGACTTGTAAGAAGCTCAACGAAAGACAAAGGGACCCAAGCAGATCTGGGTTCCTAAAACTACAAGTGATCTTTTTGCAGGCAAACGTGAGAGGACGCAACCTATGGTATCTCGACAACGGCTGCTCAAAACATATGACTAGTGATAAATCTCAATTCCTCTCACTAGTAGCCTACCATGGAGGGTGTGTTACATTTGGCGATAACAAAAAGGGATAAATAATTGGTATTTGAAACGTCGGTAAATCCCTAACACACTCCATAGAGAATGTGATGTTGGTAGGTGGTTTGAAAAACAGTTTGTTAAGCATACCACAATTGTGTGATCAAGGTAATTATGTTGAAATTCATGCATGAATGTTTTACAAGATAATTCGTGGCTTTGGGATTAATTTCTGGAAATTTGTTGAGTATTATGTCTGTTGTCCTCCTTTAAATATATTGAATAGAGTGTTGATGCGTGTCTTGGTGAAGTTTTGTGAGTAAAGGTCCACTTGATATAAAAAGGACTCGTAATGGTCTAATGATGCTATCCTAATGTCATGATCCTAAGTTGCCGAACTAATGAGCTATATGATCCTAAGTTGCCGACTTTTTGAGCTATGAAATGCAACTTCTTTCTCCTATAACAAGCTTGATCTTTATCCCAATAATCTGATTTTCTATTTATGAGTTTGACATTTGTGCCTCATTATTTCTTTCTTTCATATGTCTCTCCTCATCTTCATTTCCCTATTATATTCCTTTTTTACTTCACCCATTAATCCAAAGTTCAACAAGTGCTTTTAATCTTGATTAATGATAATTTATGGGGCAAGAACATCTTGATAAGATGATGGAAGACAAAGACGCATCAGTTAAGGGGGAACATGAAAAGGTTGGAATGAAACACAAATACGTGAAAGAATGAAAAGTACCGATTCACACTGTGCAAGGCACAGTGCCAGGAGATGAAGAAAAAAAGAAAATGAGGTCCGAATTAACTTATTATCTTTGATCTCTTATTGATTGACTCTAGTAATATTATATGGTCTACTTCTCCTTCATAAAAAAAGAAAAAAGAAAGAAAAGGAGAGTAAGACACTTAGGCCCTGTTCTTTTGAATTTATTTTGGCTGAACTGAACTGAACTTATTTTATTTTTCTTTGAACCGAACTTATTTTTTGAACCGAACTTATTTTTTTGCCGAACCGAACTTATTTTTACTTATTTTTGAATTGAACTTATTTTTTGAACTTATTTTTGCTAAAGAAAAATAAATAATAAATAATAATAATAATAATAATAAATAATAAATAATAAATAATAATAATAATAAATAATAAAATAATAAATAATAAATAATAAATAATAATAATAATAATAATAATAATAATAATAATAATAATAATAAATAATAAATAATAAATAATAAATAATAAATAATAAATAATAAATAATAAATAATAAATAATAAATAATAAATAATAATAAATAATAAATAATAAATAATAATAATAACAAATAATAATAATAATAATAATAATAAATAATAAAAAATAATAAATAATAAATAATAATAAATAATAAATAATAATAAATAATAATAATAACAAATAATAATAATAATAATAAATAATAATAAATAATAATAATAAATAAAAAAATAAATAAATAATAAATAATAATAAATAATAATAAATAATAATAAATAGTAAATAATAAATAATAAATAATAAGTAATAAATAATAAATAATAATGATAATAATAATAATAATAAAAATAAATAATAATAATAACAAATAATAATAATAATAATAATAATAATAATAAATAATAATAAATAATAAATAATAAATAATATTATTAATAATAATAATAATAAATAATAAATAATAAATAATAAATAATAAATAATAAATAATAAATAATAAAATAATAAATAATAAATAATAAATAATAAATAATAAATAATAATAATAATAATAATAATAATAATAATAATAAATAAAAGTAAATAGTAAATAGTAAATTATAAATTATAATAAATAAATAATAATAATAATAATAAATAAATAAATAAAATATTAAAATAAAAAAATAAAAGAAAATAAAAAAATATAAAAATATAAAAATAAATTAAAATATAAATAAATAAAAAAATAAAAAAAATAAAAAAATAAAAAAATAAAAAAATAAAAAAATTTAAAATAATTACAAATTCATCGTTATTATAATATTAATAATAATAACAATATTAATAGTAATATTGAAAACAAATATAATAATTACAACATTATAGTATACTAAACTTATTTTTCTTTGAACCGAACTTATTTTCTTTGAACCGAACTTATTTTTACTTATTTTTTTTTGAACCGAACTTATTTTTGCTCGAACTGAACTTATTTTTGCTGAACTGAACTTATTTTTACTTATTTTTGCTGAAAATAAGTCCAAAAGAACAGGGCCTTATTTTAGATAAGTCCTACAGTCCAATTCAAATGTGAAGAAAATTAACAAAGTTTTGAAGATCATCATTTTGGATTCCAGTATATCCGAAGATTAGTTATATTTGGAAGGGAATAGATTGTTCACTATCACAGAAACACACACAGTGCCACAGTGAAAAAAATCCTATGATGTTTATTTGCGGAAGTTGAAAATTTTAAAAGAAAGGTTTAAGCACTTGTTGAGCCAATTGCCATTTCAAATCTTCAAGCTTGCATTACCTTTCTTTATCTTACTTTCTTAGCTATCAACCATGATCCTTCATGATTATTCTTGCTTCATAATTTCGGATTGTGAGTTGGATTATATTTTTGCTTAATGACTTCGGATCGTGAGTTGGATTATGACATAGCACCAGCATCCTTAGTATTTATTGCTTGAGCTACTTGCATTATTTTGCAGACTATATCTCACTTTGACTCGCGAAACATGTTGATGCTCTCCTTTTTGATAATGTCAAAAGGGGGAAGATGGGTATAATACTTAGACTAATGAATTGGTTATCTTGGTTACCATGTTACTTATGAATAATGTTGAGTTATTTTTCCCTAATGTGATTAATGGTGCATATTTTGAGGGGGAAGTATTAGTTGTTTGTCATCATCAAAAAGGGGGAATTTGTTGTGACTCTAAGTCAATGTTATTTTGATGATGATAAACGCTTTATGCTATAACATGTATGTATGTAACAGTGATCTAAGAAAGCTATCAAGATTGGATGTTCATGAAAGATCAAGAACTTGAAGATATGGAAGCTTAGGTAATTATATTAATTTCATGTTTCTATATTTAAAGAATATAAAAAGGGGAGTTTTTAATTTCGAAAATTAGTTTTGAAAGGAAAATATTTTTTACAAAGATTTTCGGATAAAGAGTTTTGTAAAAACTGATTTTAAAGAAAACGTTTCTTTAAAAATATTTTCGAAAAAAAGAGTTTTAAAAAATCTGAGTTTTAAGAACAAGATTTTGATAAAGATTTTCGAAAAGAATGAAAAAGAAGAGTTTTAATAAAATACTAATTTTAAAGAAAACATTTCTTTAAAAGATTTTCGAAAAAGATTGTTTGTAAAAAGAGAAAAACTGATTTTTAATGATAACGATTTTTATAAAGTTTGTTTAGATAAAAACTTATTTAAAATCTGATTTAATAGTTGGCATAAGATATGGAGGAATCCTTATCTTATAAGGAAAAGAAAAAATCAGTTTTTATAAAAGATAAAATTGGATTTTGAATAGGAAAAGAATTATATCCCTTTATTTTAGGAATAAAAATTGTTCAAAAAGATAATACATCTTGGAGAAAGATTCTTATTCAGTTAATTGAATTATATAAGGGATAGAAATCATTATAGCAAACCACGTTTTCAGATTTGGAGAGATAAAGATTTTGAGAGCTGAAAACGGACTCCCAGAGCACAGTGTACGGCACAGAGTTCTAGTAAGTTAAGGTTTCTAAACAAAGCTTGTAATGATCCTCTATTTGCTTGAATAAGAAACACGTCTTTGAGGAATCTTTCTTTCTGTAATTCTTATATTATAGGAGAGTAGCAACACTTAGGGTTAAGTGTTGGGGAGCACTACTAGAGTTAGTAGTGGGGGAATCGAATTGTATCAAGAGTTTGATATTATACGATTCAAATAATAAAAGAGTAGTTTGTGTGGACGTAGATCTCAGAGGTGTGATTGAACCACGTTAAATTCCAGTGTTTTATTATTTGATTTCATTGTTTTATTGTTTGAGTCATTTTCGGTTGAGCAAAAACATAAATCGGAGATTTTACGAGTGAATAACACAGTGCACGGCACTGTGCCATAAGGGTGTTTTTGCGAAAATCGATTAGATTTAGCCACTCAATTCAACCCCCCCTTCTTGAGTGTCACCTTGTGTTCCAACAGAGATAGTCCTTTATATAGGGGCTACACAAACGACTTGGGAGTACGTCCGTAATGCGTAATCAATCGATTCACGGAATATGATGAGGCTTTTGAACCGCCAACTTCCTGGTAATATTTCAGTGTTGGTGTGGTATTAATTAATTGGAAAAATTGATAAGAGCGGTCCCAACTATGGCCGGTCCGCCATAAAAGGTCCCAACTATGGACTATTCCATAGCAGCCCAACTATTGCATGCATTTGACACGCGTGGTCCTTGTTCACCAAAAACCTGGGTTTTTCGGTTAAATTTTCTTAAAAGATTATTTTTCTGTTTTTACCTCTTCTTCCTCCTAATTCTCTCGCCTCCCTTCTTCCTCCTAATTCTCTCACCTCCCTTCTTCTTCCCCTGTCACCCCCTCTCCCTCCCTCTCCCCCCCTATTCTTCGAACCTCCTCCATCCACGATAATCAGGCAAAAACACTAACAACTAGATAAACTCTATATCCAAAATGTTGATAGAGTTCTTGTTTTCTAATACAAAACCGAAATCCACACCAATGACAAAACTAACTACACTACATGCGTTACAAACAACATGATGTTTATAGCTCGGGTGGGACATTAATTTGGAGGGTTTTGTGGGAAGAAAGATTGCGATTTCTTGCTCCAACGGTAGTGTCGAGAAGGGAAGCAAGAACAATAGTGGAAACTAGAAAGTGGGATCGGGAAATGAGAGCAAATTTTTCACGAGCTTGTTGGTTTCAATTTGAAATGTCTCACCTTCACTAGTTTTCATTCATTGCTTCTACCCACTCAAATTACCATCTTTTGCTCTTTCTCTCTCCTCTCGTATCTCCCTTCATGGACTTGCAAATTCTTGTTTTCCTGTAAAATACAAGTTCTACATCATTCCGGAAAAAAGATGATGATTGGTTCAAGCATGATGATCTTGTTTTTCCTTTTTTTCCTGCAAAATGGAAGTATCTTGAATTCCATGGGTTTCATGTAGGGCTAAATGACATGAAAATAAAGATGAGAAGAAGTAGAGTGAGAAAGAGAGAGAACTGGAGAAGAAGGCGTAGTAGTGAATCTTGCAATGATAACTCAATTTGACTATTCCTTGAAACACCATAGTTTCCTAGTAAATATGGTTGAAGTTGCTATCTTCTTGTGAGTTTTTTGGGTGGAGGGTGAGGATCTCGGTGGCGGGAAGAAGCAAAGAGGAAGAGAAGGAGGGTGGTAGGAGAGGGCAGTACGGGAGGGGAGGTAGAGGGGTGTCGGGGGAGGAAAGAGAAAAGGAGGAAGAAGAAAAATGGAGGTGGGAAAGAACAAAATCATTCGAAAGGAGGAGATTGGAGAAGAAGAAAATGGAAGAACAGGGGAACACGTGCCGCAACATTAACAATCACGTGATGGGTTCTCCGGTTCTACGTGAGTAACTGGAGGACCACGCATGTCAAACACATGCATAGTTGGCTGCTATGGAATAGTCCATATTGGGCCTTTTATGCGCCTATGGCGCTTTGTCAATTTTTCCTAATTAATTCGTGCATATTGTGTACTTTTATAAACTTCAATTGAATAATGTCTTTCTATGCTCAACGGGTGTAACCATATGAGTAACTAACAAATCACCTTTAGTTATCATATTACTATGTGGCTTGTGATTATGATTTTTACTTTCTCTTTGTTTATTCACCTTTTTGCCAGCATCCTGATCACCTACTCATCAGGTAGCAATCCTAAAACTTGACCGTTAGAGTTTAGAGTTTAGAGTTTAGAGTTTAGAGTTTAGAGTTCAGAGTTCAGATATTATTTTTTATGGGAATTTGGTTTTCCCCTCCTCTTCCCTTATTGAATAGAGATATTGCTCTGTTTGGCAATATTAGTAGAAAATAAATCGAGACTGATAAGTTAAAACTGAAACTGATAAGGTACCAGAACTGATACGATAGCTGATTAGCTAAACCATTTGGCAAAATTAGTTGCTTAAGTTGATAAATTATATTGGCAAAATTAGTTGATATCAAAATTTTAAAAAGATTTTCCAAAATTTCAATCACCTGATTCTAAAAAGGTAAAAATTTTAACTTATCATTGAAGTCATTTTAACTACCTGAAATTGTAGTTTAGGTACTCTCCAAACACTACTAATCATTTTAGTACCTAAAATATGTTAGCAACTTATCATTTAAGGTAACTAATTTAAAAGGCTTCCCTAGACAGATTGATATTTGCTGGAACACAAGGTGACACTCAAGAAAGGGGGGTTGAATTGAGTGGCTAAAACTAATCGATTTTCGCAAAAACACTCTTATAGCACAGTGCCGTGCACTGTGTTATTCACTCGTAAACTCTCCGATTAATGTTTTTGCTCGAGCGAAATTGTATCAAACAATAAAACAATGAAATCAAATAATAAACGTGGTTCAATCTCACCTCTGAGATCTACGTCCACACAAACTACTCTTTTATTATTTGAATCGTAAAATACTAAACCCTTGATACAATATGATTCTCCCACTACTAACTCTAGTAGTGCTCCCCAACACTTAACCCTAAGTGTTGCTACTCCCTATAATATGAGAATTATAGAAAGAATGATTCATCAAAAGCATGCTTCTTATTCAAGCAATTTGAGGATCGTTACAAACTTTGTTTAGAGACCTTAACTTACTAGAACTCTGTGCCGTACAATGTGCTGTGGGAGTCCGTTTTCAGCTCTCAAAATCTTATTCTCACCAAATCTGAAAACGTGGTTTGCTATAATGATTTATATCCCTTATATAATTCAATCAACTGAATAAGAATCTTTTTCCAAGATGTATTGTCTTTTTGAACAATTTTTATTTCTAAAATAAAGGGATAGAATTCTTTTCCTATTCAAAATCCAATTTTATCTTTTATAAACACTGATTTTTTCTTTTCCTTATAAGATAAGGATTCCTCCATATCTTATGCCAACTATTAATCAGATTTTAAATCAATTTTTATCCAAAAATCTTTATCAAAATTGTTTTCTTTAAAAATCAGTTTTTCTTTTTATAAAACTTTTTATCCGAAAATCTTTTCAATAAATATTTTCCTTTCAAAACTAATTTTCGAAATTAAAAACTCCCCTTTTTATATTCTTTAAATATAGACACATGAAATTAATATAATTACCTATTTTCTTAACTCTAAGAAATTAGTTAACCATCCTAATTTCATATTTCTAATTTAGCACAAAGTTCCAATACGTTAATTACATTGCATAAACATGACTAAGAACATAACTAGACATAAGCTTCCATATCTTCAAGTTCTTGACCTTCATGAACATCCAATATTGATAGCTTTCTTAGACCACTGTTACATACATACATGTTATAGCGTAAAGCGTTTATCATCATCAAAATAACATTGACTTAGAGTCACAACAAATTCCCCCTTTTTGATGATGACAAACAAATAATACTTCCCCCTCAAAATATGCACCATTAATCACATTAGGGAAAAATAACTCAACATCATTCACAAGTAACATGGTAACCAAGATAACCAATTCATTAGTCTAAGTATTATACCCATCTTCCCCCTTTTGACATTATAAAAAAAAGAGCATCTACATGTTTCGCGAGTCAAAGTGCGATATAGTCAGCAAAAAAATGCAAGTAGCTCAAGCAATAAATACTAAGGATGCTGGTGCTATGTCATAATCCAACTCACAATCCGAAGTTATTAAGCAAAAATTAATCCAACTCAGAATCCGAAGTTATGAAGCAAGAAATAATCATGAAGGATCATGGCTGATAGCTAAGAAAATAAGATAAAGAAAAGTAATGCAAGCTTGAAGATTTGAAATGGCAATTGGCTCAACAAGTGCTTAAACCTTTCTTTTCAGATTTTCAACTTCCGCAAATAAACATCATAGGACTTTCTTCACTGTGGCACTGTGTGTTTCTGTGCCATTGAATAATATATTCCCTTCCAAACATAATTGATCTTCGAATATACTATAATCCAAAATGATGATCTACAAAACTTTGATAATGTTTTTCATCTGTGAATTGAACTCTAAGATTTATCTAATTAACACTAGTATCTTACTCTCCTTGCCTTCTTCTTTTCTTTTCTTTTCTTTTTCTTTTCATTCTTTCTCCTTTCTTCTTTTTTTTTTTTTTTTTAAGGAGAGTCAGACCATACAATAATACTAGAGTCAATCAATAAGAGATCAAAGATAATAAGTTAATTCGTACCTCAGTATCTTTTTGATACATCTCCAGGCACTGTGCCTTGCACAGTGTGAATCAGTTCTTTTCATTCTTTCACGTATTTAAGTTTCATTCCAACCTTTTCATGTTCCCCCTTAACTGATGCGTCTTTTTCTTCTATCAAATTATCAAGATTTTCTTTCCCCATATATTATCATGAATCAAGATTAAAACACTTGTTGAACTTTGGAGAAATGGGTAAGTAAAAGAAGGATATATTAAGGAAATGACGATAAGGAGAGACATATGAAAGAAAGAAATAATGAGGCACAAATGTCAAACTCATAAATAGAAAATCAAAATATCGGGCTAAAGATCAAGCTTGCCATAGGAGAAAGAATTAGTATTTCATAGCTCAATAATTCGGCAACTTAGGATCATGACATTAGGACAGCATCATTAGACCATTACGAGTCCTTTTTATATCAAGTAGACTTTTTCTCACAGTGTTTCACAAGACATGCACTCCTACTCCAATCAAAATATTTAAAGGAGGACAACATGCATAATACTCAACTAATTTCCAGATATTAATCCCAAAGCCACGAATTATCTTGTAAAACACTCATGCATGAAATTCAACAAAATTACCTCGATCACACAATTGTAATGTGCTCAACAAATTGTGTTTCAAACCACTGACCAACACCACATTCTTTATGGAGTGTGTTAGGGATTTGCCGACGTTTCCAATACCAATTATTTCTCCCTTTTTGTTGTCGCCAAATGTAACACACCCTCCATGGTAAGCTACTAGTGAGAGGAACTGAGATTTATCACTAGTCATATGTCTTGAGCAGCCACTGTCGAGATGCCATAGGCTGCTTCCTCTCACGTTTGCCTGCAAAAAGATCACTTGTTAGTTTTAGGAACCCAAATCTGTTTGGGTCCCTTTTTCTTTCGTTGAGCTTCTAACAAGTCTTTTCTAACCCATATTTGAGTTACATACTTTACATTTTTCGCAACACTCTTTTTCTTAACATTACAATTATCCATAAGGTGTCCATTCTTTCCACAGAAGTTGCAAATCAAATATTCAGGTAGATCGTCATATTTTCTTTTACGAAAGTCTCTTTCAAAAATTTTGGCACTGTGTCTATGGTCTGTATATTCTAAACCAATTCTGTTTCGGTTGCTAGTTGTACTAGACATATAGTCTAGGGATTTTTGACCAGCTGACCATTTTTCGAGCAATAGCCAATTGTGATTCCAAGAATTCAACGGAAGTGTTTAGATCGCTATTTTTTTTTTCTCGAAATTTCCAAATCTCTTTTAACTTTATCAAGTTCATCACTTAACTTAGCATCATGAGGTAGCATAAGTGGCACAATTCTGGATCTTTGTCTTGATTACTTCAACTCAGTTAACTCATGTTTTAACGATTCAATTTGATTTTCAAGATCCCAATTTTTAGCCTCTAGCACAGTGTATGGCACAGTGTTATTAACAACTTCTTTTGCGAGAGATTTTTCGTACCTTAAAGCATTTAACTCAACATTTTTCTCTTCAACAGTTTTTTCAAGTTCATCATTCTTTTTCATCAGTTCTTTACAATCCTTTAATAAATCCTTAATTATATTCTAATTCCAACCCAATCTTTTGCTTAGTTAAAATTTTCACTTCTTTTCTCATGTTTGAAAAATCATCATTCATTTCTTGACAATCATCAATGATATTTCCAAGCAAAGTAACAAGTTGGTTTTTTGAAAGAAGATGTATTGAAGGTTTTAGAGAAAGAAGACTTACCTCACTGTCTTCTGTTTCATCTTGGGAGTTCGAACTTTTCGCCATTAGACACAAGTGAGAGTCGTCCGGGCACTGTGCCCTTCTCTGTGATGTCTGTACGGCATTCAGACATAATTTTTCTTCATGGCACTGTGCCTCTGACTATTCTTCATCAAAATCCGAATCTCCCCAAACGGCAACAATCATTGCTTTCTTGAACTCCTTCTTTGTTTGCTCCCTTTTTTCTTTAGGCTTCTCATCATGCCATAAGGGAAATTCCTTTATCCTATGATTGTACTCACCACACTCATTCGTACCTTCGTGGGCTAATTCTGAAGAATCCCATATCTCCTTTGCTGTAGAGCATGCCGAGATCCTTGAGTATTCATCAGGTCCAATTCCATATTGGAGAATACTCATAACTTTGAAGTTTTTTTCGGCTTTTGCATTGTCAACTGAATTGTAGTTGTCTTCATCCTTGTCGACCATCTTTCCTTCAGCATTTTTGGCTTGGATAAGGATTGGTCCTTTTCTTATGACTTTCCAGCATTCATAATCCGATCCTTGGATGTAGATCCTCATCCTAGCCTTCCACCATCCGTAATCTTTTCTGTTGAAAATCGAACACTTTGAGTGTCTTTCTCAAGAGTCATCTTGCATGTTCATGACTTCTATTCTCTAGGGATGAGCCTTTCGAGAATAACCTGCTCTGATACCACTTGTTGGAACACAATCAAGATGACACTCAAGAAAGGGGGGTTGAATTGAGTGGCTAAAACTAATCGATTTTCACAAAAACACTCTTATAGCACAGTGCTGTGCACTGTGTTATTCACTCGTAAACTCTCCGATTAATGTTTTTGCTCGAACAAAATTGTATCAAACAATAAAACAATGAAATCAAATAATAAGACACAGGAATTTAACGTGGTTCAATTTCACCTCTGAGATCTACGTCCACACAAACTACTCTTTTATTATTTGAATTGTAAAATACCAAACCCTTGATACAATATGATTCCCCCACTACTAACTCTAGTAGTGCTCTCCAACACTTAACCCTAAGTGTTGCTACTCCCTATAATATGAGAATTACAGAAAGAATGATTCCTCAAAAGCGTGTTTCTTATTTAAGCAAATAGAGGATCGTTACAAACTTTGTTTAGAGACCTTAACTTACTAGAACTCTGTGTCGTACAATGTGCTGTGGGAGTCCGTTTTCAGCTCTCAAAATCTTATTCTCACCAAATCTGAAAACGTGGTTTGCTATAATGATTTCTATCCCTTATATAATTCAATCAACTGAATAAGAATCCTTCTCCAAGATTTATTATCTTTTTGAACAATTTTTATTCCTAAAATAAAGGGATAGAATTCTTTTCCTATTCAAAATCCAATTTTATCTTTTATAAAGACTGATTTTTTCTTTTCCTTATAAGATAAGGATTCCTCCATATCTTATGCCAACTATTAATCAGATTTTAAATCAATTTTTATCCAAAAATCTTTATCAAATTCGTTTTCTTTAAAAATCAGTTTTTCTTTTTATAAAACTTTTTATCCGAAAATCTTTTCAATAAATATTTTCCTTTCAAAACTAATTTTCGAAATTAAAAACTCCCCTTTTTATATTCTTTAAATATAGACACATGAAATTAATATAATTACCTATTTTCTTAACTCTAAGAAAATAGTTAACCATTCTAATTTCATATTTCTAATTTAGCACAAAGTTCCAATACGTTAATTACATTGCATAAACATGACTAAGAACATAACTAGACATAAGCTTCCATATCTTCAAGTTCTTGATCTTTCATGAACATTCAATCTTGATAGCTTTCTTAGATCACTGTTACATACATACATGTTATAGCATAAAGCGTTTATCATCATCAAAATAACATTGACTTAGACTCACAACAGTATTTATTAGGTTGGTAGAGTTTAGATATTGTTGTTAGTTAGGTTGTTAGTTGTAATTCTGGCACTAGTTTAGTTAACTATTGTAATTAGTATAAATGGGTAGATATTATAACATTTCTCTTTACCTTACACTAATATATATGTAAAATTTGCATTTCCCTCGATTCTATCTACTGATCTACAAGCTCATCAATGGCTTTCTTTTCTACTTCTCATGATTTTCTTCCTCCCTAGACGCAAATTTAACATTGACTCTAAAGAACATGTGTCCTCTTATTGTATTGACGCAAAAAGATGTGCAATAGGTTTCGATCCTTTAACCATCTATTCATATGTAAACGAAATTAGGAGAATTATAAATGTTTCCCTTTTTTGTTGATTCGATCTTGCTTGTGCAATGTGCATGATAACTTCGCACTTCGTCTATTCTCCCTATTCCCTAAATGCTAGCTCGCTCTTGTCGCCGATAGGCAAACTGTCCCTTCTCACTTTTGAAATTCTTTATGTGTCTACTATGATATGGCAAATGTTTACCATGTTGTTAAAAAATGGCAGATGTTTACCATGTTGGAAATAAGAAAGAAAAATAAAAGTAAAACGTTGGTAAAGAAGTTACTGCTTTCTCATTCATCTTGAAAAGTAAAGAAATAGCTTAATATATAAGCTGCCAACTAAACTAAACACCCTAAAACTAAGCAACTAATTACAAACGTGGAGTCAGTCCCACATAAAATCAGTCCACTATTACTTACCACTAAGGAAACAATTATTGACTAAGTAAATAACAACTATGCTTAAATGACTAAAAATAAGGGAACTAATAGATAATAATTTGAAGCACAACTTCATCATACCAAGCATTTTGAGTCTCACAACACTCCGCGACACTAAGATTTAAGACACACATTGAGCCTTCTGTATATAATTTCTATATGTACTAGCATAGATTATAATATATGATGATATTTTGACAGTAAGAGTTAAAATTTTTGAACATATACATTGAAATCTCAAATGACTCCTCATATTTAATTTTTGATCTTATACAATAATTAATATATACGGTTAAAGTCGACAAAATTTGCTCAAAATATTCGCTCTCTGTAACTAAATGACGGATCTAATATGCTCTAGCCTCTTCTAGATCAGGATCAACTTAATTTAAGGAATAAAACTGCTTACGACGATACCAATATAAGGTGAATAAGAAGCTCTTTTACCTTCAGGAACGTGCATCTCATAACTTAAGAATCCAATTTAAACTCTGAAAAAAAGTTTATTGCGATAAAAAAAAACATCATTTTGCCACATGTAAAACCTAATCCAGAAGGGATTAGTAAAACCATGTAACTTGACTAAAAACTGTTACTTTCCTAAATAAAAATCCTACGTCCCTTATAATTTGGGCTCACATTATTTAAAATATTATAATATCTAAATACTCTTGATATTTATATCATGATGAAAGGATCATATATAAAATCAACACACAATTTATTTAGGAAGCAGCGAGGGCAACCGAAGCTTTTAATTAACAGCGTCTTGGTGCATGTACGCATATGTGACCAGTAGACTGCCAAGTTTCGCCCCCGTCGTCGTGTGCGTAATTGGTAACCTTGTGCTTATAACGGGTAAAGAACTCGTTCCACACTTGACTAAACGCGAAACCTGAGAAGCTCGTCCAAACAGCAATTGAATTCTCATACCTAGAATGTGTTATGCGCCTATAATCCTTCACATCCCAATTCTTATCTATGTCATCAGGGTCGATATCAATAATGAAAAGGTCTCCATATGGCCTTGCAGAATGCATAAATTGAGGCAATGAGATGGGATCACAAGAAACAGCAGCAAGATCGGAAACCATAGAGAGACTCCTTCCATCGGGACTAAAGAATGGATGGTTCACATGACCTGCAAATGATAATTGATATGATCTAGGGTTATTTGCTTAAATTAGAATATAATAAAGTATACATAAGATATAAAATAGTATATGGGTGATGGGTCGGGTGGTGAACAGGTGGCAAATGGGGGTAATGAACAAAAGATACAATACACATATCACTCGTCACCCTCTTTTATCCCATTTAATATGCATGGTTGTCTAATAGAGTGTGTACAGCGACCAACAACACATGGGCCCGCTTTTTAGAGGGTCCAAAAGTCTTTAATTAAATGTTTGTTTTACTCATATTGTTCAAACACGAGCTTTATTTTGTCAACAATATTTTAATAATGAGAATTTTATATAATACATTATTTATAATTTTTCAATCTATGCATAACATTTTTATATTTAGGGCCAAACTTTATAATTAGCACAGAGACCTCAACATTTTTAAGACGACCTTGTTAATACGGATTTTCATTAAAAAAAATAAGTAGAATATAAAAATTGGTTATCTAGATGATGAAGTCATTTATTGGATGTTTTCATCCCTACCTGCAAGGTCACAACTTCTACTTCCCATGACTCTCACCGGCCCCCCATCTGGATCTTTCACCTTCACTAGATAGATTGCAAAGTAGCCTGTGTCAAGACCATGGTCCAATTTGTCTGAAGGCCTATCGCGGTTGGATGCGAAAACTATCCACTCTCCATTTGGAGACCATTCACAATGTGTGTCAACCCAAGGACCATTTGTTAGCCTTGTCATTTCACCTTCTCCATTTTCCATTGACTGTAAATCTTCTATTATGTATAGATTTTTGTAGTTCTTCTCCCCTCCGTCTCTCGTTGATCGAAAGACTAGCTTTGTTCCTGTTATAGTTTACGACCCTTTTATCAATATGGTCAGCCAAATTGAAATTTCAACTTACACAAAAACTGAGAATACAATTGGATAAAGATAAACCTTCATATACGCTATTATGGATTAAATATTTCTGGCTGAAATATTATACTACCTCCATTTCATATTAATAGTTACACTTACACTTTTCACGCATGTCGATGCACTACTTTGAGCCTTTATATCTCTAATTTTGTATTTGTAAAAAATATAAAAAGTCGATATTCTAAAACTACATATCGAGACGAATCAAACAAGACCCCACATAACTATATTTTCTCTTAACCATAATTCACAAATGATAGTCAAAGGGAAATTTGTGAATAGTGTCAAAAGTGGAAGTGTAACTATTAATATGAAACGGAGATAGTATTGACAAGGACGAAAGTCATATTCTAATAACTATAAAATAAAATAGCAGAAGTATTATTTTTGAAATACTCTATAAATCTAAAAAGTTTCTCTTTTACATTTCTGTTGTCATGAATTATTTGATCCATTCGCCTTAACTCAAACTGAAGACACATATTGAACCCTATAATAATATCAATCATTACGGATTATACTTTATTAGTCACATTTCTTAAAATCCGTTCAGTATCACTGTATGGCATTTTGTAATTTTTGGTTTTAGATTAAATTCATATAATATAGGTAATATAATGAATTCAAATATGGTCAAACTCATATCTATCTATACTAATATATTAAAAGCAGTTCCTAAAAAAGCCTATGTGCCACGTGGCACTCTCCTCAAAGGCTCTAATGCAAATGTTCTATTTTCATGTCAAACCCTCGATTAAAAAATGATGTCGTGTAGTTACAAGGTATCGAACACGTGACCTTTGAAATGAAAAGTGAAAGCTTAACCATATTAAAAGACTTACACAGGTGGTTAGATACCTAGCACATTTATGGTAATAACCTTAATTACATAGACTCTTCAATTCACCTCAAGTACCCTTGTCAGATCCTTAACACTCGGACCTGGACACGGACACTTGGACACTTCATTTTGGGTCAAAATCATTGAAAATTTTCATATAATAGCGGAGTTAAATACTTGGACACGTACCCGTGTCAGACATGGGTATACGAGTCCAGGTAACTTAGGTAATAACAATAGACTATTGTAAACATAAACTCTTACTCCAATTCCTTGTAGAAAGTTACGCTGTTGCTTTCATTTCTAAACTTTTAATGGTATATTTTTCAAATTATGACGTCAATTTTTTCCTCACTGGATAAAAAATTACGAAAAAACAATCCGAAACATCGACCGGGACACTCACTAGTTCTAATATAAAAACTGACAACAAAAAAATAAAACTTAACACTATGTTAATTAGTTGAATCTTCAAAGTTGAAATGGGGAATATGTTATACATGCATCAAATTTGGTAAACCTAACACGTTTAATTAATAATTATGCAAAATTTGAACTTCTTAAATGCGAAAAATCATAAAGATAGTGGGGTGATGCTACCGTCTGGATTGGTACATGGGAAGGCATTATTAAAACCGTTTGTTAGGCGTTTAAATTGCCTATCACCACCACTGCATGCACCAACGATCGCACATATCTCAACTGTGTCGCTGGCCTGGAAGGCAGGTCCTTCGCATATATAAAGCGTATCCTTGTCTGGATCCTGGTTCCAAACTGGAGCGAACACCCTGTTCGACTCTTTTGCCTACAAAATATATACATATATATATATGTTAGTTACACAAACTTAAAGATTAATTATAGCGCTACATAACTTTATATATTATTAATTATATCATATTTTATCAATAATTATAAAGTGACCACCCCTCGTACGTCGTTCCTTAATTTTATCAGGAAAACGTGCAACTTTAATCATTAAAAGATGAAAAGTACACAAGAAAAACATTATTAATCTAGTGTTGGGTATGCATCCCAAGTCTCAAATCAGAGAGATTAAAATGAGTAACCTAGTTTATAAGAGTTCACCAACTACATTCGTATAAGGCTTTTTTGGGAAAGAGCTCAAACACAAATCCGTGCGGGCTTGGCCTAAAGTGCACAATATCATACTAATGGTAAAATTGTAAGTGGACTCGTGGGTCCTACAGAGTTCACAAACACTAGTTAACAAGATGTCATGTATGTAGCACATCTCATCATATTATATATACTTCATGTTTAATGATAATTAGTAAAGGTCTTTACTCTCTCGTATATATCTCATATGCAGTTACTCGTTTTTATTTTGTATAATTGATCTTACCAATCTTAAACTTATATTTACTTGATTATTGTATCTGAATCTTAATGATAAAAAACTTCATTGTTAAAATATTTACAACACACTACTACACTTAACTTTCACAGTGGTTTTATATTAACTTTTGACATATTTTTATTAGTATATAAAAAATATCTATACTAATATATTAAAAGGTGTTCCTAGACAAGGAATTGTGCCACGTGGCCCTATCCCTTAGAATGTTTACTTCATGTACTCCACATACACTAAAAAAGTTAGAAAATGCATGGTATAAGATTTGATCCCATGACTTCGAGTCAATAGATTAAAGTCTTAACCACTAAACCAAGTAATGTTTGGTGTTACAATTTTAAAGTAAAACATTAATAAATAAAAATTATAGTTACCCGAGGCATAGTCCGGGCCTAAAAACTAGTTGTAACATATGTAAATTGTTGGATTAGTCACAATTTATCTATTTCAACAATCAACTTTTTATATTACTAGTAAATAATTACATATATTGTTTTCCAAATTGATGGTTCATTTGGCAAGCGTGAAAATTAATGTATTGCAAGTAATTTGATATGTAAGCGAGATTTTGAGTTATACCTGATACACAACGTACGACCCTTTGCTATCAAGAACATACACTGTCTTGAATTCATTATCAACAATCGCGAGTTTGGAGAGATCTTTCGAAAAGGATGGAAAAGCTCCCGACGCCCTAAATAAATCTACTCCGGGTTCTGGAGATTGGATTTCTTCGAGCTTATCAAGTAAATCCGCACCATCCTGTTACAAATAAGGATCATAATAATTTAGCTTTTATTGACTATCTATGCATGATACATAGTTGATCACGCTTGAAAGTAATGACTTGGATTTTTCTTTTCCTGGTGAATAAGGAGATACTAAGGATCTGTTATGTTTACTTATATTCTGTCCTTATAAGAAAAAAAATAAGTTTAGATAAGAACTAATAAGGTCTAGTAAGTTCAGATAAGTTTACTTTAATAAAAAAAACGAAAAACACGATTTGACACACCCATAAAATAAGATCTAATAAATTCAAATAAAGTCTAGCTAATAACATTTAATAAGTTCACATAAGAAAAAATAAATTGAAAAGAATGGCCCTAAGCTTGATTAATAGCGTCGGTATTAAGTCATACACAAATCAAAATATAATACTGCAAACTATTATTGTAGGACTATGAATGCTAGTTTAAATGTAACTTGGAATCTTCTCACCCCCTTAATTAATACTCCCTCTGTTTTTTAATAGATGCTTCATTTTGACTTTTGCACACTACTCAAAAACTATGCTTTGACCATATTTTTCTACATGTGTAGAAAACCAAATTTTTGCATACAAGATGTTGTTGAATTTGTCTCGACATAATTTTTTTAAAATATCAATTTTTACAATTTAAAAATAGATAATTAAATATATTAATGGTCAAAATTGTGCATCAACAAATGTGAAAGGTAAAATGTGTGGATGATCTATTTAAAATCGGTGGGTGTAGTATCATACTTTCAAAGGGTAAAATAGGTTTATGGTGAAAAAATTTAGCTAAAAAAAGTTGACGAATTAAAAACGGATGCATGCAAATTTGGCATTGGAACACACATATTATAATACCTTATCTAAACTTATTTTCTCCAACTTGTATGAACTTTTTTCTTTTTACTTATTTGATCTAATGTGAACATTATTTTTTCATCTGATATGGACTCATCTTTCCTAATATGATCCGAATATTCATAAATAAGAATATTTTATTTATTTGTGTTACTATTATAAGAACGTATTGTGGATAAATACCTAATACATGTAACAATTATAATAAATAATCTAATTTGCCATGCTGTCAAATATACTCCACTCCCCCAACTTTCTAATAAAAAACTCTTAGAATTTTATAACCACCTTAATTACACTACTACACCAGCCATTTAATTTCATCGGTTATATTCTTACACATTAACCTAAATTCCATAAGAAAATATTATATTATAGTCTTTGTAATTGATTACATATTTAAATATATGTACTCTCTCGAAGTCGAGGGTTATATTGATGAATAATTTATATTATAATAATTTATTATGTAGAAAATCTAAAAATAACTAGAAAATCAGTTCCTAAACAGACTGCAATGTCTATAACTCTTTTTTTCATTTCTCTCAAGTATTTAATTTAAAACTTTGAAATTCACGTTGTTAAGTGATCCGTGGCATCATCCAGGCCAACCACTAGTTTTAGCTTACAAAAGAAAGACGTGTACATACCTTAGGTAAAGATTCTGTATTACAACGATGATAGCCGATGCGCATCTCACCATTGAAGTCGGCTATCACAAAGGGGTTATAGTGGTCAGACATTTTTTGAGTAATTTTTCTGGCTTTTTGTTTTCCGGTACTATCAAAAATTTCAATGTGTCGATAGTGATTAACATCACGTTTGACATGGCTGAAATATGATGACTCACGGATAGTTGCCACTGCAACAGTAGTGTCGTCGATGGCTGCGGGTGTTACAGCATCAATATCACCGGGGGTGACAGGGGTGATGTCCGAATCCGATGCTACACCGCCGTTACTGATATCGGCTCGAAACACACCCCAATGAGATTTATCATCCTTTTTCTTGTGGAAAAATAGGACATCTTTACTCCCCCATGTCGGCCAGCTACCACCTACGACAACCTTCTTGCGATCATAGGGCTCCTCTACATTCATCACAAAAATGTTAGTGTTTTGGTAGTCAAGCTCGCCATCCCAACCATCCAACTTTTCTTGGAAGGATGCCATTGCTATCTTTGTTCCGCAAGGAGACACTGCAGGATTTAAATCAGCTTGTCCTGTTCATGTACAAAAAGGAGAATGTGAATCACAGGTTTTTGTATATGTATATATTATGTATAAGAGAAATAAGTGATGAATTTATATAGATAATAAGAGACATATTTATAGTGTCTAGAGTGTTGTGAGGAGCGAGAGAGATAAGAAGAATGAGGTGGCGGGCTGGTGGTGTGATGGCAGGCAGGTGGTCGTGGCCTCGTGGCCCGTGGGGAGTGAGGGTGACGGACAGTTAGGGGTTGGAGTGCCGGAAAATTAGTGTTTGAAGTAATTAAACTTTGGAACGTTGGAGTGATCTACATTAACAAAAAAAAAATGGATATATGGTTCTGGGTTTGGGTCCTTCTCAGAACTGGACCCGTATTCTTACCATGTTGTCCAGATCCGGCCCCGATCCGTCGTCGAGTCTAAATTATTAGGATCCAGATTCTAAAAAATTGATCTGGATCCATAGATCCGATCCGGGTCCAAGATCTATTACCATGTCTAATGTAAATCAAGATTTCTTTTACAGATATAAACATATATTAGCATGTGAGATCTTATTAGATATGTTTAAATATCTTTTTAGGACATAAAGTTCAAGGTATGAATCACGGACGGTGATCGATATACAAAAGCAAGTGAAACAAAATAATAAAAAGACAGAGAAAGTATACCCTTTGTTTCACTATTATTATTGTATGATCACTTCTTGGCACATTATTTAAGAAAATCATGTGAAGAGGAGAGAGATAAAGATAGATAAAAGATGGTTGGGACACATGTGATAAGAGAGAAATAGAGATTAGAGGATATTATCAAATATAAAAAAATGTTGCAATTAGTGTGAAACTTCCAAATAACGGAAACTTTTGCGAGTTAGTCTTGCGTGGACCAAAACCACTTATTTAACATAGTGACCCTTTTTTCATATAGTAATCTTTTAAAATTTTAAGTTACACTATACAGTTATTATCTACCATAGTGACTGTTTTTTTTAATATAGCAACTCTTTCTCACATTAGTTTATCATGATGAAAATTTCACTTTGTGACATAGTAACTTTTTTTTTCATAGTCAAACTTCATAATTTATATCTATTCATCTTTTATATTTATTTTTTTTATATAGTGATCCTTTTTTTTTCATAAATAACATGAATTAGCATTAGGTCCACACTAATCTAGTGTGGATCAAGTCCATACAAGTTTTTTACATCTAGAGAAAGTATACATATTCTTTAGTATTTAAAAAATTTATCCCTTCTACTTTCTAGTTTGATGCGATCATTCGATGAGATGTATAAATACAATAGCAATAAGTTTCAAAATTAAATAGAACTTAGCCTCATACAATAAGGAAAATATACAAGCTAAGTTCGTATAAAAGGAAGAGTGGGTAACAAAATGGAGAGAACAAAACCTGATGGAGTCAGGGGGGTAGTTTCTCCGGTAATAAGATTGGTCTTATAGACGGCAGTCCAAGGTTGGCGACGATGCAAGGCGGGGTCCTTGGTGGTGACATAGATAAGATAATCGCCGGCAATACAACCACTATCTTCCATGCGCACGCCATTAAAAGTGCCGTAAACATCAGAAATTGTGAAGATTTTGAAAATGGGTGGATCACCATCAAGTCGAAGCGACAAGTGAAGTGTTTCGAGGCCGTTACCTCGTTCAGATACGAAAATCAGGCCGGTTAGACGGCCTGAATCGACATCATCGACGTGACCTTCTGAAGCTAATTTGGGATGTTTGAGAATTTTTTTTAGAGCTTCAGGCGGAATAAAGAGCCCGTTGCTATTGTAGGACACTTCATCAGTCATGCATATCTCATCTTTTTGAGACTTTTCTGAGTATGGACATGAGTAGATATCTAATTTCACAGGTGGACGGTAGGTTGTAAAGAAAGAAAGGCTTCCTCTATTTTCTGCCATTTTTCTTGCTCTCGGCTAAATTTCTTTTGAATAAGTGAAGACAATGTTAAATTCACTCCCATTTAGACGTGTATAAATAGGGGTGAGTTCCAACGCACACGTGAAGCATACGAAAAAATATACATAATTCAATTTTTTGTTTTAGAAAACTGGTGGAGTGAAAGAAAAACTATCATACAGTTCTAAATTAGGTTACTATATTCAATTTTCGTTTTTGTTTTTCAGAAAAAACCCAAAAATTGGAGAAGTAATTGCAGTTCTTTAGTCTACTATAGTCTATATGTATGGTTCTTTTTTTTTCTAAAAGACCAAAAAATTGAAGAATGAGTAATTATTTTTTTTACTTGAGGGTATAATTGTAATTGAGGGTGGACAAACACTAAGTCCTCTCATCTTCACTTATATAATAGATATATGTCTACATGCAAAATGATATAAGAAGAATCCAACATTAAATCTCGTAACTTTTTGAAATATATACTAACTTTAATTTTTTCACATATCTTCTCCGTTTCTAAATAAGTGCAACATTTCCCATTTTAGGAAATGTCATAATAAGTCTTAACATAGCTCAAAATGGAAAGTTGAATTTTTTTTAGAATTGGTTTTGGATGCGGTAAGAACCCATTCCATGAAAATTGAACCAAAGTTAGTTCCACTCCAACCATGTCCATAGAATGATCATAGACGGGTCACAATTCGGCGAATTAGCAAACCCAGAGGGAACCGTTGTGTGATCCAGGATACCCAGTCAAATTGCTCATTTTTGTTAATTTTCTTTTCTAGTTCTCATTTATTAATATATAAAAATATTCATTATCAATTAAATCAAAACTAGGTGGTTGTTTGGTATACATGGGAATTTAATTCCCATTAGAAGTTCTATTTCCTAGGAAGTTATTCCCTAATGTAATTCTTAGTAAATGGACTTAATGTTTTTGGTTGACATCAAGGAATTTGTACTTTTCATGAATTGATGTGGGAATTTTGAGTGACCAAGGAGGGGGTGGGTGAATAAATTCCCAAGTTTTGTGGGAATTTCAATTTCCTAGGAATTTTCATTGTCCCCATTTTCCCCACTTCTTGTCAACCAAACAACTACTCGAATCAGAAAATAATGAGAATTTCTATTGCCTACATAATTTTTTGTATACTAAACAACCACTAATCAGTAGATCATCCAAAAATTCGACCAGGTATTCAATTTCAAAATTGGTTTCAATAGGTACTCGGTGGGCAATGAGCTTAAAAAAATTAAGAACAGAAATCAAATTAGCTACAAGTACTGAGTACGAGGTCCTAGCGATACCGATTTTGACTTAAAGACCCAACAGAATACCAATTTTGAGTTCGGAGCTGAGAACTGCAAATATCTCTGAGTGGGGTAACTATCAACTCTCTCAACTGGCCAACTTATCCTAATCAACTTTGTGCTCATAGCATCTATCACTCATATTCTCTCGGTTTTCCTGATACCGATGACTATTGCTGACAAACTGGATGCCATGATAGCTAATTTCTTCTGGGCCAAAAAGATTCGCACGGTATAGCATGGAGGAAAAAACAAATACTGCATTCACCAAAAGGCATGGGAGGTCTCGGAATTCATAGCTTGCATCTTTTTAATAAATCCTTGTTAAATGAAGAAATTTTGGCGTCTGCATTGCAATCCACAACTATTAATTGCCAGGATGATGGTTAAACATCACCTTTCCCCGCTCACTAACATGGCTTCTACTTCTCTTTCATTCCAAGGTAACCACTCCTGGGGTACAAAAGGATTGTTAAACGTCACACCACACCTAGTAAGCCAGTGTGCATGGAAAGTGGGTGATATGGGAGGGATATCATTGCTTCCAAGCACCGTTCGGTCAATGGGGAGACACCTGTGTTTAGAGACAATGTTCCATTAGGAGTTGTTTCTAGGCTCAAAGTGGCGGACCTGATTCTCACTAATAGAACATGGAATAGTGGCCAAGTCAGGGCCTCTTCACTCCAAAATGGGCGGAAAATTTTAAGTACTGAACTTCCCCATATCTCCCCAAAGTCGGAATGTATCTACAAGAAGTTGCATCCATCAGGCGACTATACTATGAAAACCAGGTATAACTCTCTTCATAATATAAGCGAAATTCACAGCATGACAACTCCACAAGATGTGAAATTTTTACGTCATGTATGGAGTCTGAGCATCATGCCTAAATGGAAACTATTCCTCTGGAGGCTCTGGCATAACAGCCTCGCTGTTAATGTTAAACTAGCGTTTCATGGAATATCTGTTTTCCCCCCTCTGTCCTTTATGTGGGCAAGCTCTAGAAGATTTGCAACATACGTTCTGATTGTGCATCTTCGCCTCCGAAGCATGACTCGCTAGCCAATTTGCGATTCTGTCCACCTTAAATGCCCATGTGATTTTTCGTGAATGGATTATAGCATGGTTGTTGTTTTTCCGGAAAGCGGATGGATCGAAGGGGCCACGCATTCCGCACTTTATTGCAACCCTGTGGGGTATTTGGTGCACGCGCAATCATCTTGTCTTTCGACATATCCAACCGTCATTACAAACTAAGGGACTAGCCACTCTATACAACAAGCCATGAAACATCATCAGGTTTTTCAGCAGCAACATATGCAGTAGCTTGGTGCAATAGGATGACCCCCATCTTTCCCCATGGATTTTTGGTCGCTAACATAGGCCAATCTCCTATACAATCCCCTGAGAATACTTTTCAGATAGACGGTACGGTGGCTCCTGGGACAATACCACTCTTATGGGGAGCCTAGCCTGGATTGGAGTTCCAATTGGGAGACGACTAACGCTGAGCCATGGGGAAGCCATCTACGCTGGTACCGCCCTTGCTGCGTAAGGTTATGCTTGCTTGTCGGCGCTACGTTGGGCTAAGGAACAGGGCTACAATCGCATTTCTATTTCTACAGATTCGGAGCTCCTATTTAGATACTTGGGTAAGAAGCATATCCCTGACATCTCAGTAAGTTGGATCATAAAGGATATACAATAGATTGCACGAGCTTTGGGTTGGTGCACCATTACCAAAGTTTCCCGGGCACAAGTTCATCCCGCACATGATATGACCAAGACTTGTCGGCATATACCTCTTTTTGATGTTTAATTTCTGTTAATTTCTGGGATGTAAGAAAAAAACTTCATGAAAAAGATGTATTTCAACTACGTTGAAACAGATGGAGTATTGGCGTATATTTCTTAATTCTTACATGAACCCAAATAAAACTTGATAGTAAACTCACAATAATTCCAAATTTTATCCATTTTCTAATTTAAGTCGAAACTTTAGGGACTTTATTGGACTAGTTCCTCATTTTTTATTTCTACAGTTGGTCTTGTAAGAGACCCGTCTAATTTTATTTAAAATTAGGCAACGGTCCAAACCCAATATAAAGAAGAGAACGGACCACGTGTCTAAATATAGTGATTTTGTTTAATTCAGTGACCAGCTTAATTAATCCATTCAGTAATCACATTCTTTAATCTATTCAGTAAATAGTTTGATTAATCCATGTAATGACTAGTTTAATTCGTTTGTTGTAGTTCGAAATTCAAAGGAAAACAAAGGAAAGAGAAGAGAAGGGACGACTAGGTTAGTGTGAGATATCTAGGGATAGTGTTGGGTTGAAGTGATATATAATGGGGCACATTCTGAGAATGTAGGCTTGGATTTGTCTACTTTAATGTTAAAATTAGAACGTATATTCTAATAATTTGTATTATTTCTATATACAATGGACTCCGAATCTAATAAAAAAAATGAAACAATATTGGAGTCTATTTGGAAACTTATCACCCATTTTTTATTTATTCAATCCAACATAATAAAAAAAATACTTCAAATTAATTTTAAAATATTGGGTGAAAAAAAATAGTCTATTACAACATACTTCCTCCGTTTCGTTTTAAATGCAACAAAATGGGTATTTTTTGTGAGATATAAAATATTTCTTTGTTGCATTTAAAACGAAACGGAGGAAGTACTAAACAGTAAATTAGAGATGACACATGTCAATTTCTCATTAAAAAGAAATTTCCGCCTAAATTATTTAATTTTAAGATACTCAATTATATATAACATGTTTTCGAAGGAGTTCGTTGGTTCGTGTTTCACACCATAACATGCATTATTGATCAATTTGCCAGCCAACAATGAAATTGACTATACAATATACATTTTTGTTTCATTGTGTATTTTGTAGTTCAATTTCAACTTGTAGGACTATGATAACAGAAAAAATTGGAGATTTCGCAATCACTAACACAACTAAAATACAAGAACAAAGAAGGGGGGGATTTCTTTTAAGCACGTTGAAGATGCAAATTATGCTAGAATTTGTCCATGGCGTGTAGGGAAATTGATCCCGTTTCCTTTTGTTTATATTAATTGGGCCACCACCTTGGAAGGAGAGAAAACAACATTAATATTTAAAAAAAGAACAGACGTGTCATAAAACGATGTTAAAGTTGTAAGATATTTTTGGGTAATAATGTGGAAGATTAACAACAAACAAGTGCATATAAGAATTAAAGTGTTGCTCACATCTAAACACTAAACACACTTATATTATTTAGTGATAGAACACTCTTACATGAAATTGATAGAATTCACAATTTCTCTCCACTCACAAATATACTCTCGTAGTACTACTACTACTACTTGAAGCTAACACTCAAAGTTCACTGAGCACACCAACAATGCACACACAAGCACCTTATGTATACTACTACATTGCACTATTCATTTGACTAACTTTCACACTAGCTTTTGCTTTTTGTCAAAGTTTTATAGCTATATATGTATGTAGGGGGTGGTAGTAGGAGTATTGAAACTCTTGTCCAAACATTAATTTCACCAGCCATGTTTTTACCAAAGAAACTCAATAGAGGAGAGAGAGTGGACGGTGCACATGATTTTAGCAAAAGTTACCACTGCAAGAAGTAAAGATAGCATTAAGAAAACTAGCACTATATGCTGCATGCGACTGTATATTAATATTAATAGTAACATCAAAAAGTGTTAAAAAAAACTAACTTAAGAGTGTAATATTTATGGTGAATATTGATGAGCGTCATGGTTTTTTATTCGCATTACTCTAGTGTAAAGAGTAATGTTTTCCATCAAGGACTATGTCGAGGTAGAATATGTTATCTTGTATTTGGTAGATAATTCAACAACTCCCCTTTTTAAACAATGATCTAGGTTATGTATTTTATTTAAAATACATATCTTTTATAGGCGTATTTTATGAGTAGTAGTTCAATTTAATGTCACTGGGTAATTGAGGTTTTTTGGCATACTATGTTGAGCAGTGCTTCAATGAAAAAAATTATAAACTGATATTATCTGATGATGTATGTTTATCTATCTCTTTAATTATTTATTATCCCAACTGATTGTAAGCTCCAAAAAATAAAAATAAAAATGAATATTCTCTAAGAGTCTAAGTTTCTTAATTCTTTTATGGTTTATTTGTTAATGCGTGTTATTTGAAATTGTTATCGCAACTGAGAGTTTTAATAGTAAGAATCTCTATAAATCTTTGCTTTTATAATTGTTTGAAAATTGATTTAGTCATCAGTTTATGATAGAATATGTAATTATTCTTGTATATTATTTATGATATTATGTAGATATTTGTTTGTATATTTCCTAGTTTGTTTCCTAATATATAGCCTAGAATATCTCTAGGATATCTCTGCTACTCTTGTATATAAGTGTATGCAGTCAATGAGAATACTCAAGGATTATCCTCTTTCATGGTATTATCAGTTACCTAGATTTTTATCTTCCGCTGCCCTAGTTCTCTCGGCCTTCTCCATTCTTCTTCTCTCTCTTTTCTTTTTCTCCTTCATCCTCATCTCCATGGCTGCATCCAAGGATGGTAAAAATTATTTCCATTTGGCACTTGCTGTGTCTAATATCAGGAATCATGTTCTTCTTGTTCTTGAAATGGAAAATGTCCATTATGCCACATGGGCTGAACTTTTCAAGGTTCATGCTCGCTCGCACCGCGTTCTTCATCACATTAGTAAACCCGAAACGAAGAAGGCCCCTTCCACTGATGAAGAGAAAGAACTTTGGTCCACTCTGGATGCCACGGTTCTTCAATGGATTTACGCGACTATTTCGAGTGATCTTCTTCATACTATTCTTGAACCTGATTGCACGGCCATGCCCTCGTGGGACAGATTACGGAATATTTTTCAGGATAACCAAATTTCCCGTGCCGTCACTCTTGAGTAGGTTTTTTCACATACTAAAATGGAGGACTTCCCAAATGCTTCGGTGTATTGTCAACGTCTCAAAGTGTTATCTTATCAACTAAAGTATGTGGGTGCTCTGATTTCTAACAACCGGATGGTTCTTCAATTGGTTTCGGGTCTCACCGAGGCTTATGGCAATGTTGGTACATTGATTCGACAAACTAATCCGATGCCTCCCTTTCATCAAGCTCGTTCCGCATGTTGGTTCTTGAGAAGGCTACTCTTACAAAACAGTTTCAGGACTCGGCGTCTAACACGGCTCTATTTTCCTCTTTTGAGGAAGAGTATGTTGATGATTCTCCTACTCATCCTCAGCAGCCTCGTGGTGGAAAAAAGGTCAATCACCGCAGGTCCTCGAAGCACAAACCTCACTCTGGCGGTCGTCACGGCGGCAAAGGTGGTCGCGGCGGTGGTCGGGGTGGTAGCAGCAGTGGCCCCACCACCTCACAACAAGTACAACAGGGGCGGGGTTGCTTCTCCTCCGTGGACATACCTGCAAGAAGGTTGGGGTTGGATGCCTTCACCTGGGGCTACCCCTCCCTTCCCTTATCCCACTTCATCTTGGGATCGTGTTCCAGGCCTAGTTCGTGGACAGCAACAGTTTCAGCAAGGGATGGGGTTCTTGGCCCACGCCCACATCAGTCCTGTGCAGTCGCTGGCCCAGCTCCTATCATGCCCACTGATATTGAATTTGCATTCCATACTATGATTCTCACTCCACCGGATTCATCATGGTATATCGACATCGGTGCCACTTCTCATATATGACATCTTCTCCAGGTACTCTTACATCTTATTTTAATTTGAGAACTGAAAATGGTATAATTGTTGGTAGTGGCCATAAAATTCCAATTCGTGGTTATAGTAATGCATGTTTGTCCCCCCCCCACACCACCCTCCATTAACCTTACAAAAAGTCCTCCATGCTCCTCAAATTATTAAAAATTTAGTGTCCATCTGCATATTCAATTCACTACTAATAATTCTATTACTGTGGAGTTTGATCCTTTTGGGTTTTCTGTGAAAGACTTTCAGACGGGGAGACGTCTCATGAGGTGTGATAGTACGGGAGACCTTTACCCCATCATCCCCACCACCATCACCAATTCCGCCAACTCTCCATCAGCTTTCTTTGCTTCCTCTTTGGCATGAACGCTTGGGGCACCCGGGAGCTTCTATATTAGCATCTCTTAAGAAAAATAAATTCATTCTATGTAACGACTCTAGTAGTTCTCCTGATTGTCAATCTTGTGTACTTGGTAAACATGTTAAGTTGCCATTTGCTACTTCTACTTCATTTACTTCCATGCCTTTTGATATCATTCATAGTGATTTATGGACATCACCTGTTTTGAGCTCTTCGGGCCATCATTATTATATGATTTTATTGGATGATTATCCTAATTATTTGTGGACTTTCCTTTGCCAAAGAAATCACAAGTTTTCTCCTTATTTCTATCCTTCAAAAATCATATTCGCACACAATTTGAACGTGATATCAAAACTATCCAATGTGATAACGGTAGGGAGTATGATAATAACAAGTTTAGGAATTTTTGTGCTGCTTCTGGCATGTATTTCCGTTTGTCTTGTCCATATACATCTTCCCAAAATGGTAAAGCGGAACAGAAAATACGATTCATTAATAATATCATCCGTACTCTTCTTGCTCATGCCTCGTTGCCTTCCTCATTTTGGCATCTTGCTTTGCAAATGGCTACTCATCTTCTTAATATTTTACCAAGTAAACTACTAGACAATCATTCCCCTCTCCAAATTCTTTATCGCAAGGAGCCCTCTAATTTTCATCTTAGGGTATTTGGATGTTTATGTTATCCTTTATTTCCTTCTACTATGATTAATAAACTACAAATCCGTTCTACTCCTTGTGTATTTTTGGGATTTCCTTCTAATCATCGGGGTTATAAGTGTTTTGATTTATTGAGTCAAAAGCTCATCATTTGTCGTCATGTGATGTTTCATGAAACTATTTTCCCATTTACCAAATTAAACAACGTCACATCTCCAACCTATGAGTTTCTTGATGATGGTCTTGCTCCTTATGTCATCAAACACCTTCAAAATGCCTATTCAACCCAGCACCAGCCTCCAGTTCTGGACAGCCAGGCCCAACACCTCTCCCTCCTTCTCCTGTGTCCAGCCCAGCTCGCCTATTGGCCCCCCTTCCTGCTACTGGCCCAGCCGTGTATCCCCCCTCATCTCCTTCTCATGCAGGCCCAGTCTCCCGTATTCCTGACCCTATTGGCCCAGTTTCACCCCCTGCTGGCCCATTACCCTCTCCTGCTGACCCTAGCCCAGTTCTCCCCTCACCAGCTCCTCGTCCTATCACCCGCAGCCAGCACGACATAGTCAAGCCCATTACCCATCTCAATCTCCTCACCACAGCCACACCTTCACCCATTTTGAAGTCACCCCTTCCTCGTAATCCTGTGTCTGCATTACATGACCCAAATCGGAAAATGGCTATGGATGATGAATTTCGTGCTCTTGTTAAAAATAAGACTTGGGAGTTGGTTCGCCAGCCACCTAATGCTAATATTATTCGTTCTATGTGAATTTTTGCCCATAAAGAATGTTCTGATGGCACTTTTGAGCGGCATAAAGCGCGTGTTGTAGGTGATGGCAAAACTTAGCAGGTTGGTGTTGATTGTGGAGACACTTTTATCCTGGTAGTCAAGCTAGCCACTATTCATATGGTACTCAGTATTGGTCTCTCAAAATCATGGCCTCTTGGATGTTAAAGACGCATTCTTACATGGTGATCTCAAGGAGACTGTATATTTGATTGAAGCATTCTTTTAATAATAGTCATATTTGATTGAACTATTTAGTGCTTATAAGACTTCTTTTGTGGAATGAACAATTCTATGGCATAGTCGACAAATTAAGATCTTAAGATTCAAGAATAGAAAAATAGGATGATCTTACACCTTGTAATAATGACTTTAATTGAATTAAAACTAATTAAAATACAAACAGATAGAAGTTGTAACTTGTAAGTTGTAAGGGTTAACTTTTGTCGAACGTACAAGTCCAGTTTTGAAGCTAGTGAAAGTGTGAATGGCCTTAATCTTGAGGTAGTCCTATTGACAAGAAGAATATATGCATCTAATGTCCTAGTTGAGAAGTCCATTAAACATTCAAAGTTTCAAACGTACTCGTGGGTGTAGAAAAAAATGGAAACTTTTCTACACCCACGAGTACGTTTGAAACTTTTGCCACAAGAAAATATGGAGTATTGTTTTGTGCTAACTGTAGGGAATTTAACGTTAGCGTGTCCTAGGTGTTAAGTTTGCGGCAAAATGTGAATGGCCTTGATGAATCTTAAGAAATTAGCGTACTGATTTAACTAGATTTAGCCGTGGAAAAATACTCCCTTCATCATTTTTAATTGATACATTCTATTTGTTCGTACTATTTACCTGACAACCTTGACCTTCTTTAATTTTATATACGTAAAGAAAAACATAGTCATGCGGGATCTTATTTGATTCCTTTTAATATGTACTTTCCAATTTTATAATTTTTATAATTTTCTCTTATACATAACTCAAGATATTAAGGTTCGAAGTTGTGTCTCCAAAACTGTGAAAAATATAATCTATACAAATATATTAAAAGGTGTGCGTGACACCGTCGATGCGCCACGTGGCACTCTCCTCCTACCACCAGAATTTTGCCATGTGTCTATTACCCAAGAAAGTCAAGTGGACACTATTAAAAAAATAAATATGTTGAAGCCCAGACTCGAACCGCTGACCTTATGTAAGGATTTCCAAGTAACCACCATTTGATCTAACAATTTTTAATGCTTCATGTTTCCATAAAATTACAGATAAGTCTTTAATTAGTAATATGACAGTCAAGAGTCAAGACCTATTGTGAGAGTTCCAGCCATAAAACGTAATAACTCATCCCCTCCATCTCCCCCTCTTGAAAGCCACCATCGATGAAAGTACTCTTCTACTTGGTAATTAATGGCTTGCGAATTGTTCTTACTTCTAATCGAATCTCAACTCTCAAGCAATGGAGTTCAAAGGTCAGATTTTGGAGGGCAACGCCATAAAGGTTAGTGAAATTGTTAATTCTAACAAAAAAAATCCAAATTAATTCACGAATAACTCCTAAATCCTCTTAGTATTCTCATTGCACATTGAAGTTCAATTATAAATTCAATAATTGCATAATTTTGTAACTGAAATATACACCCTCTCTATATATAACGAATAGGTTAATTGTATGACCCTTAAGCTTTTGTTGTTCCTCTTCAAGAAGGTATTATCTAATCTGCAATTATTTTTTGTGTTTTTGGGATAGATGAAAATTTATTTTTCAATTCTGTTTTGTTTATTTAACTGATTGATTTTTTGTTTGTTTTTTTTTTGGCATAGGATTTCTCTAATCAATCAACTTTGCAAGGTAATTTTGATGATTTAAAGTATTCAGAGAAATGATTTTGTGGTCTCTATTACGATGCATATGAAAATAGTACAATAATTCGATGAAAGCAAGTTGATGGATCAGCATAGAATTTATTAGCAGTTGTAGCTTTGGGTCAATAGCAGACAGGTCCACAAGATTTTTGATTTGATATGTTTAACTGGATTGAACTCAATTTCTTATTTGTTTGTTGTTGATGTTTAATGATTTTCTCTCACTTTTGCTTTATTTGCTTATAAAAACCGAGTTCACGCTAATGGAAAAAGGTAATATTTTTCGATCTTATCGATTAATGATGGAATTGATATATAACTTGAAGAGAACAGTTTTGGTTTTGTTGTTTTCTTTGTTTTTGAGCTGGTAAATTGTTTAATTTTCGTGTTTTAATCTGCCTTGAGCGTCCTTCTGCTCCTGGTTCGCTTATTTGGTAATCTTATTTGATTTTGCGGTGGTGTGTGTTGTTTGTCCTTAAGTCTATGTTCTACACTTCTACTTAAGTGCAGACAATCAGGTTCTACTTACTTATTTAGCATTCATGTTTCATGTCTGGTTTCTAATTATAATATTTTGCTTATTGGTTTAGATTTGAGAATCTGCTCTTTAAGTTGGAGGTTTTGGACCATAAAGCTCGAGAAAGAGCGAGTGCTATAACGCAAACACTTGGCTCTCCAATTTCGTTCTTCTTCATATTGACGCCGCACTTGAGGTATGAGTGCTTGCTGCACCTTTTATCCGGTTTGAGATAAGAATATATTTATTATTGACTAATACATCTCCTTAATTAATTATAACTTTCCCATATTGGAATTGTAGGCCCCGCAATCTCAGTAGATAAAGCTCGCTATTCTTGAGTCTCTGTTTATAGGTTCGGAAGGAGAAGGTATGCTCTATTATTCGTGTTTGAGCATTAGTAGCTCAAATTCTCAATATGCTATATGAGACCTTCTGCTCCTGGTCCTGATAATTATACATGTTGGCTTATTTGGTTGTTCGATGTTTTTGCTTTCGTTTTTATTGTTGATATGATTGTTTTGTTGATTTTAATTTTAAGTTAATATGGTTTACTGGATTGAACTGAATTTATTATTTATTTGTTTATAATGTTTGATGATTTTCTTCTACTTTGCTTTATTTTGTTATAATAACTTATTCTTTGTGATAAACCGATTTATCCTAATAGAAATGGTAACCTTTTTGATCTAATCCGATTAATGATGGAATTGGTTTTGTAATTTCCTTTGTTTTTGAGCTGGAAAATTGTTTAATTTTCATGTTTTAAAGGCTTTTTGAGTTTCGATCTGATATAAGTGATCATTGAAGTAATTTTACATGTTCAAAATTGATATTGACAACTTTCTGTCTATTAGATGGTGAAGGGTGTTAATTATGAAGGTTTTGATGATTTCGATAATTTGTGAGAGGGGTCCATTATAATCCTTTATGTTCTCGGAGTTTGGTTGATGAATGTGATTGAAAGGATTTGTTTTTGTGGAAGAGAAGGTTTAGGTTATGAATATGAATATGTTGCAAACTTTTGAGTTATGCAATTGTTTTTTAAACGTGTGTAAGATTACCGGGATTACAACTAGAAGAGTGTAGTGTTTCAGCTCGTAATTTATGCTTTACTTAACATGCTTGCACCTATTATTTTTCCCTGCTGCATTGCCAAAATTACTCGCACAGAATACTGTGTGCATCATTAAACTGATGCTACCTAGGTTTCTATTTGCAATACAGATAGAACTAATGATAGTGCAAGACTGCAAGTAAATTAGGATTTTTTTTTAAAAAAATAGGGATTGAGTGGTTATTAATTGCAAATATGATTGTTTTCTTAATACGCGAGTTTCAATGAATTTAAACAATGCGACCTTTGATTTGAGACCCTCTTCCTTTGGTAGACTCCTTCCAGTAGTTGTCTCATCTTTGTGACCATTCCTCTAAAGTATTGTTAGCTCTATGTGCTTTTGTTGACTCCTATGCTAGATAAGCTTCTCATGACTTCTTAATGAGACCTTCTTCCTTTGGGGGACTCAGTCCAATAGATGTCTCTATCATTAGCCTTCCAGTAGAGTACAGAAGGGGTTACTTGCATGTGGTGACATTTCTGTGTGGTGATTTATTGGAGAATAAAATTGTCAACATAATTTAGGTTGAGAATTTTATTTAGAAGTGAAAGAGTAATGGTGGTTGGGTATGTGAGTGTTTGAAGATTGAATGGGAATAATTCATGCTGCTAAAGTGCTTGGGATTCTAGAATTCCGTGGTCATTTGTTTGCAGGAAGGAGAACATAATTTAGCTTGAGAATTTTATTTAGAAGTGAAAGAATAATGGTGGTTGGGTATGTGAGTGTTTGAAGATTGAATGGGAATCATGCTGCTAAAGTGCTTGGGATTTTTAGAATTCCGTGGTCATTTGTTTGCAGGAAGGAGAGGAATACTGGGATATAGATCCCCAAGAGGGTTGGAAGTTATAGCATATTCTTCGGTTTCTCAATGCCATTAGACATAATCTCTATTAAGTGTTTGATCAAGTCTATAGACATTAGGATGTAGTATCTACTGTTAGTAATTTGTTCTCTTCTCTCCGCTTCCTTTGTGAGAGGGTTGTTGAGTCAGGTTTTTGTCTTAACTTGATTCGAAGAGTAGAATTCCAGATTTTAGTTTAGATGGTAGGTTTTTGCAGGACAAATTATATTTCTGGGACCATTTTTTGTCATCAAAGTAAGAATTATTTGCACACCGTTAATGGAGTAAAAAAAAGTTAGTGCATTTAAATCTTTGCTTTCCTTGGCTTTGTAGTTTATTGACATCCATGTTTCGGGCCTCTATATGCGCAACATCATTTTGGAATCACCATGTGACATCAATTGCTTGCCGTAACTCCAATTGGACATGATTATGGGGAATAGATTAACGAACAATGCTCTTAGGGTTAGACACCTTACGGTATAACTATCTCGGATTCTCGGATCATGCCATAGGTGCGAGTGAGCCTTCGCCTGGTGTCCCTGGTCATTTAGGACATATATTATCTAGATGTACAATATTAATAGAAACGGGAGGGGTATGATTGAAAGTTGGACTGTTTGGGATAGCTGGTGTGCAAGATGACTTGCATATTCAAAGATCATAGTATCCTCCAAAACTTATGAGTAGACATCTAAAATACAAGCTACGGCCAGTGTCCTGGTATTTACATTCGGGAGCCTATTTTGAGCCTACTTTCCGTTTATTTGCCTAAAGGTATAATATGCTAAAACTAGGTTTGTGAAAATTGTTATGTATCTTTCTCTCTTGAATATTTGATAGTACCATCATGTTACTAAAATAGAAACTACAATCAAGTCGATCACGACTTCATGATTTTGGTCTAATCGTTGGGAGTCTATTTTGCATTCCCTCTTTGTAATAATCTTGGCATGAATTCAGCAAGTCACGGAGAGGGGAACCTGCCTCTCTCAATTAATTTCCTTCAAGGATTAGGAAACTGACAACTTACAACATGTAGTGCTATATAAAATGTATTACTTTCAGCTGCTTTTGGAAATTATACGTCTTTATAAAGTATGCCTATAGTAATATGGAACTACTCGGTGTACCCGATATTCATTTCTCCCCAATTTTCACAATGGAACTTAATGTATAAGTCTTTGCTTGGACGATATATTGTTTTCACGAGGAATTGTGTCATTGTTCCAAATCAATATCGACTCCATATAACACAAAGAAACTAAGGTCTACAAGAGTGATATAGTTGATTGGATGTATCCCAAAGCTTTGTACAAGTTAGTTTCCCTTCAATCAATAGAAGTCTGCAATTACAATGACACCAAACTTTTAGGTACATTGTGCATCAAATTTTGTAACAAATCAATTAGACATACTATTTTCCCTCTAACGTGTTGATTCTTAAAATATATATTGTAGATATTTTGGGGATTGTCGTACATGCAGGTAAAGCGTTTGTTTGTAACGATGACGCAACCCGTATGCAAGAGGTTGTTGTTCTAGATAGAAGGTGTTCACACTTATATTTATTACTCTTTTTTATTAGTTTCGATCATATTGAATACTGATTATCGATATATTCAAATTTATTATTTTTGATACTATAGTGATTTATTTTCAACTTGAAATAATGTATTTTTTCATCTTCCAATGTTGATGCAGCTGCGTTGCTGTTAGATTGATTCTTATGAACCAATTTGTTAGTGAATATGAAAACGAGGTTCAACAAAGTGCTGGGCAGTACAACACACTATTGGCTTGTGGGGTGTATGTTAGGAAAATGAATGGTGCGATTTTTACACAAATTAAAATAATTTTCTTAAAAGTGATAATAATGGTTTTCTTAAAAGTAATAATATTAATTATGTTTTGTAATATTTATAGCTGAGGTTTTAATTAAAATTTCATGTTCAATTTCAGCTTATTTTCTAATCACAGGAAGATACACAAGGTTATTTATCAATCCAGATAATGTAGATGCATCAACTCTATTGGATTGGTAATGAAGAAACGTAGATTTATTAAATTTTATTTATATATATATATTTATAATCATTTTCCTGTGGTTAATAATTAGGTTTGTCTGTGATAATTTTGCCAAGAGGAAGATGAAGTGGTTTAATAATTGTGGACTATCAATAAATCGGGCATTGTCGACTTCAAATGCAATCCGGACTACTATAGCGAGCTACAAACTAAAAAGAAAAGTATGTGATACACAATTATTTATGTCGAAATCATTTTCTAGGAAAATTTTACTTTTTCTATCCAAATTATTACTATTTTTATTAATACGCAGGGAAAGCACTACAGAATGGTTGGGAGATTAATTGATATCGATGTTGATAGTTTTACATGGTATGATGCTTGCACATTTTGTGGACTTGATATACATCATGTTAGTGAGCATATCATTTGTAGTAATTGTAACAAAGAAAAGTCTCCAACAACTATTAGGTACTCTTTTTTTTATACTATTTGGATATAAATTTTATAATTGTGTTAAAGTTATAATTACTTTTTATTAACCTGTTTACTAACTTTATATATTTGTTTTCTATATTTCTACGATAAACAAGTGTTTCTGGATATATGACTATACTCGACTCTACCCGGTACAATGCGTGTCAAGCTCTTTACAAAAAAGCAGTTGAGTTTATACTCCATTCAACTAAAGCAAAATTGAAACATATGTTTGATGCGGTACTATATAATTTTATGAACTTTACTCTTATTGATAACATGACTAAATTGAAATATAATGTACGTTGTAATTTTTCAGATTAATTATGTTATTTTGATTTATTTATTGCAGGTGCATGATAGAGTTTTGCTACGATCCGAGCTTCTTACACGTGTGCGTAACGCATATATTTTCGTATTTCATCCTCTTCATCTATCGGCTTATATAGTAGACTATGTAACTTATGTCGACTGGGCAGAAGAATGTGCATATTTATTTAAGTAATTACTATTTCATCTTTCATTAGATTTTCTTTGTTGAACATATTAATAATTTTTATATTTTTTAATTTTTTGTCTTCTCTTTTTGTAGAATGAGGAGCACATTGAATGTCCGGCAGCAATAAAGCATAATGAATCGCATCACCTTTTTAAAATATTAGAATAAAAGACTCCGGCGTTTTACCTTAGTTTTGTTTGTCAATCTCTTTAGTATATAAACACCATGAAGCTCTTACCTTAGTACTATATTGTGCTTGGAATTCCTTTTTAAATGCATAATTTGTTGTTGGAAAAAGTTTTTTTTAATGACCAATAATACAAGAAATTACATTTAAAAAATAAAAAGAAAATATCACGATTTCCATAAACAATAAACACCAGAGTTAAGTCATGTACAAATGTTAACAGTAACACCCGGGGCATCGCCCGGGCCACACACTAGTGTAACAATTAAAAAGAGACAAAGGGAGTAAGAACTTACAGGTTATACTCATTTACTTTTGCTAATATCTGGTAATAAGTTAGTGCAAACTGCAAACTGTCTTATTTGAATAATTCTCTTTTTCAATACTCCCTCCGTCCCATAATATAAGTCCCCTTTCCTTTTAAAGTGTCCCAAAATATAAGTCCTATTTCTATTTTCAATCAATAATTATGTCCAAAATACCCTCATGAAAATAATTTAATTCCCAAAAAGTCCTTATAATTTCAGCTTCCAATGCACCGTTATTAATGATAAAATGGAATCTTTTACCCCATTGAACTCATCTACACATTAAACCATGCAACATTAATGTTCAGTTTTTATTTTTTGTTAAAAAGAAAAAAACAATATAGGTGTTTCCCAATAAAAATGAATCTTTTTATTCAAATAAAACAAGATTCCACTTTACCTTAATTCCCGTGTAAAAACAGAATCAGGACTTATATTATGGGACGGAGGGAGTATAAATTTTGATTCAATCAAAAATATCTGAGCTTTAATTGTCAGATCATTATCTTTTACGGTGTGTGCATTATATACAAAATCTTTATTCCCAAAACCATATTATAGTGCCAATTGGTTACTCCCTTTATTGCCAATTGGTTTTAAGGGTTACTCCTTTGAGCTTGTAAGTTGTCCACAGTCCAAACTCTCCTCCGTTAACAGGTGTGACTTAGACCCGTTTAACGTTTGATCACATTTAACATGGTATCAAAAGTCAGGTCCACATCAGGGACCATTAATATACTCTGGGTCAATTGAAAAAGGGACCTCACATGAGAGGGGGGATATTGAAGTTATGATGTATAGGTTACAGAGCATTGCCCAAACAATACATGTGAGTGTCCCATATTGATAAAAGAAGAAATATAAGTTCACTTTATAAGGCTAATGGGTTCTCTTTATTGCTCTATGGTTTTAAGGTGAAACCTCCTTTGATCTTGTAAAGTGAACTATACTTAACCTTGTAGAAGGTGAGAAAAACTTATTACAAGAATAATAATATAAAATTTGTAGGATCATTCCAAAAAAAAAAAAAGTGGGTAAACTTACAGGTTATAGTGCATTACCCAAATAATACATGTGAGTGTCTCATAGAAATATGAGTTCACTTTATAAGGCTAATGGATTACTTCCCTTATTGTCCTATGGTTTTAAGGTGGAACTTCCTTTGGTCTTGTACAGTGAACTATACTTAACATTATAGAAGGTGAGAAAAACTTTATTACAAAGATTATAATATAAAATTTGTAGGATCATTCGGGAAAAAAAAAAGTGGGTAAACTAATACTAAATGATAATGCAAAAAGGAAAGTAGGTAAACTAATATAATTCCGAGGGAATAAGACCTAAATGAAGTAATGCACATAACGAGATTATGACAAAAATTTGATGGCAAAACCAAGTCTGCAGTAGTAATCTGTAATTCCTATAAAAATGATTCAATTTTGGATAAAGAGATGGATGTCTGTTGCAAGATATTCATGTAGAAAGGTTTTGCAAGTTTGGGATCCCGAATCCGGGCCCAGAACCACTTGACTTCCACTGCAACTCCAAGCCCACTCTATTTTGGGCCTCATGTGACTTATAAGCCATTTTCTTTAAATGAGCTAACGATCCAAAATGATATGTTAATAGGTCTAGCGGGAGAACGTCAAACCCTCCAACTTTCTTTTATCATTTCTCCTCAATGGAAGGCCCATACAGGCATGAATCATCAACATCAAAAAGTTGATTTTTTTTCTTTAAGGACAAAGATAGATTTCATTAATCGGAAGTCTTACGATATCTGCCATTAATATTAAAGAAAAACGAGATACAACCTAATTTGATTAAATAAAGTTTCTTTATAATACCTTGAAATTTTTAATTTAAGGTAATGAGCGAAGCAAACAATTAACAGAAAGTAATTAAACCATTCTAATCTATACTAATATATTAAAAGGTGTTCCTAAGCAAGGAACGATGCCACGTGGTGCCTTCGCTTAGAGTGTTTTATGCCATGTAATCCACATACACTAAAAAAATAGAAAATGCATTAGGTAAGATTCGATCTTGTGATCACAAGCATGTATACTAATGTCTTAAGTCTTAACCACTAAACCAAGTGATAGTTGATATTATTAATTCAAAGTAAAATATTAATGAATGAAAGGTATAATTACCCGGGGCGTAGCTCGGGTCTAAAAACTAGTTTACAATTATTTATAGAAATTGTGGCCATGCATAATTTCTGACTTTCATCAAATGAGGTCCATGACATAGTTAGCTCCTGGCCTCCTATAGTTAGCTCCTAGCCTCCTATTAAAGGCTAGCAAAATACCTACGCATATACTCCCTCTGCTTTTTTTTATTTGCTACATTCTTGTTTTCACTAGTTTTTAGGAGATGTCCCTTTCCATCTTTTTTGGTGTACTTTTTGACCCCTTTAGCATTAAATGAGGTTGGGAGAAGGTGAAAAAGTAGTACTTTTGGGTGGAAAAAGAGAGAAACAAATATAATATTATTACTTTTGGGTGGAAAAAGAGAGAAACAAATATAATAGTATTACTTTTTGGTGGGCCAAGTTTCCTAATAAGGAAAGTTGAAACAATGTAGCAAATAAAAAAAAGCAACCATTTAAGGAAAATGTAGCAAATAAAAAAAAGCGGAGGTAGTATGTTTAATAAAACTCCCATATGAGCTGTTCCATAAGAGAGAAAATAATCATGGTAGTATAATGTAATGGACTACTTTATCGTTGTCAATTGATTTTAGGATAAAATTTGTGATCCGTGTTATACATATATTAAATATTTTATTTAAACAATATTTTTTTCTTTCTTAAAAAGATAATTTTCTTTCTTAAAAATATAACATCATTTTAAATATTTTTATTAAAATAATTATAAAAGGTAATTAAATAATACAATAACTAAGGAAATATATTTTATGGAAATATTTCATATACTTTGAAATATCAACTACTTTCTCTATTATTTCAACATTCCTATTTACATGATTACATATGAAATTGTGGAAGATTTTATATGGTTAGTAGTATCAAATATTGTTCATACAATATATCTTGTTTCCTTATAAATAAGAGACACTTGACATGCAAAAAAGCGTCAAGTGTTGATTCCTAGCTAGGTGCATTATTTGTTCAGCTTCATAATATATACTATCTCCATTTCAAATTAATCTATACACTTCACTTTGGGGGAGAACCAAGGAGAAAGTGCAAAAGTATGAGAGATAAACTAAAAAGATGGAGAGATAAACTAAAAAGTGGGTTAAAATATTAAAAAATGGATGACATGGGTGGAAAAATAGGAGAAAATAGACGTGACATGTTACCAAAAATAGAAAAAGTAACAGTGTGTAAATTAAAAAGAAACAGACCAAAAAGGAAAGTGCATGTGTAGATTAAAAAGATACGGAGGTAGTATATATATATAATTACATTTCATTGGGTATACAGATGGTCAATCTCTTCCAGATGTTGGTTTGTGCCATTGGAGATTAAAGATTTGTTCAACAAAATTAAGCTGTCAAAAACTTTTAAACAATTAGTGTTTATTAAAACTAATTGTTAGATTAGAGAAGAAAAAAATGAACTACATGAATATCAATATAGGTTATTAAACCACGTGGGGAAAAACTGCACCTCGTCATATGTCACCCTCCCCTCTCTCAAGCGCTTACATAGTGCCATTGTCATCCATGAAGTGGCGTTTCTTTGTCGCTGTGTATCCTCTCATTGTATATGATACAAAAAGTTGGAGTTAAGCATAAGTTTGGGACCCAAACTATTGGGTTTTTCACTATTTGGGACCTAAAACTTTTTTTTTCACCGTTTAGGACCCAGAATGAGTTTCAAGTGGAAAATGTTTACCATGGTTAACTATGGACCCCAATAGTTATTTATTTTGATACACTAACCCAAAAAAACATGCTTTATTAATATGTTGTTTCAAAAAAAATGTGCCACTCCAACTTCATCCCATTTTACTTCTCTGTTTCCACAAGCTTCCATTCACGACTCCCCTTGATGAACTCCATTGATGGTCCTTCAAGCTCGTTTTTTGTTCAAGAACACAACAATCATCAAGCTATATATTCTCGTCATCTAATTTTTTGCTTATCATCATGAAAAATAAACTTGAGCCAATTATCTCAATCTAAATCTTAAAATAAGAAATTAGACCTACTTGCTTTTTCTAGTTAACAGCTATCTCTCGAAACCAGTTCTTCAACTTCTTCCATGGTTGCATCCCAAATTGCAGATCAAGCGCAGACATACAACACCAAAGAAAAAAGCAGATCCTGAAATTTCCTAAAAACAAAAATGAAATGATCATTTTAAAAAAACATATCCTAAAATTTCTTAAAAACAAATTGCTGCTCAAAGCAATGAGCTTTGCGTTCTGCCACCATCTCTGCATATGCTTTTTTTAAAGCTTCTATTTTCATTTGCAACTCCATCATTTCACACGCAGAATCACAAAAATTACATTTTCTTTAAAAAAAAATTAAAACTGGGTAAAAGAATAAATTTCTAAAATTGGGTACTGAAAATTTTACCTCGGGTTCTTCCGCCATTAAAGAGCGTCGATGGGTTCTTCGTTCTAGTAGATAGATGAGACAGAAAGACGATAGAGGACTGATGAAGATGGAGGTTAGTTGATAGAAGACCGTCATATGATATGGCTTTGAAACTAAAGGAAGAAGTTCTTAGAGCGAGCTTATTTTTTTTATTTTTAATATAACTTTTTTTTCAAGTGTAAATGCTCTCAGGTGAGTTAACATTGGGTTAACTGGTCAGAATCTCAACCACAGGTCCCAAAAGGTGAAAAAAAAGTTAACAGGTCCTAAAGAGTGAAAATATGTGATAGTTTGGGTTCCAAACGTATGCTTAACTCCAAAAAATTGTGCAACAAGTTTTGATCCCGTGACCATCTATATAAAATATCATCATTCCACATTTCCACCACCAAACTACATCATATTTTTGTAATTAAAAGTCTAAATCCAACTACTAAATGGCTAGATGATTTTGCCTTATTTAAGACAAAGAAAAACGTACCCCAAACAAAGTACTCAGGACGTTGCTCGAGCTCACAAACTAGTTTTGGTTTTAAAAGTTACCACAAAAATTACATTAAGGATTTACCCGCAAAAGCTAATTTTTGAACTCTGTTTTTGTTAAGAAAGCTAATTTTAAACTTAATTATTCATAATACATATTGAATTAATAAAAACTACCTTAAATTCTAATTTACCATTAATAAAAGTTTTAATTTGGGTAAACCTTTAAAATTACTTCAAAAATTGTTGTGGATTAGCCATAAAAATGTTGTATCATTAATTGGGACATTCATTAATGAGCTGAGCATAAATTCACTGAAAAGTGTAAGCACACACATCATATAACTAATATATAAAGCAGAGTCCAAAAGCCAGCTCACGAGGTTGCGACATTTGGCGTCCTAATTGGACTACATTTGTCGCGCCTATTAAGTGTCATGTCATTTTTTTAAAAATAAATAGAATTCTAAATTGATTAAAATACATATATAGAGTTTAGGATAAGAAGAAATAGAGTTGGGTTCACAATGAAAAACTTAAGTATAGTAAATACATATATAAATTGATTAAAAACTTTTAATAAATCGAGTAGTTCGGAAAATTATAATTTTTATAACATTGGGAAGTATTTAAAAAGTACTTTAAAATAAGATCCATTTATACTATATTTACAATTTTATATTAAAGTGCCGTATAAAAGGAAATATTTACTATACTAACGTATGAAAGTAACCTACTACAATTAGAATCAGGGATTCAATTAGAATTAGGGTTTCTCTACAAAACCTATTCAAGTTAGAATCTGAATATTCATGGTATGTGAAAATTTCAATTGAACGAGCATTTGCCAGCTCACAAGGTCGTGACATTTGGCGTCCTCATTGGACGCCATATGTCACGCTTATTAAGTGTCATGTCACTTTTCTTAAAATAAATAGATTTCCAAATTAATAAAAACACATGTATACAATTTAGGATAAGAATAAATATAGTTTGGTTCACAATGAAAAACTTAATATAGTAAATCGATTATAACTTTTAATACATAATTGGAAAAATTATAATTTTTGTACCATTGGAAAGTGTTTATAAAAGACTTTAAAATAAGATCTATTTAAACTATATTTAATTTTATATTAAAGTAACGTATAAAAAGAAATATTTACAATACTAACATACTAAAGTTACAAATTGCAATTAGAATTAGGACTTCAATTAAAATTAGGGTTTTTTTACAAAACATATTCATGTTAGAATTAGAATATTCAAAGTTAGTACATTATAACTTTTGTTGTTATATGTCGGACAAAAAATACGGTCAAATAGGGTATGTGAAAATTTCAAAAGTCTGCATCTTCTCTACGAAGAGAACGGGCATTTGCCCGGGTCCCAAATACTTTAATTTTGATACCACTGGAAAGTATTTAAAAAGTACTTTAAAACAAGATCCATTTATAATATTTTTCAACTGTATATTAAAGTGACGTATGAGAAGAAATATTGACTATAGTAACGTATTAAGGTAACCTAATGCAATTAGAAGTAGGGATGTGTTTTCAACTCCAACTTTTCTACAAATCCTATTCATGGTAGAATTAGAAGATGTATAAGAAGGTCGCGACATTTGGCGTCCTTAATAGACGCCATTTGGCGTCCTTAATAGACGCCATTTGTCGAGCTTATTAAGTGCCATGTCATTACTTTTTAAAAAGAAATCGAGTTTCAAATTAATAAAAATACATATATATAGTAGGATAAGAAGAATTAGAGTTTGTTTTACAATAAAATACATAATATAGTAAATTGATTATAACTTTTAATATATATTTTAAAAAATTATAATTTTGATACCACTGGAAAGTATTTAAAAAGTACTTTTAAACAAGATCCATTTATAATATTTTTCAACTGTATATTAAAGTGACAGATGAGAAGAAATATTGACTATAGTAACGTATTAAGATAGCCTAATGCAATTAGAATTGGAAAAATGGACTGGAATAATCCCACCTTTGGCCGATTTTCCAATAATAATCCCACCTTTGCTTACTAAATCGACTTTTTGGTCCCAAGAACAAAGTAACCGGTAACAACAAGTTACCAGGCCCTTTTCCCCGTTGCCCCACCCCACCGCCACCCCCACCATCACCCCCACCCCGGCCAGTCTCCACCCCCACCCCAAATCGGCTTCGCCGCCCCACACCCTCCCCCCCCCCTGTCGCAGCCCCCCCCCCCTCCCCCTCCCCTCCCCCTGTCGCAGCCCCCCACCCCCTCCCCTCTCCCTCCCCCGTCGCAACCCCCACCCCCCGGCCCAGCCCCCCACCCCTCCCCCCCTCCCCCCCCCGTCGCAACCCCCACCCCTCCCCCTCCCCTCTCCCCCGTCGCAGCCCCAGCCAAACCCCTCCCCTCCTCCCTCGTCGGACCCGCAACCCCCTCCCTCGTCAGACCCGCAACCCTCTCTCCCTCGTCAAACCCATGACCCCTCCCCTCCCGTTCGGACCATGACCCCCTCCCCCTGTTTCTTCCTTCGTCTTTCACTACGGCGAGTGGCGGTGGAGGGGGAAGGGTGGGGGGCTGGGGTGGAGGGGAGGGGGGTGGCTGAGTGTGTGGTACGGTGGTCAGGGTGGGGTCCTAGGAGGGAAAAGTAACTTAATTTACCGATTTATCAAGTTACAAGTTTTTGGGACCAAAAAGTCGATTTAGTAAGCAAAGGTGGGATTATTCCAGAATAATCCAAAGGTGGGATTATTATTGGAAAATCGGCCAAAGGTGGGATTATTCCAGTCCATTTTTCCATTAGAATTAGAGATGTGTTTTCAACTCTAACCAACTTTTCTACAAATCCTATTCATGGTAGAATTACAAGATGTATAAGAAGTTTTCCTCAAAAAAAAAAAGATCTATAAGAATAAAAAATTATTTACTATAGTATTTTATTAGACTAACCAACTGCAATTAGAATTAGGGATGCGTTTTGAACTCCAACTTTTCTACAAATCTCACTCATGTTAGAATTAGAAGATCCAAAGTTACATATACTACATTCCCAGTGGTCAACTTTGCACATTGAGTATAAATAAATGCTTGACATTGAAAAATTATTATCATTAATGTGTTTGATTTTGTTTCCTATAAGAAACTTATGAAGTTGATATTATCAATATACATATAGAAAAATCCGATAACATATTACATTATAATTTTTGTTGTTATACATTGGACAAAAAATACGGTCAAATACGATATCTAAATATTTCAAAGTCTACAATTTTTCACAAAGAGCCCAGACATTTGCCTGGGTCCCAATACTAGTCTTTTATATTTTGCGCATCCACATGTGATAGTATTAGCGTTTGTTCTATTCAATTTATTTTGGCTTATATGAACTTGTCTTGTCTTATTTGAACTATTTTTTTTATTATCTTATTATGTTATCTGAATTTATTTTATCTTATCTCAACTTAGTAGACTTGATGATGTTTGTATCAATAGACTTATTTGTTCTTATCTGAACTTATCTTATCTTATCTTATCTTATTATCTGAATTTAACTGAACTTATCTTATTTCATCTGAATTTATTTTATTTAAACTTATCTTATCTCATTTTAAAAAAATTCTGAAATAAATTGAATAGAACATAGCCTTAGCAAGAAAGTCCACCATCATAATTAGAACATGGATCTTATGATGGAGAGAACTGAAGTTTCAAAATAATTAGAACATGGGTCTTATGATGGAGAGAACTGAAGTTTCAAAATAATTTGTTTGAGCTTCTATTAGTATAGCAGTAAATACGTGAGAAATGATAAACATCTATCTGATAGATGTTTGCAAACATCTATCAGGCAATAAAAAATAATAAAAGGCTAAAAAGGTTGTGATGTGGGTCCCAGGAAATAGAAAAGGAATAAAACACTATTTATATTTCATGAACACTAATTGTTAGTTGCATGAACACTATTTTTAGTTACATGAACACTAGTTGTAATAGCATGAACACTATTTTTTAGCATCGGAATTTTTTAGACTACTTTTTTGTTTGACTGACACTTTGCAATTTTCGAGATAACTTTTTTGTTTGACTGACAACTATTTCCCATATATATTGACAGTTTTACCCCTTAAACATCTATCAGATAGATGTTTATCATTTCTCGTAAATACGTTGGCCAATCATTGAAGCAAACAGTTGTTGGTCTTCATAAAACGACATCTCTTATGGGAGAAGCACTCAAATGTTTAGTACAACGTATAATTATATTATGATCCTCTTTTTTTTTTGTTAAAAAACTTCCTTTGACCTTTGATCCCTGTCATATGTCATGTCTAGGGAAAGAAAACTATAGTAAGACAAGATTTTAATCTATAAATATGCTAGTTCTTAAGTTACTTAGGGTTTGTATAAAAATTGTCCCATCATTATAGATTTTTGACACCTATAGTGTTCTTATATTAGTATGTTATTGATTAATCATTATTCCAATCGTGAAAAACTTTGCACGTATTTTAAAGCCAACCGAAATAAAAATTCCGGCTAATAATTTGAGAATGGGTATCTCAGTCAAATATTTTGGCTCCATAATAATTTAACAAAGAATCAAAAATATTATAATTAACGTAACAACCTATTCTTGAGATGAAATGAAGTGTGAAAGTGATCATTCTAAACTTAGCTTTAAACAACCAGTCAATCTTATGTAGTATATATGAATTAGCGCATATGACTAAAATTAAGTGTGAAAAATTAATATTGGATCTAAACTAGGGTAGCTTTAGGAAGCAAACACAGATACGTTTCAAATTCAAATTAAATATTCATCTTATATGGTAATTAGTTGACTTCTAATTAGATAGAATCGTATGCAAGTTCCTTTGTCGAAAACGAAAACTCGTGGAGAAAGGTTTTTTCCAAGTAGAATCCAATTTTTGTACAGTTCTAGAGACCATATCACAATTATGTGATCTACTCCTTTTTCACCTATTTCTTTGGGAGAACTAGCTATTCAGTCTCTATTATTTTGACCATTTGATCATTCGGACGCACCAATTGGTTATGAAGAAATCATATTGCTATCCTTTGCCATACCCTAGCTAGCTCGTCTAAGAGCTAGATTTGCTTCACTTACCCGTCTCTTTCTTCCCGCTTTCCTGGAGTTAGCTTCTACTATTTCAATTGCCGAGCTTCTTAGTTCTTGGGGACCGATGTCCCTATCTTTCTCAGCCTCATTTACTAAAATAGTGATCTCAATCATTATTGCTATTACAGCAAAACCGACGGTCAGAGCCATTGTTAATCATTATTGGTCGTTAATGTTTGTGGCAATCCATGCATGATTTGGTAGTCCGTCAATTTGCCCACTATTAGTAAATAAATAAATTCTTTTAATTTTGAATTCCAAACACTTCGATTAAGAGTCTATGAAGAATTACTCAATTTAATTACTTCATTCATATTTTAGCGAAGGACATATAATATTTAACTCATTCATGGTCTGCATGCACTCTCTGTTTCATATTCTCTATCATCTTTTAAATAATATATCTCTCCTCAAAAATATAGTAATGGAATCATGTAGACCCAAGTCCCAAGTTTTCACAATTAATATCCCCCTTGCATAAAATGGTTTGTCTACAATAATAAAACATACAAATAATTAAGAATACATGCATACTTATTGGATAGTTTAAATGAATAGATCAATACTAGTGTATGGCATTTTCTAAGTATATATAGGTCAAATCTTAAATGAGCGAGAAAGCTCAGTTAAACCTCACATTATACCTCTTTTGTCTTAAATTTTTAATCCATCTGATGGTCTTTACATATGCACGCCTTCATAGAAGGTACTGGTCAAATTATACCTACTTTGTTTTTATATGTTCTTGTTAGGATTAAGCATATTCCTTTAGGATAATATCTTTCCTCTTAGCATATTTTCCTAAAATGTTTATCCTTCCTTATTCTTGTGATTATCTTTCCTCCTTGTAATTAGCTAATTATGGGTTTTTGTATAACATTTAGGCTGTATATATACTTCTATAGTCTAATGAATTGTTTAAGCTTTCCCATTAATTTATCATGGTATCAAGAGCTAAATAATCCTCTAAATTTTTTTTTTTCTCTTTGCTGCCGTATATCTCGGTTTCTTCCAGCCCTACGCTGGTCTCCTTCCATGGCAGGAGATACTACTCCTCCTCCTCCCCCTAAATTAGATGCTTCTAGTCCGTTTTTTCTCGGTCCTCAGGATCGGCCCGGCGACTTTATCACTCCGGTTCGGCTACAACTCGACAACTTTGATGCTTGGTCCTATTCCATTCGAGTTGCTCTTACTTCTCGTCGCAAATTCGGTTTCTTAGATGGGTCCATAGTCGACTACAACCCTCCTTGTACTGATGATGATTGGCTTACTATCCATTGTATGTTGGTTTCATGGCTCCTCAATACCATCAGTCCTGAGGTACGTTCTATGCTTTCCAACTATGACAATGCCAAACTTTTGTGGGATGATTTAAAGGAACGTTTTTCGGTTGTTAACGGACCTCGTATACAACAATTGAAAGCTGATATAAATAGTTGTGAACAAACCAAGACCATGACAGTAGCCATTTATTTTAGTAAATTAAAGGTTTTATGGGATGAATTAAATAATTATGAACCTTTAATCTCCTGCAAATGTGGTAAATGCACTTGCAATCTTGGTCGTGCTCATGAAGAACGGCGCGAGAGTGATAGACTTCACAAATTTCTTCATGGATTGCACGCTGATTATTATGCCCAATTGAGATCAAATTTATTGTCTCAAGATCCCCTGCCTACTCTTAATCGTGCTTTTCAACAATTAATTCAAGAAGAACGTGTTCGTGGAATTTCCCAAGTCAAAGATGACAAACCTGAAGTCAGTGGCGGATCCAGGAATTTCCTATTGGTGATTCACCACCAATTACCGTTCACTAAACCAAAATATTTTTTAATAAAAAATACTCCAAACTAAATTTCAATCGATAAGAAATAATATATATAACCAATAATTATACAAAATACAACGAAATAGTACTAGAAAAACCAAATATCCAAATAATACTACAAAATACAATCAAATACTAGTAAAAATGATTACAATTGTTCGCGACGAGTTTTCATGTTTTGATATCGATTTACAATATCATTCATGCTAACTTTCAAAAACAAATCATTCTCTAAATAAGTAATCAAACAATCATTCAACATTTGATCTCCCATACTATTACGCAATTTGTCTTTCACTTGCGTCATTCCAGAAAAGACCCTTTCCACACTTGCCGTTGCAACGGGGAGAAGCAACACCAATTTTAAAAGCAACACCCATCATAACCCTGACCTCGTACTTGAGAGAAAGACAAAGAATACTCCATCAACAATGACTCTATAGCAGTTTTAAGAGTCAAAGAAGTAGTATCGGAAACATGCACAATACCAAGTAAACGCTCCCAAACTTCTCCCTTTTTGTTCACATATCTCAAACAAAGAGCCATTTACTCCTTATCAGAAACATCAGCAGACTCATCAGCCAAGATAGTAAAGAAACCACCATCAAGATCTTTAATTATTGCTTTAGTTGTCTCTTTTGCACATGCATTTATGATATCTTTTTGGACAATTGGAGAAGTAAGTTGACAATTACCAGGAGCATTTTTAAAAACAACTTTAGAATATTCAGGATCTTTTTTTGAAAGAAGAGTCAACAACGAAATAAAGTTACCTCTTCTCAAGGAACTTTCTTTTTCATCGTGACCACGGAAAGACAATCCTTGGAGTAGAAGCCATTGTATAGTTTCAATCGAAGCTTCAAGTCGCTTCCTATAAGCACTCATAGTTTCCTTTGTTTGTTTTGACAAGGCAGAGGAGATACTTGACTTTTGTTTCTTAAATAAATTCATGGCTAACACTGCTTTGTTGTGAGCACTCGTGTGTTTCCCGACATGATTTTTTATCGTATCTAATCTATTCCAAGATTTGAAACCCCCACTAACAAAAGCATCACCTCCAATTGCATTTTCTTCCTTGAATAAATAACAAATGAAACAATAGGCGGCATCCTTTTCCACACTATACTCAAGCCAACTCCATGTTTCAAACCAATTGGCAACAAATCGACGGTTTTTTTGTGCAATAAGTGTTTGAGGAAATAAAAAGTCCTTGGGTTGACAAGGTTTTCTCTCAATGTAAGTTCTCCTCACTAAATCTCTATCATTTTTATGGAAATCACTCATCTTTCTCCTTAATCCGGGTCTTGTGGAAGATTGGCACAATCAATTTCCCTTAGTCTTTCACCAAAGACCGGAGCACTAGGAGGATTAGGGGGGAATTATGAGGGGAATTGTGAGGAGAATTTTGAGGGGAATTGTGAGGAGAATTTTGAGGGGAATTTTGAGGAGCATTTTCAATTGAATTGTGTGATGGAGAGGAATGTTGTTCGCTTGCTAGTTGAGGAGACAAAATTTGTTCATTTTGTGTTGAATGTGGGGGAGAATTTGGAGTTGGATTTTTCTTAGTGAAGAAACTAGCAATATTTTGCATTTTGTTTGGAGTACGTTTTCTCTTCATTATCAAATCGAAAATCAAGTAACAATTGAACTAAATGATAATGTATCAAATCGAAAACATGTGCCAAATTTTGCATACACCATAAAATATAATCAACAAACTCAACATTAACAAGTGAGTCGGACGGTCAGTGATTACACGGTAACACCCAATTCTATAGTGTCATTTCAATTCTCAAACACCATTACACCAATAACACTCAAATCAAACTACAACAACAAAATCAACATTTGTAATTATATAATCGATATATAAACACCCATAACAAGTGAAATTGCAATTTATTTTCCAATTCTCATGAAATTGATAAACCCTAATCTATAAAGTAAAATAAGAAATCAAGAAAATTGAGTAAATTAATACGTACCTAGCCACGAGTCACGACGTTGGAGGAGGTTGTTTGTCCACCGTCGTCCACCGTCGTCCAATTCCGCGGGCCGGAGTCGGACGGTCGGTGGGTAACGAACACTCCGAGTCTCGGCCACGACCGGTCACGCTGCTCGAGTCCACCGTGAACGGGAGGTCCGAGACTTCGACCCTTCGAGTCCGAGATTTCACGACCGTCACTCTGCTCGCGCCGCCGACTCACTCGCAAATTCCGGTGAGGGAGAAATTTTTTCTCAGATTTCTATGAGAGAGAAAGGAAGAAATGAGGAGTGAGAGAAAGGAGATTTGAAACTTGCGAAGCAGCGAAGGAATGAAATGTGAGAAGCACGTGATGACGTGAATTGGTTGAAAATTGAATTTTTTAATTTTTTTTTTTTTTTTTTTTTTTTTTGGTGCACGTGCACCAGCGTGTTATTAACTAAATCCGCCACTGCCCGAAGTGGTCGGGTTTGCTGTCTGCACCTCTTCTTCCTCCTTGCGGTATGAATCTAGTGATCGTACTTCCTTGGTCTGCACTTATTGTCATAAAACAGGCCACGATGAAGATGCTTGTTTTGTTAAAGCCGGCACCAAGCCGGAGTGGTGGCACCAGCGCTACAACAAACGTCGCAACAAGGGACCCTCCCCTCCTACTTCTTCCGCTGCCACGAGGGGGCCTGCTGTCCGTGTCAATGCTGCCCACTTGGACAGCCACTCTACCACCACTACTCCTGCTGTTCCGAGCGACACACAGCAGCCCACGCTGCCTCATTTTAGCGCTGCCCAATGGCAAGCGTTAGTCGCGGTTTTCGGTAATCATCAGCCTTCATCTCAACGTCTCCCCGGTAAGTCCACTAATGTTTCGTGGATTATTGATACTGGTTGCTCACATCATGTTACTGGTATTTTTTCTGCTTTGATGGATGTTGTGGATGTGTGTCCTTGCCCCGTGGGTCTTCCCGATGGCACCTCTGTCATGGCTACAAAAGAAGGCACCGTTTATCTCACTCCACATATTACGCTCCATCGTGTTTTATTTGTGCCTCAACTCAATTGTAATTTAATTTCGGTGTCACAGTTAAATGATGATTTGAACTGTTTTGTTCAATTTAATTCTAACTTGTGTGTTATTCAGGACCTACACTCGAGGGAGACGATTGGAACGGGTGAGCAACGGGATGAACTGTATTATCTTCGGCAAGGGTCTACGGTTCAAGCTGTCTCAGTGGATAATTCTACTTCCCTGGATCTCTGGCATAGTCGTTTGGGTCATCCTTCTGAAAGAGTGGTTAAATTGCTTCCTTTTCTCAGTAAATGTCGTACTCATTTGAAACAAGGTTGTGAGATTTGTCATCGTGATTTGTCATCGTGCTAAACACTCTAGGACTAGTTTTCCTATTAGTGATAATAATACTGCTTGTAGCATTTTTGATTTGATACATTGTGATTTATGGGGACCTTATACCACTCCATCCTCTTGTGGAGCTCGATATTTTTTAACTATTGTGGATGATTTTTCCCGTGTTGTTTGGGTATATCTGTTGGTTGATAAAACTGAAGTTTTTAAGATGTTTATGTCATTTATTGCCATGATTCAGTGTCAATTCTCAAAGCATTTAAAAGTTGTTCATAGTGACAATGGTACAGAATTTAATTGCTTACAAGATTATTTCTCGGCAAATGGCATCTTATTTCATAGTTCTTGTGTGGGGACTCCCCAACAAAATGGTCGTGTTGAACGGAAACAACAACACATTCTCAATGTTGCTAGCTAGAGCTTTACGTTTTGAGGGTGGCTTGCCTATTTATTTTTGGGGTGAATGTGTTCTTGCTGCAGCTCATCTTATTAACCGTACTCCCTCCCTTCTTCTCCATGGCATTACTCCTTTTGAGCGATTATTTGGTCAACCCCCTACTTTCACTGAATTACGCGTTTTTTGCTCTCTTTGTTTTGCCCACAATCAACGGACAAAGGGTGATAAATTTGCTAGTAGGAGTCGGAAATGTGTTTTTTTGGGTTATCCTTTTGGAAAAAAAGGATGGACATTGTTTGATTTGGAGAAGAAAGAATTTTTTGTGTCCCGAGATGTGAAGTTTTATGAGAATGTTTTTCCATACTTGAGTGTTGTTGACACTAATATTGATCCTTCTTTTGAAACTTCCCATGACACTTACATTAGTGATTTTTGTGATAATTCTCCTTCCCCTGATCCTTCTCATCATGATCTGCCTCCCCCTGCTCGTGACGCCACTACTAGTGACGACATGACTGCTCCTGCTGCATCCTCTGTACCTACTGCTCCATCTACTACAGAGGTTTCCCTACCCTCTGCTTCATCTGAGACTATGGTGGGTCGTGGGTATCGTACTAAGACTCCTTCTGTTCGTCTCCGGGATTTCGTCACTCATACAGTCACTTCTCGTCCATCCCCCGCTCCACCTGCTTCTGACTCTACCTCTCCCTCAGGTACCCCTTTTCCTATAGCACACTATGTTAGTTGTAATACATTAACTGTGCGCCACCGAAAGTTTCTTGCAGCTATCACTGCAGGTCATGAGCCTAAGTCTTTTAAGGAGGCTGTTCGGGATCATAGTTGGCGACAAGCTATGCAATCTGAGATTGATGCTTTGGAGAACAATGGTACTTGGACTATGGAGAAGCTTCCTCCTGGGAAGAAAGCTCTCGGGAGCAAATGGGTTTACAAAATCAAGTATCATTCTGATGGTACTGTTGAGCGCTTAAAAGCGCGCTTGGTTGTCTTTGGTCATCATCAAGTGGAGGGACTCGATTATAATGAAACTTTCGCTCCTGTGGCTAAGATGGTGACGGTTCAGGCTTTCTTAGCTATTGCTGCTTCCAAGAATTGGGAGCTTCATCAGATGGATGTTCACAACGCCTTCTTGCACGGTGATCTTGATGAGGAGGTATATATGAAACTTCCTCCTGGCTTTCATTCTGCTCATTCTAACATGGTTTGTCGTTTGCGGAAGTCTTTGTATGGCCTTAAACAGGCTCCTCGGTGCTGGTTTGCTAAACTTGTTACTGCTTTGAAGGCATATGGGTTTCTTCAATCCTATTCTGATTACTCTCTCTTCACCTACACTAAAGGTGATGTGCAACTCAATGTCTTAGTCTATGTGGATGATCTGATTGTCTCTGGGAATGATCATTCTACTTTAGCTGCTTTTAAGGCATATTTGAGTACTTGCTTTCATATGAAGGACCTTGGAGTCCTCAAATATTTCCTTGGAATTGAAGTTGCCCGAAGCTCCTCTGGTTTGTTTCTTTGTCAGCGTAAGTATGCTCTTGACATTATTTCTGAGGCTGGTCTCTTAGGCGCGAAGCCCGCTTCTTTCCCGATAGAGCAGAATCATAATCTTGCTGGTGCTAATGGGCCTCTCCTATCTGACCCAGAACCCTATCGACGCCTTGTGGGTCGTCTGGTGTATTTAGCAGTCACTCGCCCAGATCTGGCATACTCGGTTCACATCTTATCTCAGTTCCTTCATGCACCGAGACAGGACCATTGGGATTCGGCTCTACGAGTTGTTCGGTATTTGAAAGGTAAGCCTGGTCAGGGTATTCTTCTTCGCTCAGACAGTGCTCTCACCCTGCAAGGGTGGTGTGATTCAGACTGGGCAGCTTGCCCTCTTACTCGAAGATCTCTCACTGGTTGGCTTGTTTTTTTGGGGCAATCTCCTATTTCTTGGAAAACCAAAAAGAAACATATTGTTGCTAAGTCTTCTGCTGAAGCTGAATATCGTTCTATGGCCGCCATCACATGTAAGCTCAAATGGTTGAAAGGGTTGTTACTGAGTTTAGGTGATCAACATCCTAAAGCTATTCCTCTTTTCTGCGACAGTCAGTCTGCTCTTCATATTGCCCAGAATCCTGTTTTTCACGAGCGCACGAAGCATATCGAGGTTGACTGTCACTTTATTCGCGATGCTATTCAGGATGGTCTTCTCTCTCCCTCTTATGTTCCTACTACAGTTCAGTTGGCCGATATTTTCACAAAGGCATTGGGGAAGAAACAATTTGATTTTTTCTTATCCAAGTTGGGCATTTGTGACTTGCATGCGCCAACTTGAGGGGGGCTGTTAGGATTAAGCATATTCCTTTAGGATAATATCTTTCCTCTTAGCATATTTTCCTAAAATGTTTATCCTTCTTTATTCTTGTGATTATCTTTCCTCCTTGTAATTAGCTAATTATGGGTTTTTGTATAACATTTAGGCTGTATATATACTTCTATAGTCTAATGAATTGTTTAAGCTTTCCCATTAATTTATCAGTTCTTCCTATTTAGAATCTTTTTAATTGTTCTTTATACTAATATATAAGAATGAATATATTTATCTTGTTATATTCATTTCTTATGTTCAAACAATCGATTATTATGCACCTCAAAAGAAAACATCAATTTTTATGACTTATAAATGTGTGACTTAAGATATTAACTATTTAAAATCATTATATATATTTTTTGATGCAAAAAGTAACTATGTATTGAAAATAGTAAAAGAATATAATGAAACAAAATTTTGGATTGAGCAATCCGTAGATGGTGCACACGTCCGTATGGTGAGGAAGGTGCGCACGATGAACATCAAGCACTAGGTTATGAACATAAAGACCAATACCAATGAGCATATACTAACAGAGATGTACCAATGAACATATACTAACAAGCCAAATGTACATGAATAACAAGTCAAATGAACACATGTACAGATGAACATCAAACACTAGGTTATGAACATAAAGACCAATACTAATAAACATATACTAACAAAGATGTACCAATGAACATATACTAACAAGCCAAATGTGCCGTCAAAAAAAAAAACAAGCCAAATGTACATGAATAACAAGTCAAATGAACACATGTACATGGCTAACAAGTCAAATGAACATATGTACATCTTTGTTAGTATATGTTCATTGGTATTGGTCTTTATGTTCATAACCTAGTGTTTGATGTTCATCGTTCCTCACCATACGGACGTGTGAACCTACTAATTTGCAATAAATGAGTAATTGATATATATATATTGTTTGACATAAGAAGATATAAACAATGAGAAACAAGTGGTGTAGTCGTGTAGATAAGAAGCTAAGATATTTCTAGGGGGGAAAGCTTTGGCATAAGAAGATGATTTTGTGCTTCTTTGCAACTTGTCAAAATTTGACATAAGAGGTTGCGGCCAAGACTTCCAACTCTGACTTACACAAACAAATGAATCCCAATCTTCCAAAATCACGTAAACATTTGGTCACATTTTATTCTTTGATCGTCATAAATTAAATAACATACAACTTTTTATTAATCAACTAGTTGTTGGACTTAGGTTATGTCCTGGGTTATTTGATAATACATTATGATATAATTATTTAGATTAATATTTGACATTTTATTACAAGTTTTGATATATGAAGAATACTTTTAGAAGTTGGACCAGGTTGGATAAGAATAAGATAATCTCAACTCGGCCGGCTTTTAAAATCTTCGTCAAAAATTACATATAATTGAGGCATGGTATGCATGCGCAAGTAATGAGAGATAGAATATTAATTAAGGTGAAGATAAAATGATAATGGAGAGAGGTCCAATTTATTCAAAGATAGCTAATAAATTTTGTTCTTTTGGTGCTCGTTTTTCTTTATTCCTTATCGGTATACTTCATTTCAATAGCATTCAATACACAAATTTCTGGGTGTAACTGTTACACCATAATTTATGATGTAACAACCCACAAACCACCGCTTCTTTTGTAAAAAAAAACCAAATGCCATGAAATAAATGATAAACAGACATGAGATTCATGTCATTATTTGTATGGTCCATGTCATTCTTATTGAAGTCTATGTCATTATGCAATTATGCATGTTACACCCATGACGCACTATAATCAATATGTTCATTCCAATGTTTCTTTCTAAATAAGTAGAAAAAAAATAAGATATGATGTAATTAGTATGAAGGATATTCTGATGAAATTACTTTGAAACAATATGACATATAATAAATTTCCCCCCATGAGGGTGCTTCTCTAATGATTGGCGGTAACTACAACCACACAACTTAATTCAAATTTCATTATAAGCCTGCTTATACCTAGAAAAAGGTATACGACAGGTTTAAAATTTAAAATCACGACGTGTAAACTACCTGCACGGTTGCAATTTTGACAATTTTCAGACATACTTGCATCTAAATGTAGACCGGCTTATCCTTTCGAGAAACAAAATTAAGAAAAAGGCACCACAAGGCTCAAACCCAAAAGAATGAATGAATTTAATGGCGTGTGGCAAATCTTAGATAAAAAAGCTTAAGAGAGTCAAGTTTTGAGCGTCTAAACATCATATTAAAGTTGAATCCTTAACCATTATGGTACAAATTTTTTTGAGTATTTAATACAACATATGTGTTATATCCAATATGCAAAAAAATTTATTGAGGGCCAGACTCCTATCAGCCTCAACTAAGAACATCCCCTACCGTAAAGTGATATCATAATACAACCTACTATGAATCGTCAACGCATGAAAAAAGCACTTATTATGGTTGTTGCCTTGTTGCCGCTGATTAATAATTGTAATCTTATAAGCAACCGTACTTCTTTGAGCGTTGACCCGATAGAAAATGCTAGTGTGATTGTGTGAATATGAAAACTAGCTAGTTGATGTACTTTACAGGCTACAAGCCAAGGTTTGGCCGATTCAATTATCAGGCCTGATAAAACTCAGGTCCCCAATAATGGGCATGTTAATCCAAACCAAACTAGTCTTAGATACAAATATACAATATGAGTCGAATTATGGGCTATCTTTAAAAGTTGATCGATTTGGTGATTTAGGTCAACGAGTCAGGTTTGATTACGAATCAATTTTAGCGTGTTCTAGGTTTGATTACGAATCAATGTGAACACGCTAGTTATGTGTTATATCTGATATTAAATTTGTAATCAATTTTAGCGTCAAATGATATTAGATTTGGGTTGTTTCTAGGTTCGGGTTTCTCTCAATAATTTTAGGGCAGGTTTGAGTCGAGTCAGCATTAAATTTGAATTTCAATAAACTACATTGAGATTAGGTTAAATTAGTCTCATACTGAATTATTTAAGTTTAACTTGATTGTGCACCAAAATAAGGTGACTGTAATTTTTTTTTTTTGAAGGGAGGTGACTGCAATTTTGAATCAAGTTAGAATTAATGGCCAATTGAACCATATTGAATCATAGGATTGATATTAAATAAATTTACATAATAAGTTAAGAAACAATAATCCTAAACCTGACTTGAAATAAACTGAAAAAGCAAATACCTCATAACTTGAAAAAGACTCAAACTAACCCAATTAACCTCGAATTATATCAAACTAGTCGTATATGCACGCGATGCGTGCGTCAATAACCTTATGTAGCTATATGTACGAATGGACATATTTTTTTTATCTCAAATTATTTTATTAGTGATATAAATTATTGAGGTTCTTTTGTAGATGTTATTATCTTTTTAAATTGAAGGTGACCGATTTTTAACTGTTCAATACCGTCACCGAAAAATTGGTCGATGATTTAATAATTCCTTGTCGGTGGCTTTAGTATAGTTCTTTAACGATTGTAAACGTTAATAAACCATATTGTTTGAACTTTGTAAATACGAAGTATTACGTTGTCAGGATATATCGCTTACTTTTTTTTATTGAAGATTCTAATTAATTTCGTGAATTGATTGTGTCAATCTATTTTATCAAGTTATTAATAGTGATTGCATATTCCATTTTTGACTTAGGCTCTGTTCTTTTGGACTGAATTAATGAAAATTCAGTTCTGTTCAGTTCAGGTTTATTCAGTTCAGTTCAGTTTAGTTCAGTTCAGGTTTATTCAGTTCAGTTCAGACAAATTCAGTTCAGTTCAATTCAGTCCAAAAGAACAGAGCCTTATTCCATATAGCAAGTTGCATTGATTTTCATTTTTTAAAATTTATAAAAAGAAAACGTTGTTTTAATTTAGGAAAATTTGTCAAAAAAAACCTTTTACGAGTTCATTTTTGCGAAAAAAAAACCTTATAAAGCATTTTTTGCGAAAACAAACCAAAATCAAAATTTTTTTGCGAAAACAAACCTAGTATCATTTTCCGGTGTTGACCATAGAATTTCCGGCGTTGACCACCTCTAGCCACCACTACCAACACCTGCGCCCGGCCCCCCCCACCCACCCCCGCAGCCCCCACTTCACCCCCTAGCCCGGCCCCACCACCTGCAGCCCCACCCCACCCCCTCCAGCTGACCCCCAACCCTCCCCTCCACCCCCTCGGGCGGCGGCCCCTCACCCCCCACCCCCTCGCCCCTACCCTCTCTCCTCTCCCTTCTTCCCTCCCTCACCCCTCCCCCCCTCTCCTCTCCCTTCGTCCATCTCCCCCCACACCGCAGTCCACCCCCATCCCCGCGGCTCCCCCTCCGCAACCTAGAAAATCGAACCCACCACCATCACATGACCATAACACCATGAAACCCCCCCCACCACAACCACGAAACCCACTTCCCATTACCACCACAAATGAAACGAAAACTATCAAAAATCGAAGAACGAAAATCATTGTTTCGGGTGGCGCATCGGTGGGGGTTCCGGGTGGCGCAGCGGTGGGGGCGTTCCGGGTGGCGCAACGGTTGGGGCCGGGGGTGGACGAAGGGAGAGGAGAGGGGGAGGGGAGGGGAGGGAAGAATGGAGAGGGAGAGGGTAGGGGCGAAGGGGGGTGGGGTGCCGCCCGAGGGGGGGGGAGTGGTCAGATTTGTAGTAGTGGCTAGGTTTCATCTTGCAAAAATATTTTTGATTTTGGTTTGTTTTCGTAAAAAAAATTTGATTTTGGTTTGTTTTCGCAAAAAATATTTTATAAGGTTTTTTTTCGCAAAAATGAACTCGTAAAAGGTTTTTTTCTGCAAATTTTCCTTTAATTTATTAGAGGGTATTCTAGTTGTTTCAAAGGGAGACGTCACACCTCCTCCCTTGCCTTATAATAGAGATTAATTTGAATGGCTTGTCTACCAACTTCTCTAACAATGGTAATATAGATATCCCTTAGCTAAAAGTAGCAATGTATCTCTAGAAAAGCATTTTTTCAGCCTCTCCCCTCACTAAATAAAAAATGCTTAAACCACATATCACAATTCACACATGCTTGTAATGTTCCATATAGTAAAATTTCCACAACTTATCCCCTCACTCACAAATTCACAATGACACCAAAATTAGATCAATTTAAAGAAACACCTCCCTCTAATTATAAAAATGTAGCTTAATTATACTCCTAATAAACCTCTTAATTCAACAATAAATATATGAAATATTATATAGTTGGGTCGACATTATACGAAGTAACGTGGTTTCGTAGAATTTTCCAAGCTATTTTAACGAGTGAAGGCCTGAGGTAGTCATTTTAGTCAAATTAGTACGTCAATCTCTACTTTCTCTCTCCGTTGACTCCAACTTGTATTCATCTTTCACACACCATCATGTTCACATCTCTGCCCATATAAGGTAGCATATAAGCACTACTCATTTCCAGAATTAGAGATTTCAAAGATCAGCAGCTGTTCATTTGAAAGTGGTGATATACTTACTATATATTATACATAGTATATTGCTAATTATTAGCTGGAGAAATTAGCAGGAGATTAATTAGCTTGAAAAATTGGATAATTTCATTATCTGTTAGTACTATAAAGCTAAGTTGATCTGATTTTGGGAGATTTATTATCAAGCAAATAAAATGGGTACTCAAGTTCCTGCTGAATACTATAATACAGTATGTTTTCTCTCTTCACTCTTCTCTTCTTTATATTTCTTTTGTTTTAAGCAGTTATATATAGATATATATTTTTGTTATGTGAATTTGGAGATGTTTTATAAATTGTTTACTCTATAATAATTAAATTACAATGGTAAAATTTGTTCTTTTTTTTTTTTAACTTTTTCATATGATTTTTACTTCATAACATTCATATACTCCCTCTGCTTTTTTTTATTTCTTTACATTTGATTTTTGGGAATGCGCCACTACTTTGACCGATTATTTTGATTATTTTATAAGTAAAAATATAGTCATGTGTGATCTTGTTAGATTCGTCTCGACGTGTAGATTCATAATATCAAATTTTTATAATTTTTACTTAAGCGAAATAAGAGATATTAAGAGTTAAATAATGCTTTAAAAACCGTGCAAGTCAAATGTAGCAAATAAAAAAAAGCAGAGGGAGTACTTTCTAATTGATGTGGGGTAGCCCTTGTGGTAGTTACCTAGCAGTCCAAACTGACAAACTCCAAAGTCAAGCTTCAAAATTAAGTTGAGAGAACGATTGGGCGTTTTATTTAGGTCATATTTTCTACCAATTATATAGTAGCTATATAAGTTTTGGTCCTCATAACATGATAAAAGGGTTTAGTCATATAAGTTTTTGTTAGAGGGGAGACCACATAACCATTCCAAAAATTAGACTGATTTTTTTTGTTATAAATGAGCGACTAAGCGCAGTGACGTAGACGGATCGGAATTCGATCCATAGGTACGTCTTGAGTATCACCCGGCCCCATAAGATTTTATCAACTAAGCTACAATTGATGATTCAGATTACTTTTTTACAAAAAGCTTTTGTTATCAAGGTCACTAAACCAACAATTGTGTGAGAGAGGGGGAAAAACGAAAGGGAAGATCATGAAAACAATTTTTTAAATAATATATAGTTAGTAATATTATCAGGAATATATATCATAATATCCATATATTATATATCATATGTATGTGAAACAATAAATGTGGGACTAGTATTTACTCTCAAATAAAGATATACAAGGCTCCTTTCAGATTAGAAGTTATTCTCACAACAACAACAACAACAACAACACTGTACTTTAGACAATAATAAAAACAATTCATACTATATATATATATATATATATATATATATATATATATAACATATGATCTTCTAAATAACCCTACTCTGGTCTTTCTGTAATTCAAACTCCAATAACATCCTAGTCAATATTTAACCTTATTTTTACCCCCTATATTAAGCCGTAATCAACCCTTAAACTATAAGGATTACAACTCCCCATATGGCCACGTAAAACAGAGTTTCTGTTACGTTTCAAGGGGATAAGATTTTAAACTGATTTTTCCAATTAATAGATCAGTAAAAGAAACTACTACCAATGTAAATCCCGTTAATTCAGGATATTAACAACCATAAAATTATTACACTGTTTTTCTTTCCCCACATTTTGAAATTAATATATAATACCCCTAAAAACAACTTAATATATAATGATTTAATAATACAAATTACTATACCAAAAAAAAAATCATATCCTCTCCCCTCCATGGCTTCATTTATCTCTTAAAAAGTACTTTTTTTTTTTTGAGAGGACTCTTAAAAAGTACTTCTATCTTATATAGAATATTTTATTCTTCTAAAAATACTTATATACTTCAGTTTTTAATTCTTTTATTTTCGCTGTAGTATTTGCTTAGCTTAATTTTTTTTAAAGAGAAATTTCATTAATTAAAAGTTAAACAGTATCTGTAAAATCAATCAAATCAACTTCGTTTTCGATAAAACTAGTCGTTTAGATAAACTTTGTAATTAATTTTTTTAAAATAAAAATAGGAATATACGTTAAATACTAAATTTCGGACTTTATCTCTCCTGGATAATGTAATTCACAGAGTCCATGCTCTGGCCATAACTATATAAGGTAAGTATATCACCACAACTCATTGACAGAAAAAAGAGATAAAGATTACAATAAGAGAAGATTTCGTAATCCGAACTCATTTTGTATATATATTCTATATATATAGCTACTTCGCAAAATAATTTGTTAAAAAAATAGAAGCAGAAATTCCACACAAAAAAAAAAAGTTTATCAAATCTCCTTCTGGTAATACAAAGTTAATCAAGCGATATGGGTACTCACCAAGTATGATTTTTTCTCTTTTCTTTATTAGTTCTTTATGTTCAATTGTACAATAAGTATGAATGTATGATATTCATAATTCATGTAGGACCAAATTTTTTGGACTAGTTGAATTTTTTTATTTTTTTGTTTATTATATTCCATCAACGTCTTGTTTGTATGATATCAATATCTTTTTTAAATATGATCAAAACGTCCTTAGTGTAACGGAAACAATTACTGAGGGAGTATTATATTAGATGGGGAAAGATTATATTTTTTAGTTTTTGTTTGCATCTCAAACAATATAGAGATGAGATATTGAGAACAGTAATTATTGCTAAATAATGTTGTTTATTTCAGAAGTTATTTGGAATTCATATATTACTATGCACGATTTTATATGAATCTTGATATTTTTTAGCCCTTGTGATCTGACTTGTTGATCTCCAAGAGCATCCTAGCAATAATATCATTATTTTTTTAACCCTAACATAATAACATTAAGCCTAGTTCACAGGACCACGACTAAGATCTCACCAGGTGACACACACTAGATACCTCTTGTATACTTTTTTTTTTCTTTTGGGTGTATAGAAAGTCACAAAGGACCATTAATAATAATTTACTTTCGAGTTTTAGGCACCACCTCCACAAATCTTAGTTTTAGATATTGCGTATATATCTATGGAGTTATTTACTTATGAATGATTATATGGAAGTTTTAAATCTTGAATATAGTCAAACTTTTTGTTCAAATACATTAGTCGTAAGAGATATTCAGATAAACCCTAGAAAGAACAACCGAAATTGTCTAACTAGGGTACCTCGTGAATCTCTAATCACCTAATAACAATATATAAAATGAGGATGAGGTCAACAATGAATATTGTTACATACTCACTGTTTTTGGCCTTCTCCTTAAATAAGGACAAAATAGTCATTAAAATTTAGAAAAACTAAAATATTTTGCTATATACAATTAGCTTAGCTATAGTTTTTCTTTGTACCGAACTCATAAATGAAAAATTTAGAATTCGTATATATGCGGAAAATCGAGTGGGCATAGCCTTTTTGTTCAACAATAGCTAATTTCTAGAGAATGGTCATGAGATTTTTCATTTTTGCTTGATTAGAATACTTATTCAGATGATCATATATTGATGGCTACTAAGTTGGACCTTATAGTTGAAACTTATGGTCCGTTTGATTCTACTTATTTTGTCTTATCTGATCCGATCTTATCTTATCTTATTTTTTCTTTTCTTATCTGGACTTATAATCTAGTTTATTGTGTTGTTTAACATCGTATTTTATCTTATCTTAGTTTTTTTTTCTGAAATAAGTTAAAATAAGTCGAACAGAACAGAGTCTTATACATGTACATACCGTTTGAAGTACGAAAAGTAACATGCTACAATCCAAGTAACAAAGGACAAAAACCTGGCAATAATATTAAAAAAATATATAGACAGGGGACAAATTAGAAGTTTGGAAAAATAAAATACCGTATCCTGAATTTCTCAAAAATAGGCAGAAAAGTCTAAGTCAATGATGAGGAAATCATTTTCTTTTTCTTAGTTTTGTTTGCCTATTCACATCAACCCAATAAATATAAAAATATGATAAAAATTCTATGAATGAGAGAAGAATATTCAACGTAGAATTAATGTACTTCATGCTTAGATGTAATGTAACAAGGTTAGTTAAGGGTGTGGTGTGACTTGTGAGGCTTGACTTTTCTGCTATAAAAGTGATGTAATGAAAGCACCTTAAAAGACTTTCAAAAGTTCATAATTTGGCAGTTTCTTTCAGTTTTGGCTGTTTTTTTTGTTTTTTTTGTCATTGCTTTTCCCACAAAATCTCCAACCTTTTTGGTCAATTTTTCAAGTAATTACATAATTAATCCACCAAAATGGCTCAAACGAACACTTTTTACGGCCGCCTCGATGTAATTCTCTCTTTTTCTCCCTCTAGATCATGAGCATAATCTATTTACTTTTTTCATTTCACATTAGTATTACAAGTTTTATGTCTTTCTCCTTATCCATGCCACCTATTAGATTCTTTTTCCTCTCATTTGAACACATTTATTCATTTATTAGCAAGGAATATTGTTTTCTTCTTTTGACCAAAGGTCTATTTTGGTAAGTGGTTTTTATGAGCAATTTGTTATAAACTTTCAATTTTCACAAGAAGTGGTAGTTGAAACGAAAAGCAACATCGCTTGATTTAATTGCAGTTTTAAATTTTTATCTTCTGAGAGTTCATATATCAACCGAATTACATGAGGTCACAGTATCTCAATAAGAGAAATTTTTTATCTCAATAGAGATTTACCTATATAAAGGATTATAGTTATTAGAAGAGGAAACCATTTACGTGAAAAACCTTTAATTTTAATTATCCGAGTCGAAGTTATATTTCATCAAATAAAAGTATTTGTTACATTTTTTGGAGGGTAGAATAGGAATCCTCTATTTAATTGCAAATTGTCTTAGTGGTTGGGCTATTTAACTCAAGATATGCACCAATCAACAATTTAGACTAGACACACCCTCCAATCCTCCATCATGTGAGCAAGTTGTCATTTGATATACAAGTATTTTTCAGAAGAATAAATTATTTGTCAAATTTTCTATTTTCGTACTCCATGTGGAAAAGACTAGAAATAAATGGCTTATTGACTTTGAAACTGTGTGCTAAGCTGTATTCATGCTGTCAATCTATAATATATCTTTTATCTTCGGGGCACGTCAGTTGGTCCAATGAATTTTACCCTCTTTTTTATCATGAATTTTAGTGTTTACTAAATCAAATGCTTTAGTATATTTTATTGTCCCCGTGAACCCACCGATACTATCAAAGATCAAATTATGATCACATTCACGAGTATAATTAAATTATAGATATAGTATATGTTCTTATAACTTTGGTTGTTATTGTTATTTCCTTTGAGCTAGTTCTTTTCTTATAATTTTTCGGGTGTAAATTTACAACCCTCCCATACTCATAACACTCGGATGTTAGCAGAGGCTCACCATGTACTTAGGTTAATAATTAAAAAATTATACTGGGGTGTAGATGGTCATCTTGTTTTATTTATCTTATGCCTTTTTTGGGCCTAAACCGCAGCCCTTGGGAGTGAAGGGCTGCGGCTTCCTTTTTACCCAAGGGCTGCTACGCCAAGGGCTGCGGGCCAAAAACGCAGCCCTTGACGTTTTTTCCACTAGTGTAATTCAAGGAGTAATTGTTTCACATGTTAAAGGATCGAGTGATGTTATTCGCCAAATAATATTAAGGTTGAAGGTCCTTATTTTAGAAATTTGTGATTTAGGGTTTAAATTTTTATGGATTCTTAGAAACTTTTCCTTCTTCCGGCTATTTAGGTGGGTCCCCCTCATTTTCCCAAACAATATATCAGAATAAAATATTCCGTAGTTTTACTTTACAGTAAGTAATCACATTAATATGTTTGGTTTAATCGAGTAAACACTAATTATATGTTATTTAAGGGCCCGTTCGGCATTACTGTGGTTTTCTGTTTTTTGGTTTTTTGATTTTCAAAGTCATGTGATATATGTCCTATAATGAATAAAAAATTAGTCACATTTATTGGGAACATAATGATTTTGAAAACCGACAACTAAAAAGTGAAAACCACTTTTTCTGGTTTCCTGTTTTTGGTTTTTAGTTTTCAAAAAAATTGAAAACTGAAAACAAAAAACGATAACGAACGGACCCTAAAATGTAAATTGTGTTGTATGTATCAGCCGGATATTGAAGCAAAGTTGCAAAAACAAAAGGATATTGATGCTTGGCTTCCCATCACTTCTTCAAGAAATGCAAAATGGTGGTATTCTGCTTTCCACAATGTCACTGCCATGGTTGGTGCTGGAGTCCTTAGTCTTCCCTATGCCATGTCTAATCTAGGATGGTAAGTTTTTTACAAAGTTGCGACATTTTATTGTTATTGGCCAAGGAAATTTGATTAATTCTCATAGAAACTATAAAAGGGTAGTGAACAAATCAATATGCGACCAATTTTGTATAACCCAACTAAGGGGTAGGCTAAAATCTCGTCAAATGTATCCTTTTTGAGTTAGTCTAAACTCTTACTATTTAGGTATAAAAGACGAATACACAAAGACATAAGTGTTCGTAATTAATAAACTATAGTGAACACAGAGTAGGAGACTAGTATTTTTCCGACTATCACGTTTATTATATTTACCTAAGAAGACTTATTCGACTTTTCTACCCAAATGTCGATGTTATTTTATTTACCATCTTACTAGACCAACTAATATAATTTGGTGTATTCTATAGGGGACCAGGAGTGGTTATATTGGTATTATCATGGATCATAACATTGTACACTCTATGGCAAATGGTGGAGATGCATGAGATGGTGCCGGGGAAGCGTTTTGACCGGTACCATGAGTTAGGGCAATATGCCTTTGGTGAGAAGCTAGGCTTGTGGATTGTGGTGCCTCAACAGCTTATCGTGGAAGTTGGTGTTAACATTGTTTATATGGTCACTGGAGGCAGGTCCCTCGAAAAGGTCCATGATATTATATGTGCCAATAAAACAAGTTGCACCCCCATGAAAACCACCTACTTCATCATGATCTTCTCCTCTGTTCACTTCGTCCTTTCTCACCTCCCTAACTTCAACTCCATCGCCGGTGTGTCCTTGGCAGCCGCTGTCATGTCTCTCAGGTACACACACTCAAATATTGTGATTGATTAATGAGAAAAGGTGTGACCAATATTGAAATTGGTATTGGTTGCCAGAGAGAAACTTAACAAATATTGTTACACATCTTTAAAAAAATGTGTAACATTCTTTAGAAAAAAAAAATAGTTTAGATTTTGTGAAAGTTAAAATAAGAGTAAAGAAGTGACTAAGAATGTGATCACAATTTTAAAATTTTCCAATCTTTTGACTCATATCGTTGTTTATGTTATAGCTACTCCACAATTGCATGGGCAACATCACTAGGCAAGGGTGTACAACGAAACGTTGCCTACACAAGTAGGCACCACAGCGACGTAGGGAAGACGTTCGGGTTCTTCAACGCTCTCGGCGATGTGGCTTTCGCATACGCAGGCCACAATGTTGTGCTCGAAATTCAAGCAACCATCCCTTCCACCCCCGAGAAGCCTTCCAAGGGACCTATGTTGAAGGGTGTCATCGTCGCCTACATCGTCGTCGCCTTGTGCTACTTCCCCGTTGCCCTTATCGGTTACTATGTTTTTGGTAACAATGTTAAAGATAACATCCTTATTTCCCTTGAGAAACCTGGTTGGCTTATAGCTATGGCCAACATCTTCGTTGTTATTCACGTCATTGGGAGCTATCAGGTAACTGCACTTGTTTCTTTTTGCCTATATATTTGTCAAATGGTTCATAGTTCTAGCTACTTATGTCAAATTTTCCTAAATGTTATATATACCAAGATATTAATGTCTCTTTTTTTCTCTCTAGATATATGCCATGCCGGTGTTTGACATGATCGAGACCGTGCTAGTGAAGAAAATTCACTTTAAGCCTACTTGGTACCTTAGATTTATCACTCGCAACATCTATGTTGGTACGTATTCATATGTCCTTACTCTTCATACATTTTCTTTCTCTAGTAGTTTTTGTTTGATATTTTCCTCAATTCGGAGTTAGTTGTCACAGTACTAGTTCAATTTACGATATTGATCCCGATTAACTTCCACAGCATTTACGATGTTTATCGCCATTACATTCCCTTTCTTTGGTGGACTTCTTGGATTCTTCGGAGGATTCGCCTTCGCTCCAACTACATACTTCGTAAGTCCATCTTATAAAACACACATCATTACTTTATTAACATGTAACATTCAATCTACATTGCGATGTTATATATATAGATGTTCTTATTTTTATGTCATATACTTCTATCTGCAGCTTCCTTGCATCATGTGGCTTGCTATCTACAAACCCAAGAGATTTAGCCTCTCATGGTGCGCCAACTGGGTATGTCACACTCTTAGTTAATATTCCACCAATTCTATCTACACATTCTCTTGGGCTCGAGACGGGTTTTTTCAGCCCAAAACTTCGGGCTGAAATGGGCCGTTTAATTCTTGGGGCACATCCCAGCCCATGATCATCTATTCTACTGTTACAGTTTTGTTGCTAACATGTTTTCTTATGCAATTCAGGTATGCATTGTTCTAGGAGTTATATTGATGGTGTTAGCACCCATCGGAGGGCTAAGACAGATCATAATTGACTCAAAAAGCTACAAGTTCTACTCGTAAGAAGCTTCTTAAATTCGCGGTTTGAAGAATTAGCAATGGAGTTATTTGTTTTGATAATGGCGAAATGATAAAATCCTACATTATCTTAGTGCAAATTAACTAGGGTACAGTCAGTCATACATTTTCTGAAACCTCTACTATACTCTTTGTTGGTTCACAAGTGTTTTTTGTGTGCATAATAGAAACATTTCTGCTCTGCGTTTCCAATCATACTCGGAGTATTTTTCAAATTTATGTATAAAGGGTTGTTTTTGCCAGTTTTTATGCATTAATATAGTACTTCATTATACAATTTCGAACTTCTTTCTGAGGTGGTCGAAATATAAGTTGAAGCGTTGCTGCCTTTAAAGTTTAAAAAAAAAAACTATATATGTTATCGAATACTCCTATATATATATTCATACCTACTAGCATGTCCAAGTAGAGCTAGGTATTGACCGATAAGCATAACACTAATCCATTGTTGGCTCAAATGTGCAAAAGAAGCACGGACCATCATTTTCGAAAATCAGCACAAGCCCCACACAAGCACGACTTTTGAAAAATTGGCACGAGCCTACTAAGTCAAGACTTTTTCTTGGCCCATGCCAAGCAGGTTAGCCTTGCAGGATCCCTGCAAGAGTAATGCTATCCATTCGTCTAGAAGGAAAATTCTAATTCCCACATTATGAAAAAAAAGTAAAAGATCTCGAGACAAAAATGATCCTATTTGGCCATTGTACATAGCTAACATCAGGAAATGGAATAATCGAGAATGTCGAGTAACTAGCCAAAACAGTCTTTTAGCAAAATGACACTCCTTTTTTTCTATCAAAAGTCTTACAGATCTAAGTATTTTGCAAACTGGAAGATAAGGATATTAAATACCACAAATAAGTACATGCACCCAAGTGCACGTAGAGCATGGTGCACCCTCTTCTAAACTACGTCGTTTTATCATTTTTAGAGTCTATTAATCTTAAAAAATTATTATTATTTGTTTCCTTAAATTTTGCAACTAAAGATTCCTTTTTCAAATTTAAATTTAAAAGGTACATGTTCTTTTACCTTAAGCGTAGATGTTCATTTACTATATGTTCTTTTCATTATAACCTATGTTCTTTTATAAATATAGATTTACATGTTCTTTAATTTTAAGTCGTGTGTTCTATTTTAAAGTAGAAAAGTTGTTGAAAAAAACTCGTGCTCTTTTATATAAATGGTATGTTCTTTTTGGGTGCACAATGAGCATTGTGCACCCTAGTGCATAATCCACGCTTTGATTAAATACTACCTCTATTTTTATTTAGATGCAACATTTGACTTTTTGGTGAGCATATTAAAAAAAATCAAATGTTGCATCTAATAAAAAACAGAGGAAGTATTTGTCCTAATTCTGTGTACATACGGATTGCAAGCTCGAGTTGCTTAACATATGCAAACACTATCGTAATCTCATTTCAAACAAAGCAATTCTTCATGCTATACAAAGTAGCCTGTATTTACATATCTCAAACTGGAAAATGAACCTCATCCTCGCATACAAACACCTCCACACCCCTCCCAACCAAAATAATTAAAAAGGAGGAAATAGAAAATGAAAAAAGAGAGAAAGGGGAAAAAACATTGATAAATAGTTTTAAAAAAAGGGGAAAAATAATCTAGAAAGAAATTGGTTTCTTTTTTTAACATCTATGTACTCCATCTGAAACTCGTTCTGCTTGCGTGCTGTGATCAATCACAACAATGCTTGTGAACTCCAAATTAAACACAAGGCTTAGTCGAAGATCTCTATCGTAGAATATGAGCAATGAATCAAAATAGTATTTACCGTTGAAAAATCATATCGTGAGATATCTAGCTGTTTCCCCTCAATTTGAATACCGCGATTCATCTGGCTGTCCTACTATCAGTAGTATCTACCAGGTCTAGTAGGCTCAAACCCTCGAGAATAAGGGTTGGCAGAAGATCTCCACATTTCTTGCCATTGTCGCCCAGTACCACCTCTTTCTGCAGCTTGAAATGAAGTCTCGGTATGCATTCTTGACGTGTTACTATTGCCTTTCCTATGGCCGTTCCTTGTCTCCTCTTCAATATCATACTGGTAGCGCTGTAAATGAATGACAATAATTTATGTTAGTATCATGCAGTCTGGAGATATTTTAATCTGGAGATATTTTAATCAATTAACAGTAGGGCAAAAATGATGGCTTATCTCAGAAATCATCTCTCGCATGCTTAGTATAACTGATCAACTTGATCCCACCCCACTAACCCCCCAAAAGACAGGATTGGGGCAGGAAATTTCAGCAGAGCATCAGGACCCAAATTCTAAGCAATGTCCTCCGGTTTGGGGAATGACATAACCCCGAATTATAGTTTTTTGTTTAATTTAGCCTTCGGTCTGAACTAGCCCAGCTTGGTTTTCCCAGCTTTGGGCACAAATAATTTTTTAAGAGAAGTCCTGCCCAGCCCATGATCAATCCCCTAACGGCCATATGAAGTATGTTGTGAATTTGTGATACTGTGAACTGTGATAGCCTGTTAGATTGTTGAGAAGCAAACCCCAACTGCTTGGAATTCACCACAGTTAGCCAGTAGTAACCTAACTCTAAACTTGATTTTAGGAAAAGGGGTTTAAGTTTGTGTAATAAACTGATAATTTGGACAGTAGAATTAAGGAAGAAGATGATGATATTTGATTGATAATAATGGAAATAACAGAAAATTAAAGGATAGATTGCCAAGTTTTCGAGTGACTTGGTCACACTCCCAAACTAACCACTATAATAAACTTCTCCAATATTTTCTTGATACCTTTTTCTCTCCCTATTCTCCTCTATTTATAGTCTACTTGCCTTCCTCCCCAAGCTAACATAATACTAGTGTGTTATTACCAAAAGTACCCTTACCCCCTAGGCTAGTCTATTACAATACCGGCCCGCCAAACTTCCACCTTGTCCTCAAGGTGGATAGAAATCAGCCCTCGATTCTCGGCCTTGGTAGTATGGGTCAATGTTATCATCACCAAAGTCAGAACACTGCTGCCATAAATGTTTAAGCTCTGTTTTGTTGAATGTTGCAGGCAAACTACTAAAAAGGTTTTCTGTGAGGTGGGAGGAAAGAATACAAAAGCCCCTTTGGTCAAAATTTTGAAGAAGTGGAGAAGTGAGTTGAAGTGTGGAAGAAAGGGTCCAAAAAATAGGTTGGTCACTTGGTGGAGTTGTGGGGTCAAGGGTAGAAAAATATGGGTTGAAAAGGATGGATGAGTTAGTATGATCAAACTTGGAGATGGGTGGTTTTAGTAGATCAGGACTTGGACTCTTTTGTTGACGTTGGATGTGTTTAAAAAAAACTGGGTTAAAAATTAAATGGGCTTGTAAAAGATTGGTGGATAAAATAAAAGGTGAGTAGGGTTCATTGTTGGGGGTTAGGATTGATCCTAGAGAAGTGGGCTTAATATTAGAAGGGGTGTCAATAATAAAAAATGGGCTGAGTTGATTAAAAAGATGAATGGTAAAGAAAGTGGGTTTTGCAATATGGGCCTCAAAGTTACTGGTGTGAGTGGGCTGCCTTAGATGCAAGCCATGCCACCTTAACTAATGAAAACATGAATTCAGCAGAGGGCTTTTTATTAGAAATTGGGCTGGGTCTATGTAAAAGCTGAAGATTTCCAAAGGCTTTGGAAATATGGGCTCCAGAAGTGGGCTCTGCTCCTTTTAATGGGTATAAATGAAAATGAAGAGATGCAGGCACGTGATTCTCATTAGGCTGGGTGTAATCTTGTTGAGCAATTACAAGGTTGCCCTTAGTATCCATCTCTAGATTCTTCTCCAAGGCAACACAATCTCTATTCCATCTGCTCAAACGGATCACTGCTGAAACCTTCTGGAAGAAGCTTCGAGGCTGCCACTTTGCTTTGCTTCTGATGAGATGCTTCACGCAACTGCCCGGTCCTCCACCATCGGAGATCACTCCCGAACCACCCCCAGTTCCGCAACCCAAGGATCCTTCATCTACTCCGTCTCCTCTATACTCACCCCAGTCAAATATTCCACCACCTCCTCTCCTCCGCTGCCCATCTCCACCGGGACCACCCCCTGATCCACTAGCACTTGCATTTCCTTTCTCGAAACTCGCTGCTCCACTCGCCTGTGAACGTTTGACCACCAACGTCTGGTGGTCACCACTAGAGTTTGCACCGGTGAAGAAACCTGACTCCCCACCGGAATTCCGACCTGAAAAATCTCCAGGTCCACCACCCGAACCGCTTGCACCCGATCCTCCTTTCTTGGAACCTTTTCCCTCTTTGTTCCAGCCACCACAAGAGGTGGTTCCATCACCTCGCTTATATTTTCCGGCCAAAATACTCGGACCACCACCAGATTCACAACATAAAAAGCTTTGTTCATCTTCTCTGCCTCCTTTTTTCCTTCCGGCTCCACCGTACGTTCCACCGCTAGAATTTTCGCTGCAAAAAACACCTTGACTACCGCTGTTGTAACCACCAGCACCACCAGTAGGAGGTCTGATTCTTCCAGCAAAGCCACCACATAGGCTGATGCACTCCTCGCCGGCGACGAAGTTCATATCTGATTGCTCTTCTTCCACTACAACCACTGCCTGATTTTCTTCTTCTTCAATCTCCTTTCTAAGTAACCTCAATTCTCGTTGGATTGGAGAAAAAGCTTCTTCGATTATCTTCTCTAGATCATTTTGAAGTTTCTCATAACTTCTTCTCATGATTTCCTCTATTTTTTTGGCGAACTCTTTTCCAATCTCCTTTATGTCCAAACCCAGATTTCCCTCAACTTCCATGGCAGATTTTTTCTTTCTTTTTTTTTTTTTTTTTTTTTTTTTTTGAAAACTCGAAAATCAGCAACTCGGTGTCCCCGAATCGAACAGCTCTGATACCATTTGTAATAAACTGATAATTTGGACAGTAGAATTAAGGAAGAAGATGATGATATTTGATTGATAATAATGGAAATAACAGAAAATTAAAGGATAGATTGCCAAGTTTTCGAGTGACTTGGTCACACTCCCAAACTAACCACTATAATAAACTTCTCCAATATTTTCTTGATACCTTTTTCTCTCCCTATTCTCCTCTATTTATAGTCTACTTGCCTTCCTCCCCAAGCTAACATAATACTAGTGTGTTATTACCAAAAGTACCCTTACCCCCTAGGCTAGTCTATTACAGTTTGGAAATTATGAGAAAATCACATCACAATATGTTCAGTGTAATTAAATGTTTAGTAATCCTATTTTTTCATTATGGTTGCCGACATTACCTTATCAGGGTCTGAAAGAACTGCATATGCCTCACCGATCATCTTAAAAAGCTTATCAGCATCATTGTAGGCCCCCTCAGATATTTCCTTCCACAGACCATCATCTCCACTCTCAGCTCTTGCCAATGATTGACCCGCCTATATTTAGCAAATATCATGTCAGCTTCATGCAATAGATATTTGGCAAGTAGAAAAGCAGCGTGAAGCCTGAAACCTTATCAGGGTGATGCCTCAAAGCAGCTTTACGATAAGCTTTCTTCAGATTTGCTGCTGTAACAGATGGCTCCACTCCCCTGCCACCATAATTGAGAGCGAAACTGATGTTAGAAAATGGTAGTCATTTTCTCACTACTTCACAACACTGAATGCACAAAGGAATCAAAATTCCCACACGGCATAGTAGATTTTATATAGAATACAGTAAAAACCATATTCCAGCTCTCTGGAGTCAAAAAAATCAAACTGATCATATCAAAACACTCACAAAATGAGGTAAAAATTTAAAGGTATCCCTTTTCTAGCTTGTTCCTCCATCTGATAGAGCCGTTGACGTGCTTGTCTCAAATCAGCTACAGAACCACTCGGCAAATATGCTCCTGAGTGATGGGACTTCTCCTCTCCCTGCTTAGTGAGAAGAGACACAAGACTTTCAAGATCTTTTGCTGCCTGTTCATAATCTCTAATCATCTCAAATAAGGTGGCTCTTCTGGATATTGCCTGAAACATCATTCATATTATCCTTTAATTAGTAGAACTTTCCATCACTTATAGCTATGTTGAATAAATCGTTCAATATAACTTTCAATAAAGTGACAAGTACAACCATCGTGTCTTCCTAATAAAAAACTGCATAAACAAGAAGTTTTCTTAAAGCAGTCTACCGCTGCCTTTTCCTCGACTATATGATTTATGCTAATATGGTATCGTGGTATTATTGGTATCAATTAATTTATCTTTAAACAGTATAAGCAAGTTCTTCCTTAGGAGACAATGTAAATATAATTCCAAAGCGGCGAACTGAAAAAAGGTTTTGATGTACCAATCTAGACTTCACTGTAAGTAGATTGTCCAGGTATGATAATCATAAAATCCATTGTACTGATCTAAGATTTCTGCAATCTTCAATATCAGTCTGAAAGTTCCATAACCAAAATTACCAACTCGAAACATCGTAAAAAACAGGAGTCAGACCCTACAATGTATTTCTCCAAAACACTAAGCAAAGTTCTGAACTTTGGCCTGCTAACTTAAAGAAGTGTTTCTCCATGAGAAAGGACCTAACTTGGAGTTATAATTTCACATGCTTTGAGCATACCCAATCTCATAAAACATGTACTCCTGATATGCGTCAGACCACAATGGTAATCTTAAAGGATAAATGGGTGTATCTTGTTATTCTCAGCCATTTATATGAGTTCAATAACAAATTGTGGTTCAGGCATTTGCTCATATAATCGCGTACTAAAGAAGAGGCCATTTTCACTGATACAGTACCGGCATTTAAAATTAGGTCCGCCCTACAGCCATTGGTTTTTCTTTCTCCCAAAAAGATAATATCCGAAATCAAAGGGTCAGGGTTTCTCTTCCAGTAAATTTACAAAAAAAAGGAAGAACAATTTTTTTTTTAAAAAAAAAGGTAAATCTAATGCTCTAACGATTAACGAATGAGGTGATAATTGGTCAGAACCTTCAAGTAATGTCCATCCAGAGCTATTGATAAGCTGCAGTCAGCAATTGCATCAGTGATCTGCCCCAATGCTTGGTAAGCTGCAGCGCGATTGGCAAAACATACAGCAGTGAAGGGACGGGACTCAACATTGAACGACAAAGCAGCAGTATAATGTTCAACAGCTTCTTTATGCTTTCCTGCTTGAAAGGCTCCATTTCCTGCAGACTGCAATCAGCAGCAGATGCCACAGACATATAAAACATGCAGGATACCTTACAACAAGAATCTAGAACTCTAGCAGAACAGGAAGCATTAGAAGATAAAATGTATTCAAACGTTCTTGTCCGTGGACTGCAAATGGACCATTACTGTGCAAGTGGAATATAGAACTCCTTTCATCCCAGTGTAAACGTCTCACTATAAATAATACAGTGGTGATGTCTAAGAAACAACCGTAAAAGAGGGATTGAGAACAAGAAATACATAACAGAGGGGAGAGAGGAATCAAAGACCACAAGAAGATCATTATTAGTACCACTCAAGATATGTCTAGGACATAAATTCTCAGAAATCACGACACAAACCCAAAGTTGTTTGGCTAGGAGATTCAAGGGGGCTCCCATGTGCTGACAGCAAAATTTGTTATTGTAAATTTGTGACAGAATGGTATGTAATACCTATTAAGGCGACATTGTGAATATGCCTCTGGCCCTCTATATAAAAGTTTGTAAAGCCCTTGCCCTAGATATTTCTAAAAGCCTGGAACTTCTTACCAACTTTTGTACATTTTTATGACTTAAATTAACTATATAGAGGGAGTATTACAGTAACTTTAAAGAAAAAGTAGAACTTCAAAAAATAATTACTGTGTTCTTTAGACCAGAGTTAGCTCAAGCAGAGTGACAATTCCGGATGTATGAATAGGATCCTTGCAATTTTATTCTGCCACTCATGTAAAACTGCCTACTTTTGTCGACAACAACTAGCAAGTGTACAGGACAACAGAAATGAGTGACAAAGTACAGTATGATTAAATGATCAACTGTTTTGTAGACAACAAAAAGAAAAAGGCAACTTTAGAGAGGTAAAGGTTCTACTTTTTTCTTTAGGTGGAAAGAGTTCAAAGTTCTCCTAGTTTGAACATGAAGTGCTTAATCAGCATAAAGCCTCTCAATTTGCACACAACGGAAGGGTGTCATTGACAGATAAATGCTGCACTCAGTCTAACAGAAATTACAAAGGGAAAGGCCAATGACATACCTTGTGACTTAATAGCTCATGTGCAGTGGAGAGCTGCGGTATTAATGACTCAAGAGTCTCACTTCCAAACCTACATTATTTTATTACCAGTAAGAGTCATAACCAAATAATAGTCTTTAGATTTATCCTTAACAGAAACGAAACAAAATAAAACACAATGAAGGATGCATTACTTGGCCAACATAGACCTCCAACACTCTTGCTTCTCCAGAAAATCAACAGCTTCTTCCAGTTTTCCTAAATAAAAGTTTGATCTAAATATAAGACAATAACGCCAGATCCGGAAAGAATAACACTTCAAGAGCTCAGAAGCCTCCAAATATGATGACTGTCCATCAGCACCCAGTAAAGGAGAGTTCTTTTCAGCAGCTTCCAGAGTCTGTCCACACAGCTGAATCACCTCCTCATACCTCCGCAACTGCACATGGGAAAGTCTCCTATTCAAAGCTGTCAAGAGAACCACTGACTAGAAGGGAAAACGAAAGAGCACTGAGACACTAAGAAACAACAAACCATGAAAAGTGCTTCTGCTTTACTTTCCAGCAACTTCTCCGAGTATGGGCTTATAACTAGAGCCTCAGCAATAACTCCTAGAGCATTTTCTGCATCAGAAAAAGTCTTTTGCAGCAAAAATCCAGTAGAACGATCAACGAGTTCAGACGCTTTCTGCCAATCAACACAATTCAAGTCAATCTCATTCCTTGGTACAAAATGCACTTCTCACACCCCTGTGATAGTGCTAACTGCTAACAATATCATGACTCGGTAAATACTTCCAAGACGATGTCAACATTATTCTGAATGGAATTTGGGAAAACTAACACCTCATAACTAGCAGGCAGCAGCATATGGTCTCAATGATCCACTCATAGAGCATAGCTTAACTAGTAAATAATGGATCAACCGATGACCAAGACCATGAACTATCTCCAAGTAATGGCTAGCTAGAACTAGATTCTTTACACGGTGAAGGAAATTGTTTCCCGATTCAAAGTCCCTATGTGTGTCAAGAGACCATAATCAAGCAGATAACAAATCCTCCACATATATCCAAGCTAGAGATCACAGAGACCTACAATGCAAATTATTCTAAACCAACTACACAAGAATACAACATTTGCGAATACTTTTCTCAACAAATACAAAAGTAAGCATACATCTTTTCCATTAAAGTTTCTATTTTCTTCGCACGTTTGAGCAGATTCTTGCCATATACACACCAGCACCATATTTTTTCTACAAAAAGTTGCATTTTAGAAATTAATCCTCAAGCCCCTAAGTCCTAACGCTTGAAGAAGAAAAAAGCATATGTCTCTATTTGCACAATCCTTTTAAACCTACTACTCAGAACTCAAGTCACTGGGGTAATCTGGGGTTAGGCTACGGACATCACTGTCTCAGATAAAAACAAACATCAGCCAACCCCAAAAAACTGATATATCATCCTTTGTTTTAATCAAATTCTCCCAGATATTCCTCTATAATTGAGAAAACTAGGCCCAATCTATTAATCTTGAAAATCCTGCATATGGTAATAATATGAAGCTTGAAATTTCAACCTAAACCCCCGCATGTGTGATCAGCTACAATGAAACTTTACAATTATTCTTTCGAAATGAGGCAACTTGTCATTGTTCTACTTTGAAAAGAAAACGTGGAATTGAAAAGAAAAAAAAAAAAAGAAAAATAGTTTGCAATAGCCGATGGAGAGCATACAGACAAGGATACCTGTGCCTTTTGTAGGCCATCAGAAGCTTCTAATATTATTTTCCTCTCCACGCAGACATCAGTTGACTGCAACAATTTCTTGAAATGTTGTGCCGCATCACCAGTTTCACCAAGAGCAAGGTAACAACTAGAACAACGGAGTTCAAGAGATGAGAATCATAAAGGACGAAGTTACGTTCTAAAATAAGAACAGCAAAAACACGATGAAAGGAGCGTAAATATTGCAAACAAGTGAAAACATCAAACAAATCACGCTGCAAAACTGCCTTTGAGTCCTAACTTCTAAAGATTTATGCTAGACAGAGCGAAAATATTTGAAATTCGAAGAACATTTTGCAATTCAACCGATGCACTTGGAGTTGGAATGTAGCACAGATATGTCATACACCTATACTATTTGCTTGAGCACGCTGATACAGGTCTAATCCAGCATTAGCAACCTACCAGTTTATATAACTGGTAAAATTCAATTGAACATGGAAGCTTCAACAGATCAAAAATAATAACAGCACATGACTCATCATATTATTTATGTGCAGCTAGTCAATCATTGTAGACAGTTCTGGTTCTCCACATGCTCGGTGCAAAAGATAACTATTTCACAATCGTATCTCAACAGAAAGTTCATTTCAACTTATAGAGATATTTGTTTTACAATCACATGCAAAGTGCAAACAGCAGAACAGTTGTGCGAAGATTTGATGTATGACAAGAAAAATGTATATAGTTTGAAAACCACAGCCTATATATGGGGTCGCCTGAAAAGCTTGCTAAAATTGGCAGTGTGCTGGCATCAGGAAATTAATATCATGGTAAGGTAAGTAACATGACAAAGAGATGAAGGCTATTGGCTCTCCAGTTTGGTATGCTTAGCTGGAGAAGAAATATCCTGATGACAGAATAGCATATCTAAATGCAGTACAAGTATAGTAGTACTTCCAATTCATACAGAAACGAAAAGGTAAATGAAGGTGAACCAAAGCACTTCTTGTTTTTGCTAATCATAACGAGTGCATTATGTATCAATATCAAATGACAATGATATAAAATTGGATGACTAGAACCAGCCTAAATGCATTAAAGTTATCATGAGCTCTTCCAATAAGGGTCAAAGCAAATTTGGTTTATTAATTGCTAACAAGATAAACTGCAGAACAGAAATCAGGCCATAAAATTTTATGGACATTACTTTGCAGCTCTGAGTTGAACTCTGAAGAATTTGGGATCTATCTCTGCAGCAACCAGACTGTCTCGTAATGCTTCTCTCATTCTTCCTCGAGACATACGAGCTGCAGCACGATTACTGTAGCAAAGTACCAATGCCCGGAGGCAGTCCCTAGATGTTTCGTGTTGAGGAATGCAACTCAACCCCTGACTATAATAATTCTCTGCTTTCTCCAGATCTCCATTTACATAAGCATGGTTTCCCCTAAAGGTGTACATCATGGTTAGCATTTAGCAACATTCAACAACTCAACATTTATAGAAAACATAACCACAAACAATCAAAATAGCCAAACATGAAATTCACCTGACGCGCCACTTCTCACAAGCCTCTAGTGCTGCACGAGCTGAAGCCGTAGGAGATGAAATAACCTTCTTCGAATCCCCGACTATATTACCTCCCACTGCCATGCTTGTTGGAGAAGTAACATTTCTACCTCCTCCTAATGGAGAAGTTGGTACACCGTCGCTTTGCACCACCTGTGAGGGAAGCACAGAAACTCTAGATATTGGAGAAAACTGTGCATCAGATGATACAGCAGTTCTAGTGGGAATATAGATATCTGGAGCAGCTTTCATTTGTATTTTCTTCTTAATAAAGCGTGTAGCAGCTGATGCTTGATCTTGAACAGAACTGGAAGCAGCAAAAGTGAAGTCTCCACTGATTGCAGAACTTGCAGCAGAGAAATACCGAGTCTGATCATAACTTTGTTCCTCACTGTTTGATTCGGCTTCATTCTCTCCATTATCATCCAAAGTCTCAGATGCAGACATAAAACTTTCACTGTCAACACCAGACACACATTGCACTGGAGAGCTTGCCGCAGCAGCACCTGTATTGCCGGTGCACTCTGAAACTTGCTCTTCTACTGCATCATGCTTCCCATCATTGCTTTCATTAATGTCCATTCTTTCTGTAGCTCTAATTAGATCCTCATCTGTGGCATCATTAGAAAAGGATACCTGTGAATCAATTGATGTCTGGTTCTCAGATGTCATCGAAGGCTCTCTACTTGATTGCTCGTCATCCCCAGTTTCACGACAAGGAGAAACATCCATTGGTGAATAAGACTCAGAAGGTTCATCTTGGATGTTGTTCTCCTTCGATGTAAAATTCTTCCCCATGGGAAATAGGACTGATGTAGGTTCTTTTACTTTTGCCTTCCTCCCCTTTGGTTTACCATCTTTAGCTAGTCCCTTCTTGGTGCTGAATCCCGTTTGCAATTTTGACCCAGTGAATGAAATGCCTTTTGAATCAGGTGTCATAAAGTCAGCATAGGGAATCCTCAAACCTTCTCGTTTACTACTAAAAGCAAAACCTTCCGACATCTGAGCACCATCAGTACAAGGCACTTTAACTTCATGCCTCACTGGCTGGAAGTGGAGACCAGCAGATGCAAAAGATGTAGTTGATGATGCAGATGCATCATGAAATCTAGATCCCTTATCCGATTGGAATTCAGCTTGTTGAGGACTAATTAAGTGTTCACCCTGTTCTATGATTGGGTTTAGAAAATCCATGGGATATGATGTTCTACTATCTTCCTTGCTCATGCTTCCAATTGATCCTGTCCTTAAGAATGAAGACTCACTTGTACCGGCTTGATCACTAAATTCCTTAAAATCACCTCGAATTTTCAACTTCTCCATCTCATCCAAAATCATTGTATCCACCACTCTACCAGATCTAGTGCTACTAGCATTCCCAGAGCCAAATGTCCTATTGTTCTTGTTGATATTCATTTCTTTCTGAGTGCCACTAAATTTGTCGGAATCTGATACATTCAAGTTCTTAATTCTATCAGGAAGTGTGCTTGCTAAGCTGGGGTCATTAGAATCTTTCATTGTCCTACTGCTCCCAAACACAAAACTATTCCTACCAGAAGCACCAAAAGCAAAATTACCACTACCAGTTTCACCACTATCTTTAAGATTCAATCGCCCCAAATCATTAGGAAGTTCAGATGCCAACGATGTACCAAATGAACTACTAACATTACCAGCACCACGTCTCCCACCAACATTATCAAATGCAACCCCCGATACTTTCGAAGTCGCGCTACCTACACCTCCAAGGTTCAGCTCTTTTATCTTATCTGGAAGCTCAGATTGCAATATTTTGAATGAATCATTGCTACCACCTTTGCTAGGCTGCTGAATACCACTCCCCTTTTCATACACATTCTTGCCACTTTGACTACCAATATTTTGATTCTCTATTCTCAGTTTCCTTATTTCATCAATAAGTGCATTCCCTACATCTTCATGCTTACTTGTAACCTTCAAATTCAAATGTTTGCTACTATTCATAAATGACCCATCATCATCATCCTCACTCTCCACCCTAGATGAAACCCCTGTTCGATTATCCGAAAACGGCCTAAACGGATTAAAACCCGAATCGATTTTCCGGGTTTCTGAGCTGCCCATTGACCTGGGATTCATATATTTCCTGGTCTTCACCATCTTTGGTTTTGAAAGACTAGATATTGAACTAAATGTGGGCTTTTCAGACCCCAAATTCGAAGTTGACGAGGAACTAAACTCAAAATTTGCATTAATTTCACTCGAACTCACAAACCCAGATTGCCCATGTGATGAATTCATGTTATATGATGATATAATTTGATCCTTCTTCAAAAACCCAGAAAATCCCAACAAAGAAATATGCAAAGAACTCAAAATCTCACCTTTATTAGGGTTAGATGTACCCAAAAATTGTGCACCGGTGCCTAGCAACGCCGGTGACATGTCAAAAAAAGCTTCATCAAATCAAAAACTTGTGATAATCTATCTTCTTTTACCTGTGCAAAGATGCATACTTTGTGTTCGACGAAATGCGTCAGAGAAATATGACAGCAGTTATATTTTTTTTACTTAGGCATGAAGGTATTTCAGGAGAAAATGAAATGAAAGATGATGTGAGTTGTTTGGAGTTCCATTAAGGGTTCTTAGATTAGATTAGGCTTATGCACGACATTTCATTTATGTTATTTTAGGGTGTGAATTGATAGCAACATCTCTTGATTTTGGGTCAGCAAAAGTGCAAACTTCATGTGATCACTTCTTTCGAATTTTTTCCTTGAATAATGCTAAAATGAGTATTAATTCCTGAAATGTGCCCAAGTTCAAATTAATTCTATGGATACCGTCCACGTAGGACGGCACGCCAGAATTTTGTTTTTTTCAAAGCAAACCGCTACTTCAAGTAGCGGTTAACTCAAGTTATTTCAAAACGGTATATGAGGTAAAACCGCTACTTGGGGATAGCGGTTAACTAAAAAAAACCGCTACTTGAAGTAGCGGTTTATTATGAAACAATGAAACAAAAAAATGAAGGGGAAAGCCACGCGCCGGCGTGCGTGCCACGCAGCTTCATGCGTGCCACGCGGGCATCCTGCGCGGAGCGCAGCCTAGGCTGCGTGGCTTTCCCCTTCATTTTTTTGTTTCATTGTTTCATAATAAAACCGCTACCGCAAGTAGCGTTTATATATGCATCTTTATAACTTGTCTTAGGGACATCATATAACCGCTATTTGAAGTAGCGGTCAACTTTACATTATTGGTATTAACCACTACTTGGAGTAGCGGTTTTGTTAAAAAAAACAAAATTCTCCCGTGCCGTCCTACGTGGACGGTACCCAGGGAATTAATTTGAACTTGGGCACATTTCAGGAATTAATACCCATTTTAGCATTATTCAAGGAAAAAATTCCACTTCTTTCCCTTTCTAATTTTTTCCTTTTCTTTTGATTTTCATCAAAACAAATTAGTGATGATGCACTTTTTTTTTTTGATTGAAGTAGTGGTGTTACTTGGTAAATCTAATTTGGGGTAGTACATTTTTGATATGTACAAAAAAATCCAAATCAAATGGTGTTTTTATGATTCCCCTTACATGACAACTCCCCCTCCTTCCAAGTGTCTGGGCCTCTGGGTTGGACCTTGTGCGAGGGTAGCTTAGAGGTTATTCATCTAATGTGTTTTAAAATATTTAATTTGACACACTTTTTTGGACACGCTTCTCAACAATAACTTTAATTATTAATATATCTAACAAGATCTTACATGACTATATTTTTCCTTGAAAAAATCACAAAAAATGGTAAAAAGATAGTGTGTGAATAGTGCAAAAGTCAAATTGTGTCATCTCTCTTGAAATGGAGGAAGTATGTCACTAATAGACCGTCATGAAAGAAAAACATTCAGTTGTGATTTAATATTATCAGATATTTATTGTCGTTAATTTTAAATATCATGTCGTAGAAGTTTCTTATACAAGTGAGTGCAAAGTTCATCCCATTGTAGAAATTTAATATGCAATCATGAATTTGGGATATATATTGGTTGGTACATCTCGGAGATGCACTTGATGTTGCTAAATAATTTGCTCGGTCGAAAATACTACCCCCTTCCCTTTCTTGCTTTTTTTATTAAGTAAAATTTTTAGGTTTTCAAGTCCTGACTAGTTTTTGTCCCGGGCCATACGCCCCGGATTATTTACCGACGTGCATTTGAAGTTTTCAAAAATAGAAATATTTGTCTTTAAATGGTTTTTTCCCCCATAAAGACCAACATGAGCATTGTAGTGTAGTTGGTTAGTGCATTATCATATCAAATGAGAGGTCATGGGTTCGAGTCTTGAAACATACATTTTTATTGTTTAATATTTCATTTGATTGTGTGGGAGAGGGGAGAGTACATGTGGCAGCATGGCATTTGTGTTTGCCTTGGGTTTTAAATATATATATATAGATTTTGATGGTAAATTAAGAAAGACTCGAACCATGATTGATTTTCTATCTAATGTTTATGAAAATGATTAGGCATTTATTTAGAATTTTTTCCTTGAATAATGCTAAAATGAGTATTAATTCCTAAAATGTGCCCAAGTTCAAATTAATTCCATGGATACCGTCCACGTAGGACGGCACGCCATAATTTTGTTTTTTTCAAAGCAAACCGCTACCCAGAGTAGCGATTAACTTCAAGTTATTTGAAAACAGTATATGGGGTAAAACCGCTACTAGGGGTAGCGGTTTACTAGGCAAAACCGATACTCAAAGTAACGGTTTACTATGAAAAAAAAAAAAATTTGTTTTTTTTTTGTTTTTTTGTTTCATAGTAAACCGCTACTTTGAGTAGCGGTTTATATGCATGCCTTTTATAACTTGTCTTAGGGACATCATATAACCGCTATTTGAAGTAGCGGTCAACTTTACATTATTGGTATTAACCGCTACTTTGAGTAGCGGTTTATATGCATGTCTTTTATAACTTGTCTTAGAGACATCATATAACCGCTATTTAAGCGGTTGGCCAACTTTACATTATTGGTATTAACCGCTACTTGGAGTAGCGGTTTTGTTAAAAAAACAAAATTCTCGCGTGCCGTCCTACGTGGACGGTACCCAGGGAATTAATTTAAATTTCGGCACATTTCAGGAATTAATACCCATTTTAGCATTATTGAAGGAAAAAATTCCATTTATTTAAGTAAGAACTCTAAATATCAAATAATTTATCTAGTTAATTAAATTTAATTAAGGTCCTTGTAGGGGAGGAAAAAGAGTTTAATAGGATATTTTATAATAATATGAAGTTTTTTCTAATCCAGAAATGATATAGGAACAACAATTTTTGCAAAATATAAAAATTTATTTTCTACTCTTTATACTTTTAACTTGTGACTTATGAGTATATGTTCTATGTTTTCGTCCTTTTCTTCTCTTTGAATAAAAAGATGAAAAGACATAGATGGAGGTGCCAAAGTAGATGTGTTAGGACAACTAACATCAATGATTAGCTAGCTCCCATAAGACTGAAAGATGCCAAACAATATAGAGTAGATTGTAAAGCATCATATATGAAGAATATAAATTAAGACTATCTTATGGGTGGGCTGGGGGATACAAAGAAAAATACCATATTACAAATTTAGAGTGTTCATTAGACAAGGAAACCAAGGATGCTTTAAAAAATTAAAAGGTAAATTTAAGTTTTAAGGATAAGCTCTACTAATTGTTACTTTGTTTTCTTTTATTATGTTTGTATTCTCCGTTGGAAAATTTCAATATTTTGTTCCATTTTTGAAACTTTTTATATATAGTGTAAGTTTATGGCTTAAATTCTCAATTGGTTTTAAACTGAAATAAATGTGTTCACACTATTTATTAGTCATGTTTTACTTTTTTACTCCTCAAGTTTTTTTTTCTCATTGGTTGCCTAACATAGAGTAATTTACTCAAAGAGTTAGAATCTTTGCTTTAAATTTATTTCATTTCATTTAAATTAGTAGAAATGTAGAATCTTGCCCATTTTTTAAGTTGTATTGGTTTATTCTCCGATTCCAAATAGGAACAACAAAAGAAAACGAATGGAGTAGTTAATATACATATACGCACTATAAAATTAGCGCTTATTGCAATTGAAAAAGAGAACGCTATCATCACAAGTCTTTAAATTTTTTTATGATATTTATGTTGTGAAATAATGCATAGTTAAATTTGTAAATATATAATGGCAACTAAAAGATCCTCTCCTCTCTCCCTCTCCAATTCCCTTTATAGGTTTTTTAAATTTTCTTGGCCTTCTAGGGCGAAAGTAATTAGACTATTTTTTTACCCTTTTTCTTAGTATTTAGGGTTATTATATTCTGTTACTGCTTTTTTTTATTTTGTTCTTTTCATCTATGAGAGTTTTTTACCCCTCCTTGGTGGGTTGCTTCTCATCTTTATATGAGTTTTCTTGTTTTCATGGTGTTAATAATTTGGAAGATGATCTTGATCCACAAGAATTTAGATTTTTTTCAGCAATTCGTCACTAGGAACAATTATATCACAAATAATCAAATTGTGAAAGTCTCCACTTAAAAAGACGCTAAGACATCGAAATACATTGCTCGCGTCAAGTTTGGAGCTGTTGAGTTGGAGCTGTGCTCGAGTATGCTTAGATTTTAATTGGTTCCATTGTGAAAAATATTCTGATTTGCTAAAACTGTATTTTCATATCTTAATTATAATTGTATGTGTCATATGACTTATTATTAATAACATTTTTTCTTCTTATAAAAAAACTGAAAGATACTACTGTACTACGAATTCAATTTTATTAATTTGAAATCAAAAGGTTGGAGTGAGCATGCATACACAAACTTGTAAGAAGAACTACAAAGAAGTCACAATAATTAAGAAGAAAGAAAATCTTGTGATTGGAAGTTATACACAAACTTACATGGATAACGTTATCTATATTAAAACTAATTAGAGAATATGACTAGAATCATTCTCTTAAGTTGAATCCATGTGGATCTCAACCATAAGAACATATTAAAATAGTTTTTTGAGTATTAAATTGTTAATTGTCCACTTATCAAGCTATTTTTATAAGACATAGGACAAAATAATCCTATAAGATCTTAATATATTTAAAAAAAAATGAAAAGTTTACAATATACTTCCTCTAATTCTATAAGATCTTCTCATATACCATCAAAATTTTAAATGAATATTATTATATGTGACCATGTTGGACTCATGTCAATACATAATGTTAAATGATTAGCTTTTCTTAGTAGTAAAAAGATATACATAAAAATTATCAAAAAATATATAGAGATTTTTGGAGAGAGTACTGCATTAAATTATATGTACCTTAAACCTTCATTATATTGTATCAGTATATAGATCTAAAATATTTTATTTTTTTTAATTTTAAATTCATATTTTGTAATATTTATAATTTTATTTAAGGTATCAAGCTCAATTTATTTAGAGTAGTTATATGTATTGAGAATTAAAAAAGGAGACAAAAGATATATACTCGTTTTTTTATAATTTTTTTTATTTTAAATTCATATTTTGTAATATTTATAATTTTATTTAAGGTATCAAGCTCAATTATTTAGAGTAGTTATATGTATTGAGAGTTAAAAATGAGACAAAAGATTTATACTCGTTTTTTTATAATTTTTTTTATAAGGTAAGGTGAAGTATCTTGCAACTTGCAAGTTGGGGGAAATTGGAGATTCCTCCTTGCGAGGGGTGAGACTCGATCCCAGAATCTCTGGGACCGGAGGTGATGTTAATACCACTAGGCTATGACTTGTCGCTCACTCGTATTTTTATAATAGGCTTACATTGAAAAAGGAAAAAACAGCATATATGCTTCTTTTGAGGGTTTTCCCTATTTGCTGTTTTTGGGCCACTATGAATCTATTTATGATTGTTTAGTAGGATTATATGGACATGTACTTGTCAACCACCTGTATGGTGCCATATGCAGTGGGACCAAATAAATTGACCTTTAAGACCTTTAGCTTAGCCAAATCTTTTGGCCACTTGGCCCCTTCCAGTTGCTACGGCCAAAGGCTATTTGGATAAACTTCATTCGGAATGTCGAACTTGAAATGACAATGCCATAGGAGTAATTGTCAATACTACTTGTTTATAACATGAGTTGTTTGCTAAAGCAATCCATCAACCATGTTCAACGGCTTATCCCGTGTATCATATGCATGATATATCAAAGATATTTTTAGTTTATGTGGAGCTTTTTCGATTTGTTTACTTGCTTATTTAAGATCCTACAAATAAGTAAATGAACAAGAAAATAATATGGTACTATAAACACGTGAAATCTTACTTGCAATAATTTATCCGAAAACTATATATATAAGGGTTTTTCATTAGCTTATTAGATGAACTTGAACTTTTTAGCTGCTTGTATATTAGTTTCGGTTGTTGCCTTAGAGTTTGTTCGATTTCAGCTTGTGTTGACAAAGATAGCCTATGTATATGTTGTCTAATCAGTCATTTACAAATTCTGAATTCCCAAACATGTAAAAGAGGATGTTGCTGCCTCAATCATTTACAAATTTTACCAAACTTTGAATCTCAACGTATACAAAAGGACCTTGATTTTGTGAAATGGTTGCAACACTTCATTTCCTTCACTCTGTTCTTACCATTTATTTCCGAATTATGAAGCACATGATCCAGACGCAAGAATGAGCTTTCATTCTGCAGAAATTTCATATGACACTTAGGAATAACTAATGAGCTGCCATGAAATTGTCAGTTTGTATCCTTGCCGTATGTATGGGTGTTGTGAAACAATCAGCTGAAACCTCAAGCTTAGTTGAGCATTCCTCAGACATATATGCCTAAACCAAGCTCTTTTGGGTTAGTCTCCACCATCCAAGGAGGCCTGTAAAATCATGCAAATGAAAATCATAAAATTTGCAGAAGATGACAAGTTTTAGAATCAAAGCCAAAAAGCTATATTAGCGTCAGTTATAATCGGTACTTGTTCATCACAAAATTCATCGTTCCACGGGCAGCACGCTCCAATAAAAGATTCCTTGCCTCCACTGCAATTCCTTCAGGCTATACAAATGATTCATGGTTAATAGCACGGAAACATGTAGAAATCAGCAAGTTCAACATGTAAGGTGAAGTTTCCCCCAGATAAATTTAAAGAATGAGAAAATTGAGATGGACAATACCAACTTTTACACATTTTCTCAAAGTAATCTCCACTTTTCATTACTTCTATAGTTCTATTACTATGTTGTCTGGGCCTCAGGGGCCCTTTGCAAATTAGTCCTATCCGTAGTGTTACTTTCTTGACTTTTTCAAGTCTTCTTGTCTGTTTTCTACAACGAAAAAATAGCACTTCGAATTTTCTTTGAGAATGTTCTATTTTGAAAAATGTCTCCCAATAGCTTGGGATTATTCCTAAATAACTAAAAGCTAATATAATTTTGAGATAATAATGAAGGTTGGAATAATTGATGTCAATTTCTCCAAAAAAAAACTTAAAGATATATGATTGTAGTTCTCTAAGGGTGCATTCCTTTCACCTTAAAATTATAATTTTCATCTAATAAGTTTAAGTCCTAATAAGTTCTAACACCTTATAAAAAAACATTCTAATAATTTTGGATAAGTACAGGTAAGTTTAGCAAATATAAAAACGAGATAATAAAGGATTCTGAAGTATTACCTCTTCTGGAAACCATACTCCAGGTTGTGTACTACCCTCTAGGACTGCAAGGACAAATGCGGCAGTTGATACTCCAACTGATCTGTGAACAAAGTAAGAGACTTGATTGTGAAAGAAATTTTTTTTAGGTAAACAGTGGGCCGTCACTATGACTTTCGCATTTGTTCTCTATATAAGCCAATAAACATATACTGCAAGTACTCCGAGAAAATGATCTCAAAGCAACAGCACAAGATGAGGTGGACCTTAAACATGCCTTCCCTTCACATTTGTTCTCTATATAAGTCAATAGCCCCATATTGCAACTTGCAAGTATACGGAGAAGAAGATATTGAAACAGCAGCACAAGCTGAGGGCTAGAAGATTCCTGGTGCTGAAGCAGAGAGGTCATAGTCTTGATCTTCATCAAGTAGCACTGCATCAATACTAAGATCGTCCTAAAACTAGGGTCCTACTTCCCTTGATGGAATGTTTCTCAACAAAAAAATTACATGCCCGGTCTCTAGTTCTATTTTTCTTCTGCATGTCTGTTTATGTCAAAAGACCCTACACATTTATCAGTAAGCATTTATCCTTGGAGAGTGACACATCAAAAATCCATATGATATTTTTGAAGATACTCCTATGTTTCTCAAGAGCAAAATGTTTAAACAATGCTGCTTGTGGGAATAAAGTCATCTTTAACATTTTAGTTTATGCCACAAACTTTGATCCAAGCAGTAGAGCACAAAACCAGTAAGCCAGAACAGTAAGATGGTAAGAGCTGGCTATTACCATAAAACAACATGACTATTTATAGAGCATAAGTCTGATACTTACACAGATAAGCTCTTATGAGTAAATAAACCAACCGTACTACGCCCATCTGAACATTCCAAATCAACCTGTCAAAAGAAGTGAAAAATATAATTTGCAAATACCCCCTAACCTAACCTGAGGAAAAGCATTAATCAATTAGACAAGGGGATTGTGACAGATTTATCAAAGCATTGCTACAGCTGTATTACATTTGCTCCATATATTACAGCTGTATAACACTAATCAGATTATAGCACCTTACCCTCATTGAGACACGCTCCCCAGCAATACCATCAACTGCCCGAACTACAGGGTCAAACAAATCAACCAACTGCTGGACTTTTTTTCTGTTGCGTAGAAATTCCTGCAGATTCCAGTCATATGAGTTCATGGACATATGATATCTGGTCACCAGATGCAACAACCTACATGCAGAGTCTTCTCTTTCCTTTTTTGTTTATCAAATTCCTACATGGTTGACTGTTAAATAGAGTATGTATGACTAGTAAATTGCTAAGAAATGGCCGTAAAATGTATAATCAATTAATCAATACCCAAAACAAAATGTTGCAGCATCTCATGGTATTCTATTTATGCCATGACAACAACCCAAAATAAGCAGTAGACTAGAACGTCCATTTAGCCATGAATCCTTTTTGTAAAAAATCTTACTCCAAAAATCTACTAATTATGGTTCTTTCCTTTGAGCATCTCGGCATGTTAGACAGTCAATAATTGTTGTTATCCAGAAAGTTTTTCAGTCAAATGAGTCATTCTCGGTCAGATAATCTCGATTCTCGGGTTGTGTTTGGGTCGAGCAGTGCTTGTTCAAAAGAAAGCTTTTGTGTTCGGGTTAGCTCAACGGGTCAAAGGATTTTAAGACCCCCTCTACATTCTTATATCTAAACGCGATAATATACAACCTGGTCTAAATTGAAATATCAAAAATACGTCTCAGATAACAAGTTATAATAAACATATTCAATGCCAATTCCAACCATATATCTCATGATACTAGTAGCTGAATGTACCTTGCTCATGAAGGTTCTCATAATCAGATATTATTACATGAATGCTTGGTTTTGGGTCAGATCGGGTTTGACCCAAATTAATTGGGTGGTTTTGCTTCAGGTAAAATTGGGTTCAGGTGGCAAACTTTTGGTCAAAACCCACTTTTTGGGGGTTGGATTCAATCGGATTACAATTTGGTCAGAATTTGACAAGTCTAGTCATATCCACTAGCCCAACAACGAACCACAGTCCACAACAGCCAAGATCAGCAAAGGACAGAGGAGTATACCTGTGGTAGGTTAGCCATTATGGCCATTCCCCAGTTCCAAAAGAAAGGTGCAGTCCCGAATCTAGCACTGACAGTTGGCACCCCCAGAATTTCATGGGCACTTCTTACTTCTGGCAGATTCCTGGAGAAAAATTACAGTTGCATATAACTTTTTGAGGAACTTTCTCCAGTGAAAACTAGATAGATGCTGTACACAGGTGCCATGAATGACAAGTTGACAATATTAAGCAACTGAAACTTTGATAAGTATAACCTTTCCATCGTTCAACTAGTTAGTTGCAAATAAGGTCAAGAGGATTTACGCTCTAAGCACATGGAGGCAAATGAGTATACCGCACTCATGAGGGTAAGCACCGAGCTCCATTCAATTCATTTAAGAAGGAAGCTCAAACTAAATACACTCAAGAAATGTAGATGCATCTGCTGCATTTTGGACCTGGAGACGTAGATTACTAGTTGGTACTTGGTACTATAGCACTTCCAGTCTTACAGGACATTCAGAAGATGTAAATTTTTTATCTCTAAGAGCAGAAAACAAATGGTTCAAAAAGAATCCTGAAATGTATCTCTTTTCATTATGGCCAATAGCAATTGAATGAAATTCATAATTACCAATGCAGTGATAAAGCAGTACTGAGCTATAATTTTCTCTTTAATAACTTACAGCAAAAATACATCTCTCTTTCTGATCCCGTTTCCAAAATCAACATTTAGCATCCCACTATAAGGCTTTAATTTGACCTTTTCACCTGTTTCCATAACAAGGCGTCATAAGAGGAAAGAGTTGATAAATGCTGGTAATCAAGTCAACAACAAGAAGTAACACGATAGCAGAAAGAAAACCTTTGCTGTAGGCAACAACCTCTTCTCCTAAAAGTAAAAAGCTTGTAGATAATATTGTTGGACCAGCACCTCCAGTTCCTGCTGTATAGTAAGAGAATCTGACGACAACATGCAACAAAAAAAGTAGCCGGTGAACTCACGTAAGATATCTTTCCATAAAGGCATAAAAATCAACAGTCAAACCGAGAGACGGACGAACATACACACACACACAAAATATGACGAGAGTTGCAAAAAATTGAAAGCAAACACCTAAGAAGCACATGTTTCAAGGTTTATCATGGATTAACAGAACACAGAATAGTAAATTCAAGAATAGAAACAGTCACCTGAGCCTTTCAGGTTCACCCCTGCCTTCATCTTTTGCTGCACGAACAAGCTCTGCCGCCATCACTGTGATCGTGATTCCAGAGTTAGCAAAACTCTCATTCAAACAGCATATTAACAATGGAAAACATAATTTTTTCCAACAATTAGGCTCATTTGGTATTTCTATGAGAGATTTCTAGAATCTACACAACTAATCACATCCCTTACAAAAAAAGGTAAACTTGACTCTATAATGCAGTTTCTGAATTGCACATTGGCAATGTTAAGAGAGATAAGGGATCGTTCAAATATAAGAACCATTGCTCACTCCAGGGTAAATCCCAGCAGTTGTAATAGCTGGAACATTAGCAGCTATAGCATCTTTACAGAAAGATTTGGCACGAACTGAATATCTTGTATCATCACAAACATCAATATATGCTGTCTGCAAAAATATCCACAAAGTATGCATCAAATTAAAATCCTAAAAAGACCTCAAAACTAGTATTGACTCTTAAACATGGTGCCGCACAATAAGGATCACAATAGATCATCCATCAACAAAATTTGTCTAAAATAGTGCTTTAGATATTACCTCATCTCACCTTGGTACGAATAGCAGCTTCGAGTACAGGGCATTTTTCTGTCTGCTGGAAAGGCCCTGCAGTGTGAATTACAAGATCTACATCTGCAAAAGAAGCACTAATTTTCAGTACACTCATAATTTACTACTGATCAACCAAACTAAAGAATCAGTAAACTATATATAGAGACACGCAACACGATTCATCAACGACTTAATCATTAGAATATCAAATCAAACACAATAATTTTTCGAGGCATAACTGCTAACAAAATCGAATTACTTGCTAGAAATGTCAACAAGCTATTCAACAATAACATATATCGACGTTCCTGACTCTTTAACTTAGCTAAATTCTAGATTACATTTATCCAAAGCTATGGAAGTTCGGATTCATGAACTCCACCTCCTCGTACGCACTCAATGCCGGTCCCTATCCCGGATATAAGAGGCAGCGTTAAAACTCAGTACTGAAATTAAACAATTCTCTACAAAATTGAACACAAAATCATACCACGGATTTCCACATTGATTAATTCACAATAAAAATTCTGGAGACATTCACAATCAAAAATCAACCTTACAAAGAGTCAAAAAAATTCACCTTCTAAAGCAGCTTCTAATGCTTCTACATTATCAATATCGAATTTTCACAAAATTAGACCACGGATTTCCTCATTGATTAATTCACATAAACTATAAATTCTGGAGACATTCACAATCAAAATCAACCTTACAGAGCGTCCAAAAATCACTCTAAAGCAGCTTCTAATGCTTCCACATTATCAATACCGAATTTCCACACAATTTATACCACGGATTTGCTCATTGATTAATTCAAATAAACTATAAATTCTGGAGACATTCACAATAAAAAATCAACCTTATAAAGAGTCATAAATTCACCTTCTAAAGCAGCTTCTAATGCTTCCACATTATCGATATCGAATTCGACAAACTCCGATTTCTCCCCAAGATTTTTCACCATCGCCTCACCTTTCTCCCTACAAATCAAAATCAACATCAAATATCCATAAAACTCCACTTTCAATCACAAAAAAAAGAGAAGAGAGACAAATAGAGTACCGATTTCGTCCGCCGATGAAGATACGAAGGTCAGGAGAAAGTGCCGAAAGAGCAACAGCAGTAGAACCGCCAACTCTACCAGTACCACCTAAAATCAAAACCCTAGAATTCCGAATTTTGTCGTCGGAAATCGCGAAATCGATTTTCGGCTTTGAAATGTCTCTCTCCTTTACTGAGCTCGAAACCGCCATTAATGGCGGCGATGATGAGGTTTTGAAGTGAAGAAGCATACAACCTCCCGCCATATTTTCTCTCTCCTCACTGAAAATGGAAGATGATAGTTGATTCAGTTATCTTGATTGCTACATTGTTGTTGGTGACGTGGCGATTTTATGTGTTGGTGGTTTTGAGTTTGTATACGTGTCAATGTATGGGATCATTTTAATCTTATTCTTTTGTTGGAAAAATATGGGTCATAAAAAATGTGTTTGATTTAGCCCTATATATATGGGTTTACAAAAGTGCCCTGAATAAATATATGTGAGAGCTCGGCCCAATTGGATGGGATGTGGGCCTTCTTAATCAGAGAGGATACTAGAAATTTCACTGGGATCATTCTTGGAGAAATGCATGTAATAAGTCAAAATGGGTTACTTTTAAGTTAAAAGGGAGTACTTTTAGGCTTAAGCTAATGGGTAAGTTTTTACTTTAAACTATAATTTTGGCCGGGCGTCCTCAAGTCGATTACTAATAAAAAATACTTTTCGTATTTTTTTGTCCATTAAGTTATTGAAAAATTCACGTTATGATGTGATAAGTAAAAAATCTGAAAGATTTGAGTTTGAAAATAATAGCTTGAAAAGAATCGTGATAAGATAATATGATATCAATAGTCTCTTGTTAGTTACTGAATAAGAGTGTTAGAGATGTATATAGTTATTTAAGTCTTTTTAGTTAAGTATAATTATTAAAAAACTTTATCATATTGTATTTGAAACATTAGACAATAAAGTCATAGTGTATTGATGGTTAAACTCTTACTTTTCATTTCAAAGGTCACGTGTTCGATACCTTGCAAATACACAATATTTACTTTTTTTTAATTGAGGGGTACACATGGACATAAAGCATTTGCATTAGAAATTTAAGGAGAGTGTCACGTGGCACACCGACTTCCATATGCACGCCTTTTAATATATTTGTATAGATAGATGATTCACTTCGATATGAGATGAGTGATTTTTTATCTTGAAAGGGACACTTGTATATAAATGACCAATTTAGAAGAAAAAAAAGTTACCCTCGACTCACAATAATTTATTTTGCACCCGTCTTATTCAAAAAAAATTGCTTTACGTGAGGGGGATTATTCTACTATAGGATACATACAAACACATAACTACCTTTCAAATCTGTGTGATATGGGTTAAATATACTACTGTATATAGTGCATATAACAATTGATTTTATATATTTTGTTAATGGCATGTTTGGGAACTAGAATTTCATTTAAAATTCTAAATTTGTCCCAAATCAGGTGTTTGGGAATCCAAAACATTTGTATTTGGATTTGGGCCAATTCCATGTACTATACTAGACCAAATTAAAAAAACGTCATTTCAAATGCCAACTTAAAACTTGTTATTTCAAATACCGAAATAAAGCCCACATACTCATCCACCCATTTATCTGTCCACAATATCACGTACTTCATTTTTTTTAGCATTGGCCCATTTCTCTCTCCTTGATCTCCATTGTTGACGATTTTGAGCTCGATTCCAGAGCTCCTCGTCACCTACCGTCTCTTTTCGATCTTCCCTTTTTCTCTTCTCAGCGTAATCCGTACTCTACTTTAATTTGACTTTGAAATTCCAAATTTGAAATTCTTAAGTTCCCCAAACACTGGAGTTAGAATTGAATTCTCGAAATTGAAATTCTGAATTTGAATTGAATTATTTGAAATGAAATATAGGCATCCAAACGCAACCTAAAGTTAATTGATCAAATTGACACATGAATAGATTATTCTGAATACTTTATTTGTCCCATGAATTAGATTAAATACAATAATTTGACTTTTGCATTAATTAATTACCTTTACTTTGACCATAAAGTTCTACTGATACATAAATACAAATACTAGTATATATCATATATGGATTTGTCTCGACATATAACTTTTTCATATTTTTTGACGAGTAGATAATAAAAGATATGTAAGATGAACATTGTACATTGGCGAGTGTAAAATTAAACTATTGTATTCATCTTGGGACATATAGAGTGATGTGCAAAGTTAGAGTGAAACAACAAAAAAGTTGGATAGAGTAGTACTCCCTCTGTCTGTATTTACTTGCTATATTTCTTTTTGCACAGTTTTCATGTCTTTTTTGACCGTGAATATTTCTTATTCCATCTAAGTAAAAATTATAAAATATGAAATTATAAAATCATACATTGAGACGAATCTAACATGACTATATATTACTTATAACAGAAAATAAAATAATCTATCTAAATTGATAATTTACTTTCTAAAAAAAGAAATGTAATAAGTAAACATGGACAGAGGAAGTAAATAGGAATAAGAATGTTTAAAATATTACTCCCTTCGTCCCAAAATATAATTCTCATTTTATTTTTTATGGTCAAACTTTAAAACTTTTGACCAAATATTTTCATTGATATGTACAAAAAAACCATAATCATGGGGATCTTGTTAGATTTGTCCCGATATCTTTCCATAGTTTCAAAATAAGTGAAACACCTTCCGTTTATGTGAGAGCTTTTTGAGACAAGTGTTTCACTTATTTTGGAACGAATGAAGTATAGTTTTATAAAATCAACTTTTTAGAAATTTTAGTAATACATAATTAAATATATTAATGGTCAAATATATGTATTAGAGACCGTGTAAAAAGAAACGGGAACTATATTTTCGGATAGAAGGAGTAGTAGAAAAAAGCAAAAGAAACGGTAAGAAGGTGGATCATCTTTGGGAGGTGTAGTGGCCAGCCCAAAGTGAAAGAAGGGAAGCTTAAGTAAAAGCACTTGGACAGGTAAGTTGAATTGAACCAATAAAAAGTGAGGGTACCCTCAATTATATTATGGCATGCGGAAAATCGTGTGAGGGCCGTGTTTGGATTGGTCCCCATTGAAATAGAATTTGGTTCTTTCTTTATGCTAATACTAGATTTCAAAGTATTACTTATTATTTTCTTTTCGTTTTGAGTTAGACAATGAGAGGTAGAAGGGTATTTTGGTAAAATATGTGACGAATTATCATTTACTACCAGTAGGCATAGGGCATGCATGTAATTCTCACTCATTGAGCTTAATTATGGTGAATGTTCGACTTATCTTTCCCTCGTCCATATTATAGTCTTCTTTCCTTTTAAAAGTGTCCAAAATATAATTTTTGTTTTCGTTTTTATTTCACACTTTTTCGATGATTTTTCTAGAAAAATTGTCCACCATTATTTATTTCTTTTTGAAAATAGTATTTTCTTTGTTTATTCAACCGAGGTTGAATTAGTTAAATGTATTTAATCTTTCTTTCACCACTTATTATCATTCTCTCTCCTAAAATCAGCTTTTTCCCATAACATTTATTTTCAATACACAATTATTCTTTACATTTGTCTTAGATTCTATTTACCTTAATACCCGTGAAAAAACAGAATCAAGCACTATAATATGGGACGGAGGGAGTAATTAGCAAACACATCTCCTCAAACTTTTGTGATTGTGTAGTTATATGTAGAAATTATATACTTAAGTGTCACCAATTTTATTCTCAATCTCATGAATTAGTATTTTTTTAAAATTCAAATACTATGATCTGAGATGATGTATGCCATGGTATGATTGTCACCTTTCAATTGACATTGTATTTTTATCTTAAAATCTTATACGAGATGAACTTATAATAATTTATTATAGAATTGAGGTAACTTCTCTATTTTAAGGAGTAAAATCTTAATATTCATGAAAATAATTTTGACATCTATAATACGTTAAATTAGGTTCTCCTTATCTAACCTTGTTGATTTTTTATACATGAATACTTGAGGGTCAAAAACTAAAAAACTTTTATTCTTTCATATAACAAAAATATTAAAAGTAATTAACTAACCTGAAAGGTTATGTTATTAATAAGGTTAAAGTAAAAAAAAAAAAGAAACGGAGGCACGTGATGTTGTCCTAAGTTAGCCTTGATAAGGTTAAAGTTATTTTTTTCTTTTACCAATTTTAGAAGTTATTAAGGCTAGCTAGCTACATATAGCAAAACCCATTTATTTATGAGGTGGAAAACTAAGGTAGTTAACTAGTTATAACTAGCTAAGAAGTGACACCACTTCTAAAGGTTGTATAAAAGCTCAATTCTTTTCAAAATATAAGGCACGCACAATCTTTAGAATTAACTTTGATTGTTAATTTACTCTCGATTGATGCGATAAAAAATAATAGGATCGGTTTACATAAATTTGCTCATTCTCATTAGTAGGAGTTTGTCATCTAGCATAAATAAGCTACCGCATTCCATAGATAAATAACGTGATGACTTTACACCACACGTTATCGTCCCTTGTAATTACAACCGTAGATAAATTTATCAAGCACTATGTAAGAAAAATGAATATAAGCAGCTTATATATTGTCGGCTAATAGAAGTACTTGGGAGAATTTGTAGATCTAGGTAGACAAATTTACACTAGTCATTTGAAGAAACTCAGAAAGTAGCCAAACCGGCCAAAAAAATTGTCTAGAAGATCAGCAAGATCGATCGTATGAAATAACTACTGACAACCAAATTAGAACGAATGAGGGTGGAGCCTCACCTCTCAAATGTAAATAGAGGGTGAAAAATACGTTTGTTGCCATAAAATGGGGTATGAGCTTACAACAGCTGGAATTTCTAAAGTTCACGAGGTGAGAAAAGCATACATGAGCTGGAGTTTCTCTTTTGGTGCTCCTCTCATATTATTGACGCATATGGTCCTTTAAGATTGGCCCCCACGCTATATATATAGCTTAACACTTGCATGGCTATTGGAAAGATGGCAATGGGTCGGGACTGGTGACCAGGCGTATCATCCGTTCGAGTCGAGCCTATCATATAGTAATCTTAGTATTTTTTGCGCGTATGCGTGCGTATCATTAAGCGACGGGTTTGCGCGCGCCGTTCTAGTTTGTACTATTAATTGATGGAAAATGTACTATTTCTAATTTTTTCGATTTTTACTAAGGTTTACGGATTACCAATACACATACAATCAAAATCATTCTATCGTAATTTTGTAGACACTAAAATTATTTAATATGAAAATATAAGCAAATTAGTCATGCACTTGTCCAACATGAAATCAACGGAGTGTGATTTGAGTGAACTCGAGCTGCCCAAACTTTTGGCTCGGCCACATACCATCGTATGTAATGTAGTTTCACTAATACATGCATAACGCCTTTTAATATAATTGCATAGATAGTAAATTCCTTTTTCATAATTTATTTAAATCCTCTTAGTTTTCCAGCATTTTAAAGAGGAAGCCACATGGCACAATAATTGTATGAGTAATATTCCAATTCACCAAATGCTAATCCTTCTGCCATTGTGGTATTGTCCATTGTGGGAATCCATGTTTTTAGATTTGTTGCATTGTCGACATAGTACTCCATTTGTTCTTTTTTTTACTTCCACCATTTTGATATTTTCACTACTAATGTTGTCCAATTTGATCATATATTTTTCACATGTATAACAGATCAAAAGTTGTTATGTAAATTGTTAGTAGATCTATTTGTATCTGTAAATCGATCATAAACATATTGATGTTCAAAATTGTCTATTAACAAATATTTAAGTCAAAGTGATAGAAGTAAAAACAAAAAAGAACAACAAAAAGAAGAAAGTAATTTCATGAGTAATGATATCACTCCACATATCACTAAAAGAATATCTTTCCTCAACGACAAGTATTCAGGTTGCAAAAAGTTCCATTTTGAACATAAAAGGCCTTTTACGATGAGAAACACGTATGATCGTCAGTTGTCGCTGACCTTCTATTAACGCAACAACTAACTTATATAGTGACAATTTACATTTACGTCAAGAACTAAATTTGACAAACATACCTGTATGAGAATAATAATGACGCCAAATAGAGCGTTACATATTAAATTCTTTAACAATAATATCTTAGGCAATATGGTATGATCATTCCTCTATTAGGAATAACTCGTTATATGGCCCATAGGCCTAAGCGGCTCATCAAGTCACCATTATAAATACACTAGGGTCAAGGTAAAGAGATCTCTCTTCACTCTCTACAAATTACCTACTTTTCTACATGATATTTATCCATCTTTGAGTGCGACTTGAGCGTCGGAGGTCGCCATGGGGACCCACCCCATGTTTGGAGTTCATCTTGCAGCACATCTTCTAGGCGAGGTTAAGGGGTATTATACAGCATTGTCTTTTGCAATATCAGGTACCCTCTTGTTCAATATCGAAACACCAGAGATTTTCACTATACTAATAATGCTATAATAGTTTTTTCTTATTAATATAGGAATAGAGGAGAGACAGTCACAGTGTCACAAGACATTAAAATGAAAATGTTGGAAAAGAGAACTGTTTATGGGGGGAATGGGGGACGTTAACATCTTTCAAATAGAGAATGAATTCTAAAATCTAGACCATGAAAATCTAATAATTATGGAGGTTTCTTCTTTTTTCTTGGATACTTTTTGGTCGGTCGGTTGCTTTGGTAGGTTGATTTAAAGACCAGCCTAGCTAAGCTTTTCCAATTGAAGTTTTGGTTTAGGCAGGGGAAATCGGGGAGATAAATATTGCAATTTCAAATATATTTGGTTGTATTTAGCAATGTTACGCTATTTTGTTTTATTTGAAAAAAAAAAGACTGGATGAGCACAAGGAAAAAAATTCTCCTAATAAAAATAATGAACATAAATTAAGCTCTCCAAAAAAACCAATAGTGATTGGCTTTGGCCTTTGAGGACACTCCAAACTGTTGAGTAGTTTATAAATGTCAAAATACTTACTTCCTCCGTTTCGTTTTAAATGCAACATTTTGGAGAAGCATGAACTCCTAGTTGAACCCCTTCTGAGAATCCCTTGGTAAAAATAATTTCCTACAGGGTCACTTACCCATTAGCCTAATAAGCCCACACCACAACGTTGAAATATCGCCCACCAAGATTTGAAGCTTGGCATGAAGCTGTGAAATTGTATGGAATTGGGAGAGAAACCCATACTTTTTAGTGGTCTTATATTTGACAATAGAATGGTAAGACTCGCGACATGTGCAAATTCTTAAGAATAAAAATCCTCATATGTATATGTATATAATCTCATACTCCCTTCATCTGCTTTTGGACTTCTTTTTTGCTTAAAAATCTACATGATTTAATTTATTTCTCATATATTGGTAAGAGCATGGTTTAAATTTTTTTGAACTTTTAGAAGGAACGGGAGAAATATTATAAAAGTAAAATAGATGTAACTCTTTAATTTCTATTTTGTACTTTCATAGAAGTATAAGACTGAGAGTGAGGAATAGGCCCGAGTTGTTTAAAAGCTTCCTCCCTGGTTTCATGAGATCCTGGGATCGTTTCTCATCACTTGTCCTTGTGTCTGTCTAAACACCAAAAAAAAAATAGAAGTATACGACTTGTACCCTTGTAGGTTTTATTTAGTACAAAAAAGTCTAAAAGATTTTTTTTAGGAAATCTAAAAGATAATATTTATTCCACCTTTCTTGAAAAAAAAATGCACTCACCTTACAATTTCCCTTTAAAGAGTTTAGGTATTCAATTGAATTGGTAAAATTTTACTATAAAGATATTCCTATTCAATTAATTCATATTCTTATTAGAAGGATAGTAAAATAGTTTCGTTATTTTTGTTTTTGTGTGTACACTACCCACCCATATACTTTTATGTAGTGCCAAGTGTCTCTAATTATGCTGACTTTAAATTAGTAACTAAATAAATGCATTAATTTGATATTTTAAAGTCAACATTTTGACATTTGTTATGATAACATTCAATGTGAGAGAGTTGTAGAAAATGTTTTTATGATCAACCAATTCTTGAGGTAAAAAAAACTTGAATGGACCGGATCTACAATAGCTTATTATGCACCGGAAATCATATAATAAAGTCAATGTTAATTTGATATAGTCAGTTTTCGTTTGATATAATCACTTTTTTATAGTTAGTTTTTGTATGATATGGTCAATGTTTTATATAGTCAGTTTTCGTATTATGTAGTCGGTTTTTTTTTCTTATAGTCAGTTTTTATGTGATAAAGTCAATTTAAAATACACAACAAATTATTGTGAACCCAATACACCCAAATCGTTTAATTCTTAATTAGCTAGGCGTGGCCACTCAAAGTTTTGGCCTCAATAAGTGCACAACAGTCGTCGCTTAATTTGTTAAATTTCCTTTTGTTTATACACCTTTGCTTACGGCCTTACCCCCACTACGTGTACTTTGCCCATGTCATGCAAAAGTGTCATCGATTCGTCACCTCAGCTAAACAGAGATAGACCAAAAATAAATGAATAAAGAAAGTTGACACAATGAATAGTCAACTAATGTAAAGGAGTAATAGTGCAAAATTTGATAGAGATTCTTTCCCTAACTTTCTATCTTACTGTATCATTTTTCTTAATTTCCACGCTTTAATATATTAATGTAGGGGTTCCATTTTCTATGTTTTTGACAAGAATTAAGAAAATATGTATTCTACTAAAAATCCAAATTGCAAATTTCAATTGGAATGAAATCGAGGTTTAGTTTATGAAATAACCTTAATATTATAAAACTATATCTACATATTGGGTGATTACTCGCAGTGGCGGATCTTGGACTAAAAATTTAAAAGGGCCAAGTTTTGATCGCACTAACATTATATTAAAAGTTGAATCCTTAACCATTATGCTATAAGATTTTTGTATGTGCTATATATAATACAACTCGTGTATTATATCTAGATATGCAAAAAAGAAATTATCGGGGGCCATGCCCCTACCAGCCCCAACTAAGATCCTCCCTTGATTACTCGGTCATAAATCATAATAGATTATTCAATAATAATTATTAATGTCGAATCTATTTCCACAATCTCTTAAATTCTATTAGTGATGGATATACTGCATACTAGATAGACCATATTTTATCCATATTCGATGCTAACAAAGGCAGTACTTGCTTTGTCAGGAAAAAAGCATATAATCATAAAATATAAAAAGGATCGATATGTTAAAAAAAATATTAACAACATTTTAGGAGACTTAGAGGAATTAATAACAATGAAACAAATTGTTGTAGGTTGTATACAATCGCAATGCTATTTTGAGATACAATATAAAAGAGATTATTTTGATAATAATTTTGAGATACAAGATTTTAAAAAAAATAAGCTAACCGATTTTGTATCTCTCATAAAGACTTAGTTATTCATAGAGTTAGTGTGGTTAGAAGAATCAAACTTAGAACTAGAATCAAATTATGAACATACCCAAAACTTAATTTTTTTTGTTGACATCGAGAAAACGTACATTAATTAAACAGCGAAGTACATCCTAATACTAATACAATCAAACATAAACAAAGGGAAACCTAAAGGAGTTTATGAGCTCTTACATGCCCTAGAAAACAACAATTAAAAACGATAGAGAGTCGCCTATTAAGGAGGGTGCCGTTGGTCGGTAATTGGACTGGTGGAGTCAAAATCTTGAAGACGGATGGAAGTGGTAGGAGAAGCAAGTGTCGTTCACGAGCCGGATAACGAACAGCCAAAGGCAAGAGTCGCATCTTGCCGCATGAGCAATCCCAACGACCTTCTGACGCGTGGATTCTTGGCTCATGATCTGATGAAGAGTCACATTCCTAAGTGACTCCTGACTCTCTCTCGAGAGTATGTCATGTTTCTCCGCAAGGTAGGAGAAACGGGGCGTGCTGAAATCCACCAGATGAAACTGGGGTACCGCCTGCAGATTTGAATTTTTCAAGGCAAAGACTATGAAGGTCATTGCCGAGCGAAAAGGAGAGCTAAACATGGTGAGCTCCCGAACACACCTCCGATTTTTAAAACCGGAAAACACAAGGTCCGACCATGAACATCGATCAACGCCTCGATCACACGAACACTTCACACCCTCGTGATTTACCCGTTCCTGCACCAAAGACTTCAAAAAAAACTACATATTTTATAACTACAACATTACACCACCATCCCTTATTCAACTGGCAAACTTTTTTGGATCACTTGCCATAACCAACAACAGACTATAGCCTGAGCAACTCTAAAGAACCAGCTTACACTAACTTTGAGATAAACCACACACACTGTGGAAACAACCATTAACCTTAGAACTAGGGGGAAGAGGAAAGGGAAGCCCAAGGGCGGGGGAAGGGGAAGCGACACAACTAGGGGGGAGGGGAAGGGGAAGCCCGACGCATAACGGGGGGAAAGGGGAAGGGGAAGCCCACGAACTGCGGGGGGGGGGGGGAGGAGCGCGCCGGTTAAAACCCGGCGACACAACATAACACTAAAACCACAAAATCAACGATCGACAACGAAAAGGAACAGGACCACCACCACTACGGTGGACGAGTGATGACGGAGGAGAAAATAAACAGCGACCCAAAGTACTACAAAAGCGAAAAAACGAAAAGGGATAGATAGAGGGTTCCACTGCCGATCAAAACCGAAGAGGAATAGGACCACCACCACTACGGTACGATGCAACGACGGTGGAGAAAAAAATCCAGCGACCCAAAGCAAATCTGGAACTACAAAAGCGAAAAAACGAGAAGGGAGAGATAGAGGGCTCGACTGCCGGCGTGAGGAGCCCGAGGTGGCTCACGCTAGGAGTGAAAGTTTGGTGTACGGTTTGGATTAGAGTCTAATCGTCCAATCTGATCCGAACAAAATTTGGATTTCATTTTTCCAATATGAATCCAAACCGATTAGAGAGTGAATCCGATCCAATCCAATCCGAATTTTCATACTCTAGATTGGATCCGATCCGAAAATCCAATTTTTTTAACTCTAGTTTTTCGATGAAATAAAATAAGCACAACAGCAGCCTAGTAGATTTAGGAAATGAGGAATTAAGTGGTATTAGGGTTTTAGGGGAAGGGTTGAAGTGATACGCCTATTGGGCTATGGATTAGGCTTTTCTAAAAAAATTCAGTTAAGTACTTAAGTCCAATCTAGATACATAATGCAAGGCAAATTGTTATTCGGTTATATTGGATTTTTGGATCCAATTACCCTCAATCCAACCCGATTCGGAAATCCATTTTTTCAAAAAATCCCAGTAAGAATCCAATTCGAGCAAAGTTCGAATCCGATCCGAATTACTAATTCGGATTGGATTGGATTTGATTTTGGATTTTATCCGAATAATTTTCACCCCTAACTCACGCGGCAGTCGAGCCCGCTAGGGTGAAGCTTTGCGGCGGATTTTTTTGGGTTGGGAGGCAAAGAGAAAACGTAGAGAGAGAAAGGGTTTTTTGTGATGTGTAAGTTGTAAGATACTTTTAAAACTTAATTTTAGTACAGATCGAGTCAAGTATGCAACTCCTTCCCCATTCTAACTCACATACACATACGCATACGCATACACATACGCATACGCATACGCATACGCATACGCATACGCATACGCATACGCATACGCATACACAAAAAAATACACATACACAAACACAGAGAAAAAGCTAGCTAAGACATCTAAGCAAAGCATTGCTGTCGATCTATTTGGCCATTGGAAAGTTCCAAGGGGCACATCACATCATATGAGTATTCCGATGAATGCTTTCCTTTTGTGGTAGTTATCATCCTCGTCTAATGCTATTATATATATTCATTCAGACCCTTGACAACCATTATTAAATAGGAGTTAAGATTCCATAATAAAAAAACCCCTCCCTCCCAAAAAAAATATATGTGTTAGTGGTGTAGCATTGAGATTTTATATATAAAGTAGTTTATGTCCTGGGCAATATGCCCCGAGTTATTTACCAATGTGCATTTGAAGTATTAAATCAAAAACTTGAGAGAAGTGGAAAAAAAGAATTGTAGGTATTGATTGCGCTCAGGATATGAACTTCTAGTTTCTTTTAAATTTTCTACATGGTAAATTATAATATGAATTTTTCATCAATATAACCTTTGAGTTCAAGAGAGTACATATAATTACTCACAAAGAATATAATACAATCTTGTTTTCGAAAATTAGGTTAATGTGTAAGAATATAACCGATGTAATTCAATGGTGTATTAACCGATGTAATTCAATGGTGTATTAACCGATGTAATTCAATGGTGTAGTAGTGGTTATAAAAATTTGAAGAGCTTTTTTTTAATATAAGAGTACTTAGAGGTAGAAGACGCTATTATTAGCATTAGTTTTATGAGTATTAATATATACATTTGTATTTAATTGTTTTTAAAAAAGAAATATTATCTTATCTTTAAATGATTTTTTCCCTACTAAGACCAACATGTGATTGTTGAGTAGTTGGTTAGTGCATTAGTATATCAAATGAGAGGTCATGGGTTCGAGTCATCAAACACACATTTTTATTGTTTAATGTCTCATTTGATTGTGTGGGGGGGAGGGGAGAGTACGTATAGCGTATTTTTCTTTAGGTTTTATATATATATATATATATATATATATATATATATATATATATATATATATATATATATATATAATATTTTAGGGCATGTTCTCTTCGGCATATAACAACTGAACTTAATTGAATTGATATGAAGTTATGAACTGAACTGAACTGAATTAAATTATAACTAATTAATAGTAATGATAATAATTTAGGAACTGAACTGAACTGAAAATAAGTTGGGGAGAACAGGTCATCTAGTTTAGTTGGTAAAGTCTAATTATAATAAATCCATTATGAATAGCATCTAGTTTAATTGATAAAGTCTTGTAAAAGTAGTACTCAAGACTTGAGATCGGATCTCATCTACATCATTGCGTTTAGTTGCTCATTTACCCACAAAAAAATTATAAATTCATTGAGGTATGAGTGACTATTTAGTCTATTTTATTAAAATTACAACGCTAGTTATGTGTAAAAAAATTTCCCCTCGGGCCCCTCCACCATTAATGAAAACGAGACTTGGACAAAGGACATGAACTTTGATGGGACGAATACATGGCTTGTCCCTCTCCTAATATTTTTTCAATCCCAAAAGCTCAATTTAAATTTCGTGCAACAATCGACAATTATATTGTCATTGACTATGGCTGGCTTTTTAATAATTGACCAGGTACTTTAAACCAACCCACTAATTTGGCTTGTAATGAAAACCAAAGGTCAATCCTTCGAGGTATTAAGATTTAAGTATACATTGATCAGTACAATTTCAATCTTACATCCAGGCGTAACATAATTAAGGACACTTAATTCTATTTGTTTGCTCTTGAAGAATTTCGAATGAACAAAGAAGAAGAAAAAGAATGGCGTACCTTGCTAACAGTCCACGCGATATATGATGGATATTTTGGATGATTACATATAACTATAATCTATGTATATATGGTTTCAAATTAGTTAACGATGAGTATATGCCTGTCTCATCAACAATTTTAGTTACCCCTCCAAACTTTAGCAACTAAGCTTCCTAATTAGTTAACGACGAGTATATGCCTGTCTCAAATCCATCGAGCATTATAGCTCCATTCTTTGATATTATTTAGTGATTGGTTTTCCGTCACAAAAGAGTTGCCTCTAAGGTTATATGCTCTCTAGCTACAATGTCAAGTGTCTTTATATTTCTTTCATTCACGACACACTATAAAATACCATTTTCATAACCTTCTACAAGAAATTAGTATTTGACCTATTTAAATTCTCGATATATATTCATATTAAAAAGTTTGTCATTTTGGCCTCAAAGTGGTACCGTGAAAATTACAAATAGTTGTTAGATAATTGGAAGGGCTTTGGGTACCATTTGGAAACGTTTTGAGTTGCAATTGTGTTGTGTTAGATACCAAATTGGTCTCCCATAAAGAGATATAGAGACTTTCCCATACATGATTCAATGATACCCTTCTTAAAATATTAATTGCATGAATATCCTTAATTTCACACATTAATTTCATTACTATTTTATGATCACGATAATTGTAATTTGGAAACCCAGGAAACGGTCATAATGATGATATTTTTTTCGATATGTCATTTTATATCCCTCCGATGAATGAAGACATAATATTTTCTAATAATTTTGCGAGGCAATTTGGGGACAATATAACCCTACATATAATATGCATGATGTATAAGCAACAAGTAAGTCATAGAGTAATAATTTTCACTCGTATCCAGCTGGCATCATATGAAAGGCTTGTATGTGTTTAAAGTGAATGCACAAAAGTTGGTTTAATTTCCATGGTAATCATATGTGCTCCATAATGAGGATGATTATCTTCAATAACGGCTGTCTCATGCTCCTATCTCTTTGTGTTTATGGTAAATAATTAGATTAGGATCATACGAACTTTATTGTATATATTTATTGTATAATTATCGTTGAAACGTTGAGTTAGGTTATTTAATATGGCGGTGATTAAGGAAGAAGTCAGAAAGATGTAAATTTGAATCAAGACAAGAAGTATTGAAGAGCTTGCCTAAGTGGCATAGGCGAAGCTACAATGGTATTAATGGGATCAACTTTTCTTCTAAGAATCGATCAGATTTTGAAATCTCTTTTTGTAAAATTGATAACTTCTTTAAGAAAAACATTTTGATCCTATTAATTTGTTATAGAACCGCCTTGTTTTTGGACTTTTATGCGAAGGGATGAACGAGGAAATGCAGTTTTGATACATTATTTTGTACCTTAATGTCTCACATATTAAAGGATATTTAGGAATTAGTAAGTCTTGTAACACCATCTTACAACAAAGTTATGTACGACCATCATACTTTTTACTAGGGGTGAGCAGAAAAACTGGGTACCCAGTTCCAGACCTAGAACCGGTTGGACCCAGCGGGTCGAGGCTGGGCCCAGTCTCTTGGGATCGGGTCTTGGTCCAAATCTGATGACCCGGTTGCAAGTGGTTCCAATTATGGGTAGTAAAATTTTGGACCCGGTACCCACTGGGTACCCGGTAAATCTAGATACTTGATGAAACTAGGTCTCGGACTAAGTACCTAGTGGAATTTTTTTTATGTATGATGAATAATTTAGAGTCTTAAAACTTATTAGCTCGTCAATAGAAGTTTGGCCGAAATCATATCAAGGGATACTAATACACATATGATATGGTTCTTATTTTAGTCTTTATTAAGCTTAACAATAAAACAATTTAGCTTTTGAATGCCATTGGGTACCGGATACCCAATACTTAAATCGGTTCCTACCAATTCCAAGACCAGTTCTAGAAAATCACCTCCAGTCAAAATCGACATTACATCACACTTCCAGAGAACCGGGTACTCGGTGTTGGAACTGGTCCCAACTGGTTCCAAGACCAATTCCAGAAAATGAGGACCTGGTCCAACCAATTCCGGTTCCAAATTTTAGGAACCGGTTCTGACTGGGTCCGGGACCAATTCTCATAATTTTGACCGGGTGCCCGGTTGTGCTCACCCCTACTTTTTACTATAAGAGTATCACTTATTATTTAGAGTTATTTTTATTTAAAAAGTATATTTTACCTTAAATGAGTCAATTCTACTATATATAAGTGACTCTTTTAAGACTAAAAGTTATTACCTCTGTTTTACAAATTTTATTATAAGATAGTCTTATATTATAGTAAGTTTTATTAATGTCAACTATTTTTCAATATTAAGTTTGAAATACTTCGATAAATTCATACAAAAACCGTAAAGAGATTTCCTAACACAAATTTGTTTCTCACACCTACTAAAAAAAATAGTATATGTGAAATTCAGGGTCGGTGGGCCTTATAGCTTGGTCAAATCCAGTCAACCAAACCCTTCAAAAAAAAAAAATCCAGTCAAGCTAGTGATTAAAGGTTCTTTTTTCTTTTGGGGGGAGTTTGCAATAATTAATTAATTTATTATTTGTTACGGTCCATAACAGTTATATAATTTTAATAAATAAGTACGTGATTATGGACGGTTAATAGGGTACTTTAGTGGAATATTCCTGATGTTCAACTGCTATAAGATGACATAAAATATAGTCAAAAGCTACATTAGCGGTACGTACACACATTATTTCAGTTTATACATATATAATTAACAAGTAGAGAATGCAACAGAAATGGCCAGCTTGTTATAGGGACAACAACAGTATAATAGTATCTTATAAGAAAAAAAAAAAGGTTGTATAATACCATTAAAGTAGCATTACTGATTAAGTACTTTTGAATTTTGATTGGTCAATTGCATGCTAGACGTGGTCTTAATTGTAAGCAAAAAAAAAATTACTTCATGGCATGTAACATCATGCATCTTCTATAAATTAAGAATGGTTTATGTCAGCACCTTTAAGGAAGATTTACGAGTGGTAAATTGTCTTTCTCCGTCCCATAATATAATCTTGTTTTCTTTTTGCACCGTGTCTCAAGATATACCATCGACCTTTAATATTTTCGATTCCATATTAATAAAAAATATAAAAAATTGATATTATGAATTATGATAGTACACATTGAGGCGAATCTAACAAGTACCTACATGAGTATGTTTTTTTTGTATATATTAGTGATAATATTTGATCAAAAATTTTAAAGTTTAACCTCAAAGAGAGATCAACAAACACTATATTATGGGACGAGGGAGTATATAGCTAAAAGCTTACCGTAGTTAAGAAGAGTAAATCTTTGGTATATGTTAAAGTTAGAGTGAGCTGATTATTCTTTGCTTCGTCTTAATCCTATTACTCAATTATTATTATTATTTTTTATTTTTTTTGATCCATATGAGCACGCGCAATAGACAAATTACAAAGAAAGGGAGGGGGATTCGAATATGTGACCTATCGTTCACAAAGCCTCAATCTTTATTAGGTCAAGACATCCTTGGTATCCTATTACTCAATTATAAATAGTTTGATAGGAATTTTTCATGCCAAATTAATATATTTTTTGGGTAAATTACTAATATAAGATTAGCAACTAGTTTTATCAATTTTTTTAGTTTCCTTGATTGTTGTTGCTATGTAAGATTAACACCAGCACATACTTTTAAGTTTGACGAGTTTCCATTGTAAAAAGATAAACTCTTCTCTATCCTTATGGATTGCCTAAACATTTCATATATTCTTCATAAGTTACACGCACGCAGTATCATATATTCTTATTCTTGAAACATAAACTTAAACAACTAATTTTTGAACTTAAAATTTGTAGATAAACTCCTAAAACAAGTGGAGTAGATTTATTTGCTTTTTTTTTTCTAAAAATTTGCTTAGGTACATTTCATAAATGCATCATTCTAGAGCCCTAGTATAACATACCCCAAATATTATCGTCCTCGGCAACTCCATTTTGACAAGGTTGGATACATGATGATATATGTCATCGAATATGAGGAATGGCAGTGCCGCTTACAAGTGGATACTTGTCAGGCTATTGGTTATCCTCTTAGAGGAGCACCACCCCATTCCCCTAACCCCCTTCCCTCGGCTACTCTTGTAGCCTGGAATCCTCCACCTCACTCATTCTTCAAGTTAAACTTCAATGGTTCGGTTCGTGGTTTGGAGGCTGCTGCTGGTATCATCATCCGTAATCATGAAGGCTAGCTTCTTCACGCCAAAGCCTTCAATCTTGGCCACTAATCTGTTCTCATTGCCGAAGCCACTGCACTACAACAAGATATCAAGATCGCTTTGCATTTGGGTATTCACAACATCATCATTGAAGGGAATAACCTATTGGTCATCAACGCCATTAATAATCTTTGCTCTACTCCATGGAATATTGCTAATATTATTGCTGATTGTAAGCTCATGCTCACACAATTTGCCTCGTGCCAAGTCAGACATGTGTTCAGGGAAGCAAATCGTGCTGCTGATTGGATAGCCAATGTAGGACATTTAGTAATGTCTAGTTTCGATATTTCTCCTTGTAATAACTCTTCTCTTACTTCCATTCTTGTATCCGACACATTAGGTATTCCCCTCGCGAGGAGGGTAGCCTAATGTTATTTTCTTACCTTTAAAAAAAAATCAACCGAGCTACCGCTAGACCTAATTGAGTAGCTTCTATAATACTGTAATCTATTTATACTCCATCCGGTCTAATTTATTAGTTAACCCATTTCTTTATGGCACATTTGCCGAGTCCTTTATTTGAACCTTCATATCTCTAATTAATAAGCAAAATTTACAAAAAGTTGATATTTGGATAATACACATTGAGACAAATCTAACAATATCTCACATCACTATATTTTTTTCCTAAAGTACAAATCACAAGAGATAGTCAAATTTATGTATGTGAATAGTGTCAAAAGTCAAAACGGATAAACTAATAAATCCGGAGGGAGTATATATTTAAATTTCTATTTATAATGTTTCCTCAAAATCGCTAATTCAATATGTCCCAAATCTCGACCCCTTGTCGAGGTTTGATCCATAAACTAGTATTTGGGCCCGGGCGTTGCCCTGGGTGGTATGTTTTTCCCGAAATTGATATGCATTTTTTTTTCCATTCGCATTAAAGTATAATAAAGAAAACTTAACATTTAAAAGGTACAAATATAATAATGTGGACATTTAAAGCATGATTAAAAGTTGGTTGAGATGGTTATTGTGTTATGTATAATGGCAAGATGTCACGGGTTCAAATCTTGTTGCAAGCCAATTTACTTTTGTTAGTTGACATAACATATGTACACATGCATTGGACACTTCTAGTAGAGTAAGAGAGTAGAGTAAGAGAGGTGTCACGTGACGTGTATACGTTGTCAGACACGCCTTTAATATATTAGTATAGATTAGCTACAAACTACATCCTCTGTTTTTTTTAGTTGACCCGTTTTCCTTGGGCACACATGCCAATGCACTATTTTAAACCGTTATATCTCTAATTATTTATAAGCAAAAATTACAAAAAGTTGATATTCGAAAATATACATTGAAACAACAACTCTACACAGATCCTGTACGTATATTTTTTCCTTAAAGTCTAAATCACAAAAAGATCTTCAAAGTTACATATATGAATAGTATCGAAAGTCAAAGCGGATTAAATCTAAAAAAAAACGGAGGTAGTATAAGTTACACTTGTTCCAAAATTATTTTAACACTTGCACCTTTAATTCTAGAATGAATAAAGTATTATTATTGTAATTTTTTTTTTTACAAGAAAAGAAAGAAGCCCAGGTTTGCGTCACAGAATAGAATTTAGCAAAGATCCTTTCGGATGATTGTTGGAAAAAATAATGTCATCGGGCCGTACATTATTGTAATGCTGCATACTTATATTTTTTTTTTGTATGAGGGCTTTTTGTTTTCTATTTATATAAAACCAAAAAATATAAGTTGGGTGGGGCTTAGCTGGAAATAGCGGGAGACAGCTGGCAGTACGGCAAATGATACAACAAATACGCTACTAAACGTCGCCGTTCCAACTGTCTAGAACTGTATGCGCATACTCGTTGAAGGAAACTAAAAAGAGTTGATGTTTACAGCATGTAAAGCTGATTAACCCAGGTTCGAAGCCTCTTTCTCCTAATGAAAGAATCTTCAGACTGATTATCATAAGTGTATTTGTTGAAGATCATGACTTTATTTTGTTATAATTGTAAGCTGCCTCCTAATATCAGCTACTATAATATACTCCCTCCGTTTTTTTTTACTTACTGCATTTGATAATACACAACAATTAAGGCAATATCACTTTCAAATTTTTGGGAGGGTATTTTTTGAGCCATTTAATGTAAAATAATGGGAAAATGTGAAAAAGTAGTACTTTTGGGTGGAAAAAAAGAAAAAAAATATAATAGTAATACTTTATGGTGGGCCAAGTACCCCAAATAAGGAAATGTAGCAAGTAAAAAAAAACACCCATACATGGAAAATGTAGCAAGTAAAAAAACGGAGGAAGTACTATGATGTAAATAAGATATACTCCATCCGTTTCATAATATAAAACCTGTTTTCTTTTGTGCAGTCTTCAAGGCTTACCTTTGACCTTCGATATCTTTATTTTTGTATTAATAAAATAATATAAAAAATGGATATTATAATAGTACATATCAAGACGAATCTAACAAGGTCTCACATGATTATGTACTATTTTGGTAGATATTAATAAGAATATTTGGTCAAATATTTTAAAGTTTGACTCCTTACAATAGAAATCAGACTTATATTATGGGACGGAGAGACTAGAGAGGAGTATTTATAAAAAAAAAAAACAAAAAAATGTATATAACTGTAACTTTTGTCTCACTCTACTTCTCATGCCTTTTAATTCCCCCAACCCAAAGTTGGTCTTACTCACTCTCTCTCTTCTTTTTTCAAAAAATTAAAACAAATAATTTTAATTATTTTAATATAATTTGTATTTCCTGGTTTTGTCCTTGTAAATTGGCCCAAGGCCAGTTGGATCCTCTCAACAATTTCTGTAAAAAAGAAGTTGTGGTACATTGGAAGATTTTTTTTATGCTTAATTAATAGAAATCAGTGCCTTTGTTTGGTCAAGCCTGGTGCCTATCTGGAAAATCATGGGTTGGAAAATGGACAATAATACCCTCTATTTTTAAATAGTTCTCTATATTATATAAATACTAATTTTCAAATTTATTTTATTTTAATTCTATCGATAGATCGAGGCGGGCATGGGCCGGTCAGGCCCGGTCCGGATTAGTCTTGGCACGGCACCCGAACCAGGCCCGAGCTCGTTGTCCGCTACGTGGACCACGGGCCTGCCACGCTTAAGAAAATTTATTTCAGGACCGGCCTGGCACAAGCCCGTATATATGGCCCGCGGGGCGAACGCCCCTTCTTTTTGTTTTTTAGTCTAAAACTACCAAAAATCCAAAAGAATATCATAAAACACGGGCCAGGCCCGCAGGTCCGAGCCATGGAAACATTGTGAAATTTGCCGGCCCAAGTCCAATCATAGAAACATACAACTATTGTTTTTACTTATATTGATATTATATCAAATGCAGAAATTCCCTTGCTTAGATTTTTTTTAAATTATATTGTTAGTATATAATCTCAACTATATAAGTTGTTATTATTATCATTAAGGGTGTAGTATAGAAAATATATTATTATTTATGATTAAAATAAGGCACAACTAAATACAATGAAACTATCTCGGATAATAGTATTTTGTAGTTTCGAGACATATCTCCTCTATCCCACACTATTTTATTTTAACGCTTCTATTTCTTAACAAGACTCGTGATTATTTTAATCTTTTTATTTTTCAAACAGGGCCTACCACACTCTCTCTTCTCAAAATAATATAAAACTCCCCATCAACTTTTATCACATGTACCTTTTCAATAAAAATAAACAAACAACCAATAATAATCTAAACCAACATGTTATGATAAGCGTGAGAAATAATGTGGGATAGATGGGAGGAGTGAGTATTAAGGTTAGCATAGTGATTGTAATGACCTCCTTCCACTCTTGTGACAAGTTTCGATTTTCACCCATTCCAAGAAAGATCTCCAAATTTCGTCCCCTCTTTCCAGCGGAATTATCCTTACCTTACAAAAGAAAATTGTGGAATAGATTGAGTATTATTTAGGGTTAAAAGATACTAATGGTGAAAGTAATGGGTAATTACCACATATGGCCAAAATTGTAAACCAAGTAAAGTTTGGCCTAGTGGTAAAGATTTAGTATCATGACTTCAAGGTCATCGGATCAAACCCCATTATGGGCTCTTTGGGGGTGAGATTTCCCTTAGAGGTGACAAACGGGTCATACAGGTCGGGTACGTGTCGGATCAGAATCGGGTCACCTTTGTGCTTGGGTTACATCCGGCCCGGGTCCGATCTGACACGATCATTCTCGAGCCCAATAAATTTCAGGGTCACACCGAATCGAGTTATACCGGGTCGGGTTAAATCGGGTTTCTTATCTAGCAAATAAATAAAACACATATAAGACTAATAAGAGTAAGTGAAATAATTAATGGGTAGTGGCTAAGTCATATATAGTAATTCATGACAATTTTTTCCTTAAATTTGTTTAAAAAGTAACTAATATTACAACTTCGGGTCGGGTTTCGGGTCACACTATCGTGCCATTTGGGTCAGGTTGCTTACAAGACGGATAAATTCGGGTTCGTTTTATGCTCGTGTCTACTTACTTTCGGATCGGGACTGGCGCACCGGACCGTCTATTCCTGGTTTTGATTATGTTCGAGTCGTTGTTTTCGGGTGCCCTCGGGTCTCTGGTCGGGTCACGAGTGCGTGACTATTTTGCCGGCTATAGTTTCCCTTACCATCCCCTTTCCTCCAGGAGTTTGCCAAGAAAGCATGCGTGCGAGATGTTAGTTTAGTAGTTTAGTAGGGTCATTCATCTTACCTTAAAAATAAAATGGTCAAACTTATAAACTTTGACCACTTGAATAGTGGATGGGAAAATCTTTTATAAAAATAGGAGTACGACGTAAGTATTGAAATTGTTGAGTTAAAAGAAAATTGTATGTTTTTTTTTCCTATAATCATATGGGGTTTTAAGATAAAATGATAAATAGAATCAGAGTATGAAATCAAATTGTCTGACCAACATTGAGATTATGACAATCGTTTGTATTTTGTTTAGATACTTTTTTATTATATAAAATCTCTAAAATTATTCTCATTGCATTACAAAATATTCTCATCTTCTTTATAATATATTTTAGTAGTTTATTTGTAACCATGTTACATGTTTAATTTTTTTAAACCCATACTATAATCTACAAGAAATACTATGATAATAACTCCTTCTTGAACAATACCATATAAAGTACTTTAGATTTTAATTATCAACATAGAATCAGATGCCATAACATATTCCAAACGATATAAAGTTAACATTTAATTTAGAACAATTAAACATGTTCATAACTTCTAATTGTTTAAAGTGCGTCAATGGGCTACATGCCTACATGCATTAGTACATATACATAAATAAATAAATGAACACATTTGACTAATTCATTCATGCCTTAGTTTTTCCCACTATGCTACGCCTACAAACGCTAAGCATAGCTCATAGAGGGTCAAATTGAACATTTTAATATAAATGAATTAATAAAGTAAGACCAATGGTCCATAAATAGTAGCAAGGATTCTATTAAAAAAACACGTTTATCTTGTAAGTTTGCTCATAGGAGAAAGAGTCTCTATCAATGAGTCAAAATAATGAATTCCCCACACTTTGTTCCACAGCAAAAACCCACCAACTTCTCCAATGGCCAAGGGCAAAATCTGTAAAAATCAACCTCTTTCTTTTGAGGTCCTTGATAAAGCACATAGCTAAATCAAATTTTGAAACAAGAAAAGAAAGTCAAATTAAATACTTATAATAAAAGCACCTATAGAATCACAATAACCCCCACCCAAAATTCTAGAAACTTTTTTAGATTTTGTGTAGAAGAAAAAAATTCTTAACTTACTTGGGTACTTGTTTTAGTTTGTCCATTTAAATTTAACAGTGTCCAATACATACTTTTAATTAATTACTTACTTTTAATAACGCATAACTTCAACCATTAATATCTTTAATTATCGACAATTAAAAATTATTAAAAGTAGATATTAAGAAAATATACCTTGAAGAAAATATACCTTGAGACGAATCTAACATGAATATGTTTTTCCTTAACTATAAATCACCAAAAGTAAACTAAGTAGAGTTGGTGAATAGTGTAAAAGTCAAACCGTTGCAAGTAAAAGGAAACGGAGGAAGTAGATATATTTTATTATACATAATTTTTTTTAATACATTTAAATTTCATATTAATTTACAGTCAAATATTTGCCAATTGAACATTAATTCGAAGGTTGGTGAATAAAATAAACACAAAATAAAGGGACCATTTTATTTATTTAATATGACCCAGCTTTTATGGTTAGGCGCACATATAAAAGCTGTTAATTATTGACTTATTGTGAGCATACACATTTAAATTCGGTTGAGATCTTATGTTTCATCAGTTTCAAATCTTTTATCCCAATCCTTTCTCTTTCGGATATAGTAGTAAAAATTGACCCTGTGTTAGTCGGGACTTAGGACACACCTAAATCAGACATATAATCCCAACTCATTTTAAAATGGTGTATTGTACTTTCTCCATCCTAAAATAGTTTGAATATTCTATTGTCCCAAATTATAACATTTTTATTTTTGGCCTAATCCTACTATAAATTTTCTGATACTCCTTTTGACTAAAAAGTAAAAAATACATGGTCCCCTATTCAATATATTAATACTCGACTAACTACATTATAAATGAGATATGAAGATAGAGTAGTTGGCTAGCTTACTTGCAGGCAGGAAGCCGTAGGTCAAATCTCACCGAGCTTATTCTAGAAAGTGATTTCCCCTTATTCCCCTCTTCCTAGGACATACATTCTTCATCTTACGCAAAAAAAATTACATTATAAATGTATTCTTCTCTCAGTTTTTTTGTATTTATACGTTTACAAATTCACCAAATTTCACTTTTGTGTCGTTTGTGATTTATACGTGAATAAAAAAATAGTCATGTGTAATCTTGTTAGATTTGTCTTAATATATATTTTTTTTAGTATGGAGTACTTTTTATAAATATAAAATTAGAGATATATGTCCTCAAAATTTTAACTTTCATGGGCGTGAAAAGTTAAAAGTGTACGGTAAAAAAAAAGGGGGAATTAATTTTTTTTTTTTTTTTTTGCTTTAGTTTTATAGGTGTGCAATAAACTACAATTCTAGTAGTATTAAATTTAGAGTGAGGACTACTAGGCTACTACTAGCTCTAAAATAAAATTCACCCCCGCCAAAATTTCTTTTTTTTTTTTTGCAAATTCTAAAAGGGCAAAATCGTCATTCCACAATGGTATAAGTAACTATCGGTTCGCTTTCCAACACTACTTAGCGCAACCCAAGTCCCCTTTCACTCTCCTTTTTTTTTCCCCTCTTCTCTTCTCTCTCTCTCTCATTTTTTTTTTTCTCTTTCTGGAACATTTCGTCGAACAGTTGGTATACATCGCCGGCAAACCACCGGTTAACGTCAAAACCATCAAAATTTAACAATTACCCACTTCTAAACTCCGCGTTTCAGATCAACCCAGTTAACGAACGACGTCGTTTTCCCCTCCTTCAGGTGGTAAAAATGAGAAAGAAGGGGTTTTTAAAATAAAAAAAATTATGGGTAAGGTGGGATTTGGTTTAGCGGTGGGTATAGCGGTGGTAACTTCGGCAGTTGCGGCGGTGGTGGTGGTAAAAAGGGTAAAAAGTCGGCGAAAGTGGCGAAGAGTTGTGGGTGTTTTGAAAGAATTAGAAGAATCTTGTGGGACCCATGTTAGTAGATTAAAACAAGTTGTTGATGCTATGGCTGTTGAGATGCATGCTGGTTTAGCATCTGAAGGTGGTTCTAAGCTCAAAATGTTGCTCACTTTTGTTGATAAACTTCCTAATGGGTATAATATCATACATTTCTCATTTCTTTTATATCTCGAAAGTTAATTTAATGTATGTGTGTTTTTTCTTATGTTTGTTTATTGGGTTGTGTTTGATTAGCTGATTAATGTTGTTTATGATTATGTAGTATGTACTCAATGTTGATCATTAAGGGAAAGATTGAATCTTTGGAAAAAATTTGGTCGTTTTGGTTGGGTTTGTTTGATGGCATTATGAAATTTTGGATGTTTTTGGTTTAATTTGTTATTCACATTGCTTATTTTCTATGTAATTTGTTGAATTTTTTAAGTACAAAGTTGTGTTTTTGATGATGTTGATTTTTTTTTTTTTGGTGACTGTTTGAACATTCAGCCTTGGTAATGTGACATAATGAGTGTTTGATTCTAAAGTAGTTAAATTTTTGCACCTGAGAGATGTAGATGCTTACTGATGTAATGGGGTTGGGTGAAAATCTCACTATAATTGTAAAAAAATTGGAAAAAAGAAATTTCCAGAATGTGATGTATTCTGTTTGTTCTCTGATTAATAATGTACTGTACTATCTGCGGCTCAAGGAGGGGTAAAAAAATTTGCTGTTTTTACTCTTCATTTTTCCTCTTGGTTGATGCCATTGAAATATAAGTTAAAAGTATTGGCTGCACTTGGCAGGTTTTCTGGCTTCTTCCTGCTAATGTTTATTGTTACAGTATGTGGACATGAAATGTGGCATATTAGATTTTTCAAAACCCAATTGTAAACTGTCTTTGTCATGGATTCCATTAATATGTTTTGTTGAACTGTTGAAGTTTCATGTTCTATTGCCTGTTGTTCTGAGCTCGGTGTAGGCGACGAGTCGACGACGTTGAGTTCATTCATGAATGGGGCTGATAGTTGATGTATATTAATGAATCATTTGGTTCCTTCCGAAACAATTGGTGGAAATTGTAATTTGTTGGCCATTGTGTTTGGAGCATTTCATATGGTTCCCTAGAAAGTAGAAACTAAATTTGTTACTAAGCTTGTTTGCCTTTTTTTTCTTAACCTTTTGGTTTTTGTTTCAGTGCTTAGTTGTATAATTTCTTTTTATCAATTGTGGGGGGGGGACGTTGGCAGTAGTATTTCTGTTGAATGTGTGGGTTTTTATCTCTGCAGCTGTCACAGTTGACAGCCTGTTGCCATTGAATGTGGACCTCACCAATGTAAAAGGGTAATATTGGCATTCTTAGAGTCATAGTATTACCTTAATACGGAGTAAATAGAAACTGTTGTTTTCCCACCCATCTTTCTTATTATTCTGTTAATAAAATGTGGTTGCTTCTTGAAGGTTATTGGTTGTGGACCTTGTAGTTTTTTTTTTTAACAATGCTGATTACTGGCTGCATATTACTTGTCCAAAAAGTGAAAGCCTGTAATTGTTTTTTTTGTTTCTGTCTCTTATACACTCAATTGATTACTAGCATTTTTCTTTAGGAGTGAGAAGGGAATATATTATGCACTAGATCTTGGAGGTACTAATTTTAGGGTCTTGCGGGTTCAGCTAGGAGGAAGAAGATCCGGCATCGTTAGACATGATGTTGAAAGGAAGCCCATTCCCGAACATTTAATGACTAGCACCAGTGAGGTTGCTCACTTTCTGTCTTGTAGTGCTATATATTATTTGTTGTTCGGAATTCAGCCGTTTACAGAAAATTGTATTGTTGTCATTGCAGGATCTGTTTGATTTCATCGCGACATCACTAAAGGACTTTTTATGGTCAAGAGAATGACAAAAATTCAGATCTTTCTCCTGTCTCAAGAAGGAAACTTGGTTTTACCTTTTCTTTTCCTGTAAAGCAAATATCAGTTTCTTCCGGAATTTTGATGAAATGGACAAAAGGCTTTTCCATTCGTGACATGGTCAGTTTGTTAGCATGCAATTAAATTAGCCATTTTCTTTAATTGTTGAGATTGATGGATTTATGTAGTTTTGGTACTCGTCGTGCTATGCTTAGCTTGACTTACTGAATCACGTTCAAAATATATGTTAATTTTATTTATTTTAAAAAACTTATTGCTCGCTGCTCTTATAAGCATATAGATACGTGGAAGGTCCATACTGTATTTTTTCTTCTTGGTGATTGGATATATTTCCTCTTTAGTCCTTTGTTTTTGGTTTATCAAATGTTCAAGATATGATACTTTTTTCTAATTGCTTGTTATCTCTCAGGTAGGGAATGATGTTAGTGAATGTTTGCACCAAGCGATGTCTAGACAGGGACTGGATATGCATATTGCAGCCTTGGTAAGCTTATCTTTTATGGCTAATATCTTTTGTCTATGGTGTTGGACTGTTGGTTGGAGTTCCATGAGGTCATTTAGTAGTCAAGATTCTCGCCAAGTTGCTTATGCATACTTCACACTAGAATATAGGCCTTCAATTTTTACGCCATCTGCTTCAATGATGATGTCGCAGTCTAATAGAAACCCTTGAATGCTTGATATATTTGTTAGCACATTATTCAAACTACGTGATAGTCATGGATCTTCCTTGCTCTCTTGTAAAGTCTGTTAAGTATTGACGCACCGCCATGCGGTTTAGTTACTTGTGCACATATTGAAGAATAAATTTTCTATTTGTTGTTAATCAGGTAAATGATTCTGTGGGAACTTTGGCGCTTGGACATTATAATGACGAGGACACCGTTGCTGCAGTGATCATTGGGACTGGAACAAATGCCTGCTATTTTGAGCGGGCAGATGCGATCATTAAGTCTCAAGGTCTCCCTACATCTTCAGGAGGCATGGTATATATCACCAACCATTTTTGGCTAGCTCTTGCAATGATAAATATTGTGAACTTATATGTATTTATTCGTCTAATATTGATTAGGTTGTCAATATGGAGTGGGGTAACTTTTGGTCGTCCCATTTGCCTAGAACTTCTTACGACATCGAGTTAGATGCGGAGAGCCCTAATCCCAATGACCAGGTTGGCATCATCATAATCATGCAACTGACTTTTGTGGAGTTGCTTTCTTTCTCTTTCAGTAAAAGTAAAGATTATGAATGAATAATTGAATAAAAGAAGTGTTTTTTGCTGCAGGGTTTTGAGAAAATGATATCTGGAATGTATCTGGGTGAGATCGTAAGAAGGGTCATACTAAGGATGTCCAAGGAGTCTGACGTATTTGGACCTATTTCTTCGAGCCTATGTGAAGCTTTCATCTTGAGGTATTATTCTATTGGTTACCTTTTAATGCCATTATGCTGCCTTTCATTTTACCCCATCCATTGCTCGTCTCTTTTTGGTATATTTTTTCATTTCAACTTTATTTTACGAAATATCACTTCATTTAGATGACAAAATTACAAATTATGGCTTCTGGTCACTTAAAAGATCCTGGATTTATGACTTTGCGCTTCTTACTTTGTAGATTGTCTAGTTGCCTTATGTTGTGTAATGGGGAAATTTATTTTGTAAGCAAATTTGGATTTGAAGTTAATAGCTGCATAGGTTGCATTTGCACCATTATCTTTTTAAAGTTAATTGCTCATGAAGACTACCATTTCAGGACGCCTTTAATGTCGACAATGCATGAAGACGACTCTCCTGACCTAGAAGAAGTAGCAAGAATATTGGAAGAGGTTCTTGGGGTATGTCCTTATCTAACTAAATTACCACTGGTTTCTTAACCTTTTATGTAGACTTGATTCACACACCACTTGTTCACCTTCTCCCCCCTCTCCCCCTCAGATTTGTGATGTGCCTTTGAAAGTCCGGAAACTTGTAGTGAACATATGTGACGTGGTAACCCGGCGAGCAGCCCGTCTTGCAGCTGCCGGCATTGTTGGGATACTGAAGAAGATTGGCCGAGATGGGAGTGGTGGGGTTGCTAGCAGCAGGGCCAAAGGCTCAAGCAGCAGCAATAGGTTAAAGAGAACAGTTGTTGCAGTTGAAGGCGGCCTATATTCAAATTACAGAATGTTCAGGGAGTACTTGAATGATGCTGTGGCCGAGATATTGGGGGAGGAAATCGCCCCCTTTGTAATCTTAAAGGTCGCTGAAGATGGGTCGGGTATCGGAGCTGCCCTGCTTGCAGCCGCTTATTCATCACCTGAGACTGTCGATACGTAAAAAAAAGGTGATTAAAAAAGGGTTGTGCTGCCTTATACATATAATGTGTGCATATATATAAATATATATTTTACATAATATAAGTATAGGCTTTTGTACATAGATGTAGAATTCATTGGGGTCAGTCCATATGTATTCAATTAATTATATGGTAGTATAAGGGCTTGAGATATGGGGGGTCTTGTGCAGCAGTTAGTAGGGGTGTTTGTTCTTTCCATCCATTTCTTATTGGTGTAGCACAAGTGTAATTTGTTAAGATTAGTGTATTTGTTCTTGGTGGTTTGTATTGTGTACATATAGGACAGGTTCTCATTTCTCAGTGTCATTGCCTCTTCCTCTCTTTCTCTCTTTCCTCAATTCAAGCTCCTCAATAGTTGAAAGTATGATTGTATTGTACTAGGATTGATCTGTTAAAAACCCTTTAATAATGGTGGAAGTAATATGAGCAGAGGTGATAGTGGTGTTAGCATCACCTCCGATTCCGTAGATCTTGGAATCGAGTTTCACCCCTTGCAAGGAGGGATTCCCAATTTCCCCCCTATTTGCAAGAGATTTCATCTTACCTTATAATAAAAAAAATGGTGGAAGTAATATTTTCCTTCATCTGCATATGTGTCACTTTATCTTGTACATCGTCGCGTATGACCAGAGTCCTATGAGAATTTAGAACTATAAAAGGGCTTGTTAAATTTATATGACTGAGGAACAATTTAACAATCAATTTAGAAAATTACTTGAATAATTAGAGAGGTGACTATAAATAATGTCAAGGAGGTTAAGTTTTAATGGCCGGAAATAGAGAAGTTGTGGTGGACTGTGGCGAGAAGGGCTGAGGGTGGATGAGGGAATTGGGCCTGGGCCTTGTGGTGGCAATGATAGGCCCAAAACGATTCCAATGTGTACTGGTAAAAAAATCAGAGGAAAATGGACGTCTATAGTTGCTCATCATGACTGCAACTAACAATTTGCAAAACGTTTAGCCGCAACACTTTCCTAAAAGGGAAATAAATTAATTACTTGCAACACTTTCTATTTTTGCTTTTCCTTTCTCTCTATCTCTCTCCAATCACATGGGTCCTCTCTTTTTTTCCTCTCTACCTCTCTTATACCTAAAAATTGCATTGGAGTTGATGAAAAAAGAAAGTGTTGCGAGTAAAAAAAAACGGAGGAAGTATTACATTCATTAAAGCATAAGCAAAAGATACAATGCTCTTACTCTGATAGTCTGGTTACCTCTAGTGGTTATACTATTGCATTTGATGATCAAGGCCAGTAATTTTTTATCGTAAATTCTTACTACTACAAATATCAAAATGTTATCATATGAATGTGTTAGATCGTTTCAATATGTAGTCTAAAAAGGTTTACTTTTTATAAATTTTACGAATTAGTAATCAAATACACGATTACATTAGAGATCGTGGAAAATCAAGCATAACTATTAAAAAGGAATAGGAGTATAAATTCCTTGGTAGATGATTATTCTTAACATTACTAAATATCAATTGGAATCTAGTATATTTACTTTTGTATATCCATTCGAAACTTATAACTTGTGGGAAAAATCTATTTTATGTATACATATCCTTTCGATTAGAGGTGTTCATAAAAAACCGAAACCAAAAAACTGAAAAACCAATCTGAATGGGTGGTAATCGTATCGATAATTTTTTTTTCTGACGTACCGAAATATTTTTTTCTCTATTTTATTATTGTGAAACATTTTCCAACAATTAGTCTTTCCATACAGAATAACAAATCAAGTATGCAACAAAACGGACCTTCGATTTTGCTATCAAAAAAATAATAAAATCGACGTTTTCCCCTTCACATCATATACACAAACATATCAAATCTTCAATATTGGTCCAAACAACTCGTGGTTACTAGTACTCAAACAGTTACAATCCAGGAAAAATCCAGTTTACTTAAACCCTATTGTGTAGGGTTTATCTCCTCTAATTTCTCTGGCACTTGAAAAACTAAACAAAACAACAAAAAACAAACAGCTCCTGCTAACTAAAAACTAGCCGTTGTAAAAGGGACGCGTAGAATCACGCCGCTCAATTCTAACGTTCTAAAAAAAACAACAAAATTCGAAACTTTTTTTCTTCTTTTTTATAATCTCAGAATTCACAGTGTTTAAATCAAATTCATCCCCCTTCACAAACTTCAACTCATCTCTCTCTCTCTCCTCTTTCTCTCTCTACGAAAGGAAGAAGAAGAAGAAAGAAAGAAAGAGATTTCATTTCATATTAAAATTCAGAACTATTTTCTCTCTCCTCTTTTTTGCTTCGGTTATATGGCAACGATGAACAGCGGTTACTCCGATAATACTCCGGCGACAACTACGGCGGTTCTTCCGGCGAAGCAAAACGTTACTCCGGCGAAGACTGTTGATACTCAATCTGTTCTTAAAAGGTTATTTCTTTTTATTTTCTTTTATTTTTATTAATTTATCGTATGAATTACTGGGTGTGTATGAGGAAAATCGATGATTCGACTAGTACCCACTACTTAAAATTATTTTTTCTTATCTGGGTATAGATTGAATTAGCTTAATTTTGTGATCTTGATTGTGTTTTGATAATCAAATTGAATAATTAGGGTTTGGGAATTTGGGGGTTTTTGATTTTGAGAAAGTTGACCTAATGATTTTTTTTTGTGTTCTTGAAACAGGTTGCAGTCTGAATTAATGTCTCTTATGGTAATTAAATCATGAACTCTTTTAAGTATATAAACTTTACAAGAATTTCTTTTGCTAATTAAAAAGAATTAAATCTGAATTTTTTTTTAAAATTTTTTTGGGTGTGAATTAGATGGGGGGTGATCCAGGAATCTCAGCTTTTCCTGAAGAAGACAACATATTCAATTGGAAAGGAACAATTCAAGGAAGCAAAGAAACAGTTTTTGAAGGCACAGAATATAAACTTGTTCTTAATTTTCCTGCTGATTATCCATTTAAACCTCCTAAAGTTAAGTTTGAGACTGGTTGTTTTCACCCTAATGTGGATGTTTTTGGTAACATCTGTTTGGATATTCTTCAGGTAAATTATTTTTTTACTTTTGGGTATTTTTTTTCTTCTGATTTTCATGTTTTTAGTGGTGGTTGTGAAATAAATTTTGATAATTAATGTTTATAATGATTAATGTATTGATGCAATAATCTTTGTAATTATGTAGGATAAATGGTCATCTGCTTATGATGTTAGAACCATATTGTTATCAATCCAAAGTCTGCTTGGAGGTAATTTTATATACTTTTCTAAGTATAATATTAATTTTGACTATATGAAATATATTTTGGGAATTTATTGTATTTGACTTTAATGATGACTTATTTCTATTTATGGGGTTATATAAATGCAGAGCCCAATACCAGCTCACCATTAAACACACAAGCAGCAGCACTTTGGAGCAATCAAGAAGGTTGGTGAATTTGGGTTGTTGATTTTTATTATTGTTTTAATAAACATTATTATAATAATGTTTTAATAAACATATTGACTCATTGTTCGAAAATTTTGTTGCTTTGCAGAGTATAGAAAAATGGTGGAAAAGCTTTACAAGTCGTCAACAGCTTAGATGTTGTTAGATGTTGTTAGATGTTGTTAGATTGATGATAAGGTTGGGTGGTTTGGGAGAACAATTGATGAATTGTTGAATTGAAAAGACATAATTCTTTCTGTATCAATCATTGTTCCAATCATTTGTTGTTGCACAAGTGATAAAGATTTGTCCTTTCATGGAATATCACATATTTTTACTACCGAATAATATTTGTGTCACCAGTTTTCGTATCTTCATCTTTGCACTATACTACTACTGCTATGTTGTTGTTGTTCAAGCAACTTTTGTAACATATGTTACTGTCATTGTCAAATGATGCTGTCACATTAACTAGCTACTCATCTTTGAATATTTTTAGACGAAGGGAGTATTAATTATTAAATAGCTTCTCATCTTAAAATGTTGTTGTTATGTTTGAATACATTTAACAGATGGATATTGGATATAGAGATAGAGATGTTAAGTAGACCACAAAATTGATAGCTTCATTCTCCATGAAATCCCTTGGTACTTATTATCTATTCCAAGGGCAGTGAGTCCCCACTTCCAAATAAATTACGGTTTTTAATGCACTGTGCATTTTTTAAAACTTCGTTTAACAAATGCACTGAATTCTTTGGGGGTAAAATGCACGAAATGCCTTGTATTAACGGTGTTAAGTTTCCGTTAGTCAACTCCTAATTAACCCCCATAACCCCTCTAACCCTAATTAACCCTCTAATCTAAACCTAACCCCAAAACCCTAACCTTAACCCCTAACCCTAACCACCCGACCACCCCTACTGACCCCAACCCTACTCCCCGTAACCCTTCCCCCACCCCTCGCAACCCCCCATCCCTCCCCCACTACCGCAGCCCCCTTCCCCGCCCCACTGACCCATGACCCCGCAACCCCCCCCCTCCCCCACCACGCAGCCCCCTTCCCCCCCTTACCCCAACTCCCGCAACCCCCCATCCTCCCCCACTATCGCAACCCTTCCCCCCCCTTTACCCTAACCCCGCAACCCCCACCCCTCCCCCTCCCCCGCACCATTAGTGTCGAAGGAGAGAGTGAAATTGCGGGGAAAACCCCACACGCCATTGTTGAATGCGGGGGGGTGGCGCTCGATGCGGGGCGGAAGGGGGTGCGGGGCGTGGGGGGGGGGAGGAGGTGGGCTTCGATGGAGGGCGGGAAGGGGGTGCGGGCGTGGGGGAGGGGAGGAGGAGGTGGGCTTCGATGGAGGGCGGAGGGGGGGGGGGGAGGCTGCGGGAGGGTGGGGGTGGGGGAGGGGGGATTCGACGGGGGTGGGGGGGGAGGCTGCGGGAGGGTGGGGGTGGAGGAGGGGAAGGGGGGATTCGACGAGGGGGGGGGGAGGGGTGGGAGAATTCGACGGGGTGGGGGTGGTGGGAGGGTGGGGTGGGCGGCGGTGGGTGGGGGAGGGCGGCTACGGGGGTGAGGGAGGGGGTGGGGGGAGGGTAGATGGGGGGTTATGGTGGTTGGGTAGTTAGGGTTAGGGTTTAGGGTGGGGTGGGGAGTTAGAGGGTTAGGGGTTAGAGTTAGGGTTTTAGGGTTAGGGTTATAGGATTTAATCAGGGTTAATCAGGGTTAGAGGGGTTAATTAACCCTAATGACTAACGAAAACTTGACACTGTTAGTCATTAAGGGCATTTCGTACATTTAATTTCTAAAGCAAGTGGCAGTGCGCATTTGTTTAAAAAGGTGGACCCCATGAATTTTGAAAACAACACTACGGGTGAAAAAACCGAATAAATTATCCATCAGTTTGACATCAATTATCACATTTCTTCAATTCCTCCTAAAATAGAGGTTTGATCTCATTTAGTTCCCTTCATCCATCGACGTTCGATATTATTATATAGAACCTCTTGGTCAATCTTAGATAACGTGACAACTTTTTCTGAGCATCTTTTCTCCAATTTAGATTTCTTTTTGAAGTAAAACGAGGGCAGGAAATTATTCAGATTCACGATGGCTTTACTTGCTTTTCAGTAAATAAAATTTGACCACTAACTTTTCTAATTACATGTTCACATACCAATCTTGTAAATGTTTATAGTACTTTAAAAAAATAGTACTATTTAAAATTACTATTTTTAATTCCAATCTTGCATATATTTGAAATAATTTTGGATAAATTATTTATTACATTGGCCATGAAATACAAAAACAATATTTGACAAAGGACCCCGTTAAAAAAGAGAAGAAAAAAAATTGACAAGTGATAATTGCACCAAAAGAGTATATGGCTGCCCCTTGTATTTTATTTTATTTTAATATTTGAGTGGGAGTATACCTTTAATAAGAAAGAAATGGGTTGAACATACAATAGCGTTTGAACTCTTATGATGCGTTTGTAAAACAAAGGCTTGAGTAAAGGGTCACCAACACATATTTGTTAAATGATCACCATCTGAATATCTGATGCGTTTGAAATTTTGACTGATACTACAAATTTTGTTTATTTGATGTAAAACTTAATATCATACCCTACCTAAACAAACACAATATACTGAGTTTAGAAGAAATTAGAAGCCACTAGTCTACACCGTTGCGTATGTGTACTTCATCGAGAAGCCCAAGGCGTGTCTTGATGTCGGACCATATTCTTGTTGCAAATGATGTTGTTGTTGTCCATGTCGAATCTCGACCACGCCTTCAAATGTCTCACTTATTGGGTTTCTGATGATGTTAGCTGCCTCAAATTATACTTCGCCAACTCTTTGTACTTCTCCACGACACCAATCAAGCACACAGTCTGGAGAAAGCAAATTTGATGAATAAAATTTTACATTTGTGTGGTTGACATACAAAAAAACATGGGAAGAAGTTCCTAGGAAGTGGAAAAATGTAAAGTTGTTTGGTTAAAAACTTCCTAGGAAGTTATAGTTGAGAACTTCCCATGGGTAATAAGATTAAACAAATAACTTCTACACTTCCTTGAAATTGAAACTACAAGGGAAAAACAACTTCCTAGGAAAGAACTAGAACAAGAACTAGAACTAGAACATATTACATAAAGCCAGCCAGTCAAGACAATGTTTTTATGTACCTTGACAACTTGGACAATTATAGTCTTCTCTGGATTTTTGAGATCTACTTTGTGTGTTTCGGGGACAGATTTCGCAACAGCATCTATTATCTTCATCCTCTCGATGCCAGTATTGGCACGGGCATCATACTGGACGGCAAACTGAAGAAAGAATCTAAAACAAATCATTTATCTGATCTACAAGAACATCATCATTAAAGTCAATGAGATCTAAGAAGCATCAGTTTCGAGCTTTCTGTCTTGAACAGATGCAGTAAGGTCCATATATTGCCAAGTCAAAGCTCATTTTGCAAAATTGAATGCTAATCACTCTGTAGTTAAAATACCACAATGGTCTCCATTACAATTCATATGATTAGATGAAAATCATGTCACACTATCATGATTCATGATTAAAAAAATGAGTATTAAGCGTGGAGATCGACATGCATAATGCATTTGTCAAGCACTCGGGCATATATCGGGAAGTACCTTAATTGGTGCCTCAGCGCCAGTAGGGAAGTACTGTTCAACAAGTGGCTTAATGGCTCTTTTGATATCCTCTTCTGAAGCATAGCATGAGATTTCTACTGGTAACACTCTCAGAAGAAACCTAGAGAAATGCAACATCTTAATAAATGAAGTTTACAACAAAAGTAATACTTGATAATCAAGTGCCTGTCAGATCATGATGGTATATAAAGGGAAGCAGCTTGAACCTTGACATATGCTTCTTTGTAGCTGAAGCAGATTCCATCAAATGCTGTACAATGTCTCCGGGATTAGGGTCTCCATCCCTTCTCCGCATTTGAATAATGACAACACCATTACAGCCAGTATCAATTTTGGAAAAACGTCGCTGTTCAACATAAAAAAAGGTTGCATCACATGATAGAAACACTTCAGATTACGCTCGAAATAATTTACCTTAAACCCATGTTAGTCGAACTCTCATTTTATCTCAAATACCAATATCGAATTTCCGACACTCGGAGGCATGGAGCCATGGACACTTCAACACTTTTCAGTTCAAATCATGAATTTGTTTTCGTAATATAGCTAAGTGGCACTTTGACAAGTAGGCCCCAGTCCAAGCGACATAGCCTTAAACTTTACAATTAACATTTTCTTGTCTACTTCTCGCCTTTTTCTAATAGCGGATGATGTAGGGGAAGGTGGGGGGAGTGAATTCAAATTGTCATATTAACTAACCTTGCTCTTATCTCCTAACTCCTTGAGTTCAGCTTCAATTAACTTATCGACAGACATTTCTGGGCTAGGATTTTTGCTTTCTAACTTTTTGGTATCACAACATTGCTTTTTTTCAAGTGGTTCCTCATTCTCCTTGCTTTTGCCATCAACTTGTTCACTATTTTCCTCATCATCGCCAGCAGCTTCGTCAGATGCAACCTCATGCAACTGATCATCTGTCTTTGCAGGAACAGAATTTTCTTCCACGGTACTCCCATTATCTACATCTTCTGCCACTTTTTTCGACTGGTTCTCCTTTCCATTCTCGACATCATTTTCATCATCTTCATCATTATCAGAAGAATCAGAGTATGAAAACTTAATTTTTTTGTTCAAAGCTTTGTCAGGTATTGCAGTCGTCTTAGTATTAGCCCTTGAATCCTTCCCGTGGATCAGCTCTTCAAAGAACTAAATAAACCAAATTTATTATTTAGGATTACACCAAGTAGATATAAACCAGATGTCTTAACAACCAACGCATATAAACATTACAGTATTGAGAGCATAAGACTCTTCAGTTAATTTGTCATTTACACTTTTATGCATAATGGATGAAGTTGAAACACGCAGAACGAGGCAATTACACTTAATAGAGGAAATTAAACTCATATATTGCATAGTATACGTGTGTGTCGATCGAGGTCGATATGAAAACAGCTGCTTTGTGAGAATACTACCTAGGGTTCTTACAACACAAATTATGAGCTTTTTTCCTCCCTGTTAGGTTAGACCATAATTTCTTGGCAGTTGAAAAATCTGTTTTTACTCTTTCCATCATTCTCCTTAGTTCTTGTAAAATGACCTCTTTGAGAAACTACCCCAAGACATTATTTCCTCAACCATTTGTGCAACCTAAGAACATACCTGAGTTCGGACCCTTCATAGTTCATACCAATGATAAAGATCAACAGAAATAGCCAAACCAACCTCTTGAGTCTTGACACAATGCCATAAATTTATCCTAGCATAGCTAGGAAGATCCACACTCCACATTGAGCTTGAGCATGATCAGAATTCAGAGCCCACACCTTCTTAAAAACTCTCAAATTAGTCGAATCCAAATATCCAGCTACTATCTTTACAGCTGTTGACAAGGTCTCTTCTCTGTCTTTCCCTCTTTCCATCACTCTCACTCCTTCCTTAGTTCTTATAATAAAAATTTAAATAAATACCCCATAACATTTTTCCTCAATCATCAGTTCAGCAAATAACTCTTGAAAGCTATACTACCAGGAAAAAATCATGCTGTAAAGAAAATGAAAAAACTTGAACTTAAACCCTTCAATTATAAACCAACAATAACCGGAAAAAGCGCTACTTTAGACTAATACAGTAGTACTCATGTCCACATTAAGCAATATAACAAATCATTAGCTCTAAATCTACTAAGTTCACAGATCAAATTAATCTATATAGATCACAATCACAATACACTTCAACTCACATCCTTCACAATAAAAACTTGCAAAGTCTAATCATAATCTCCATAATACATTGCAACACCCAAAAGACCAAAGATTCACACATCAACAAAAGATATAAACAACAACCCCCTAAAACCAATATAAACAATATTAAGCTATAATAGTATAATAAGCAAAATAAACCAATAACAAACAATCAATTTGTTTAACAATAAAAATCCAAACTTTAACAATTAGGGTGCTAAAAGATTCTTTTTTTTAGTAATTAAATGGAAAGGGATAAAAGAAAAAACATACAGAGTCAATAACATCAATTGCTTCATGAGAAGCTTGGTGTTCTCTTCCACCATCACAAGTTATAAAGAAACCTTGAATTCCTGGTCTTAATGGGCAAGGTCCTTTCTTTCTTACTGATTTCTGTTGCACAAAAAAAATACACAAAATTAAATTAGAATGGGAAGAATATTTGGGTTAAATCAAATAATTAAATGGGAAATGAAGAGAGAGAAAAAGAGGGGTTACGTTGTGAGGTAAGTAACCTCGTTTGCGTTTGTTTGCAGTTTTTGCTTCGTTTTCAGCAGCCATTGAAAGAGATGGAGGTAAGTGAAGGCAAGTGGGGGAAGAACTGAAGAGGGTTTTAGGAAAAGATACTTTGGTTCACAGAATTAAACGTACCGTTTTGTGAAGATGGTAGAAACAAAATCGTTGAAGTACTGCCGTTTTGAGGTTGTTTCAGACTTGGGTTAGAGGGATTGTTTAGGAACCTCGTTTTAAGTAGCGGTTAGAGGTTTGACTCAGTCAAAACTTTAGTAAATGTGAAAAATGAAGAATATTATTTGTTAAAGTAACAGTTTACGTAGTTTTAGTAACTAAGGTATTGAGTTGGAACGAGCTAAAAGTAGTATTTTTTAGGGTTGAGGTTTTACTTGAAGGAAGGTATAACTAAAAGCTAGTTTTTGTGTGTGTTAGACGGTGAATAAGCATATGGTGAATTGGTGATGCATAAATTGATCTAAAGTCTTAGGTACGAGCGCCGCAAGACTTTACTAACAAAGTTAGACAACATCTACAACTAAAACCTAAATTTTCCATACACTAATAGTTCAAAAGCTACTTTGACATCTAACCTCTAACAACTAACATTACACCAAATAGCTAGGACAAAAAGCAAAAAGTCATTATAATTGCTAACAGCTACCACAATAATTATTGCTTGTGAACAAACTCAGACCCACACTACCACCAAGCTCAGCTTAAAAGAACGCTCAAAATATGTGAATCCCAAAGTCAGTTCGTTCTAAACTAGGACTCGACTCATCTTACGTTATGTTTAATCTATGGATTTCCCTTTAATTGATAAAATTGAATTATACCAATTAAAATGATTTGTATCAATTCTTTATTGTATCTCTTTTATAATTTTATTGATTTTTGCTGATTAAACTGATGAGAACATATTTTATTCTACAAAGTTAAATCGAGCAGGTGCTAGAATATCATAAATTCATAATATGTACAAGAGAAGAATACATTGTTGATGGTCGTTTAGTTGGACACGAATATTTGACACTTTTAGCAAACTAATACTAGAAAAATAAACATCTATGCAAATCAAGCAAGATTTCACAAGATACTTCTTTCCCTAATATATTCACCCAAGAATATTTGTAATCAAAAGTTAGTCAAGATAAATTCATATTACAAAGGGCTACATTAGACCAACTTTTAATAGATTTAAACTAGATCACCTTATTCAGGTGAAATCAAGCACAAGACACAAAAAGCCTAGATACAATTCAAAAGTTCTTACCTATCTAGACTTTGTTTTCCTCAACTTAAAACTCAAAAGGAACTCAGTTTCCTATTTTAAGCGGCAACACATATCACCATCAGGATAATTCCAAAAACCAAGTCATGAGGCAAACTCAAAAGGAATTCAGTTTCCTATTTCAAGCGGCAACACATATCACCATTTTATCACATAACTCCAAATTTCATGTACTATAAATTGGAACATGTAGTTCCTGAAGAGAGCAAGTTCTTTAAGTTTTTTTCATATCAAAGTTCATTTAGCAAAATCCTCTACAAAAACAAAAATAAAGTTAAGCAAAATTAATAACCTCTTATTTGTTTTTTTCAAAAAAAAATAAAATAATAATCTCTTATTTGGTAGTTCACTAATTCTAACCATTCTTCAACTTCACTCGATTTTTCTCCACTCAATCTTCCTCATTGAAGCTTCATCTTCGAATTCAAGGTTTCGCATTTGTAGCTCTGCCATTTTACTCTCTCCCCAATTTCCCCCAATTTTTAGTTTCAGCTTCGAATTTCCTCCATTTTTACGATTAGGGTTTTATGCTAAACCTTCATCAGAATTTCAAATTTTTCTTGTAGTATTTTTACACTTAATAACGGAATTCTATGTTATTATTGATGCAGATGGAAGCACTTTACATCAAACTTTACGAAAAGTACTCTAAACTCAAGGTTTTATTCTCACTCTTTCAACTTCACTTACCTCTTCTTTTAGGGTTTCGTTTTCTCCTGTGAAATTGAAGTTTTTTTATACTTATTTTTCCCCCAAAATGAGAAAATTCATTGAATTATGATATTATTTATTTTCTATATTATTTTTATAGATTTGTTGCTTAAATGATGTTTTTCTGTGTGTATGTGTGTAATTTAGGTAGCAAAGGATCATGAGTTAGATCAAGTTAATCAAGAACAAGAAGTAAAATTCATGGAGTTTATGTCTGGTATTCATTGAACTTTGTATTGTTTGATGGTTTTTTGAGATTAGTGTTGATTTTGCTTGATTATCACTCCTTTGAAGGTCTATACTTGATAAATCAGTGCTGCATATTTAACTAAATCCGATATTATGACAAATGATATTGCATGTCTTGGATCAAAGTGGCGATTTTCTCACATTATGTCCATTTTAATTGTCATTTCAGCGGCAGAGACTCTTATAAAGTATTTGACGACAGAAAACAAAAGGTTGTCTGATGATATTGATAAATTACGGAAAGAAGTTGTCTCGTCGAGGTATATATCTTTTCAAGATTGAGTGTGCCTAAATTTCAAGCCTATTGTAATCACTGTTTGGTTTGGTTGCAGAACTGCTAAAGACCAACAGTATGATGATTTTCAACAACGTTTAATGGAGGAAAAACAGAAGAGTAAGTCTAAATCATTTGCCGTTTTGCTTTAGCTGTGTCTTTACTATAGACATATGCTATAAACTAACATGCTACCAGCAATGTAGGATTTTTAGTTGCGGTAGATGAAACAGTGTCGTATTTGTTATACCCTTTGTACCATCGTTGTGATTTGGGATGTTATTCATGCCAAGAAGGTCATGCCTAGTTTATTTGTTGTACTGTTTTGCTGATTTCTGTTCTTATGTCCTGGGAATCGGATATAAAATTGGGTTGTGGGGGTGATGTTTGATTACTTGAAGTAGACGAAACAGTAGCATATTTGTTATACCCTTTGTATAAACATTGTGACTTCAGAATTCAGATGCTATTCATGCCATAGAGGCATGCCTAGGTGTATCTGGGCTCGTTGGTATCAGGAAAATGGAGCTTGACACCAAAGAGTGCAAATGTGAGCTGGCAGCAAGGTTAACTTGCAGCTCCTCAGGCGAGGGTGCTGCTACTGTGCGACTTAAATTTTAGCTTTAAGACTGTTTATGCCCCCTTTCGTAACACTAATGCCTTTGTCGTTTCTTTATTGTTTTGAATTTCAGCTCAATATACAAGTACTCTAAGTTTCAATTGTGACAACTAATAGTCAAAATTGCTTTTGGCCTTTTGGGCAAGGCTGGGTATACCTTGACTGGACGCCTTGTGGTGGGATCAACTCTGTATGATACTTTTGGTACATCATGAGTTATGACTTACGGCTGTCCTTTCCTCATATATATGCAGATCGAGAGCTTTCTGCTGAGGTTGAGCAACTACGCCAGTTGCAGCAAGAGAAACCCCACTCTAGCAACAGAACTGACCAACATGAGGAGCAAATTGTAAACAGTACTCGCAGCCGGTCTGTATCCCGAGGGAAATTTACTGAATCACCCATGAGAATGACTAGGAAACGTGCCAGACTTTCTGTTGAGACTGATTCTGCCAGAAACAATGTGGCAGTTGGTCTTCTTGAGCTATCAACTGGGAGGGGAATATCTTCAGATCAACTAAAAATTGATGTTCCAATTGCAAATGCACAGGTATTTGTTTGTCTCTATTCTTTTGGAATGGTATTGAATTTCCTAAACTGATTTTTCCATGTGTGGACATGCAGTCAGAGTGCTGTCGGAGTAACCTGGACAACGAAGGTGCGTGGGTCTATGAAGTTACCCTACCATTCAAGTTTAGAAACTATTGTCAATTTGCAGAAATCCTAGGAGTACTTGCTAACTAACATGTATATTTGTTCTGCGTTATCATTGTAACAGGTCCTTGCAAGTGCCTTTTTCAAAATTTTGTTGAGTGCCTAACTGGTATGAAAGTCACTATGGTTAATCAACCTGAGGGAAGGTGTATACACGCAGTTCATCAGTCCAGTGGTAATTTTTATTAATCATAAATCATTAGTCATCTTTTGTCATATTGGGGGGGGCAGACTAGCAACTCTCTTCCTAAGTGTCAATTATCTTTCTTATAACTATTTTCCGATCCCATTTATCCTCTAAATCCTAAACTAAGCACAATTTTTCTAGAGAACTCCTTAGCCGCCACCTTCCCCCCTCCCTCCTACAGTTGGTAAATGGTCTTTAGTCCGTATTGGACCATGCCAGATGTCTCAGTGTAAGTGTGTAACTCTGGGCACACTACCAGGTATCTTCCATTGTCGTTATTGTTTTACTTTTTCTTGCTCTTAGGGCTCCTTTGGAAATAAATTGTCTTTTTTAGTATGGGTGATTTAACAAAAGCACAAACACATGCATATATACACAAACCCCCTTCCTGGACATTCTTTAGAGCAACTGGTGTCAGGTGGTCCTTTCTAATTTATTTGTTGGAGTATCTTATGGAGCCAAATTAGTCCAAGGACCAATGCTATTTGCTGTTTGTCACATTAGTGTATATATGATATTTTGAGGGTTTCTCATACCATAGCATCTTCATTGAAAAACGCAAATTTGTCTATGGCAGGCTATTCATTTGATTTGACATGGGTGAACAAGCCTTCCCTGGGTGGAGAGTTGTTGTATCATGTTTCTTCCCTGGGGACGTTTGCTAATGTGGCTCCAGTGTGGATGCGTGAGATGATAATCTTCAGTGTGAGCATGTGCCCTATTTTCTTTGAGAGGGTATCTCGTGTTATCAAAAACTACTAGTTCTGGGCTTCTCTGCTGTTACAAGCTCATTTACGTACAGTGTCTGACTGACTGTGATCCAATGTCTGAAATTCAAGACTGTGGTAGTAGAAGTCGTCCCTCATCCATGATGATTGATCGATATGGCTCTAATAGCACCTGTCCCTCAATCCCCAATAGGTCTGGCAGCACTCTTCTGTGTTATTGTTCATTATATGTGATGTATGTAGTAGAAGTTGCAAAGAGTGAGGGTAGTTTCCCACCTAGACATAACTCGTGAAAATGTATCTAGTTCTTAATCTAATCTCTTTAACAGTGTTATGTGCCAAAATTAGTTTCTTTGTGCCACTGCGTTACAAATTTGGAAATTCTTTGGTATTATATATTTGTATACTCTCTTTGTCCTATACAATTCATACATAAAAGATTCATGTAAATTTTACTAAAAGGGTATAATATTATATCTCACTTCTACCCATCCTAACCTAGAATTTTGTCCTAATTCCGCCCCATCTTGATTAACTTGGTTTCGATCTAAGTTTGTCCAGTTTATGACCAAAATTTCTGGTGCTTTTCCAGTCCGGTTATAGCACAAATGATTGGCTTTAACTTAGGACTAAGAATCCGTAATTGGTTAAGCCAAGGGTGGCTCTTAATCCTGGATCGAATCTTGTTTACATCATTGTTCTTTGTTACTCTCTATTATTGTCCAGGAAATGAGCAATAAAAAATAGTTCACACCTAAATAGTAGAATTGTAGAAATTCAATTCAAGAGTGATTGTTAACTTTTTCACCCAACGTTGACGATAGTAGTATGCTTTCACGGTTAGGTGTCTTTTTGAATCGAATCTCTATTCGATTCAAATACTCTTTTTGCTTAGAATATTAGGCGACATTTGTCATTTTAAGCTGAATCTTGTCAGGTTCAACCTTCCAATCGTATCACTTTATATAATATGATGTTTTGTACAAACGAAAAGGAGAGTTGATAATGTAAATGCTTGCTCAAAATCTATGAACTGGTATCTAGGGAATCATTGCAAGGTATCAATGGACAATGATATCCTTAGGCGAGGAGTTACTGATAAGATACACAAATGGGATGGAGACATTAAGCGTCTCTTTAGGACGAAGAACAAATCGGAACTCTATTAACATAATTAAATTATGATCTACAAAAAATTAAGCATGTTGAAGATACATTTACGTTATGGTTACGAGTTTTTCAAGTCTGACAAAGCTTCTTTGGTTGTTGCTGAGATTACAGCATCTGAAGCATTAGGCAAGTAATAGTATTTTCCTGCAGAAGAAAATGAAATTTGTATCATGAAAGAAGGCATCGTGAATTTAGAAGAAATGTGCTCCAAGTAACCATACCCTGAGCGATTCTGGCAATCTCTTTGGCGAAACCAGTGGATACGAATTTGTTTTCCGTGTCGATGACTAGCAATGACATTCCTGCTTTGTATATTTTACCAGCCACTTCGAGAATCTCGTCCTAATGGAAGGACACAACACATGAAACATCAAATATCTGATAATCTCTATGTTTGCCTTAAAAAAATGTTTTATCTGAACTTATATTAGGGTGCATTCTCTTCGCCTTACAAAAGAAAGCTTCAGGGCACATAAGGTCTAATCAAGGCTAATCCAGTCCAATCAGGGGAAAACATGGCTGATGGGGTCAATTAGGTCTAGTAACTTCAGTTGAAACAAGGTCAGGTGAAGAGAACGCACCATTGGACTTTGGGTACCCCCTATCTGAACTTGTTCTTTAAAGGTGAAAAGAACAAAGCCTAAAACACATACCTTTAATTCCTTTGTAGTAGGCCGAGGGGCATCTGCAGGGACTCCTTCTGGATCTGTAGATCTTTTCAGTGATATGTTTGCTCTACCATCAGTTATAGCAACAATCATGATGCGTCCAACATCTCCGCTTTTTTCTGCATTTAATCCAACCCTGACAGCCTAAGCATATGTAAAGAAAAATAGAATCAGAGACGGGAGAATACCGTTGTATCTAAAGTAAAGTAAATTATTATCAACTTTTTACATGATGTAGAAGCTAGCTAGGTGAAGCTGCTATCAAGTTTTGAGAAGACATTAGGGAACAGAATCAGCAGAGCAAACTACTGACCGTTGTAAGACCATGAGCTAGAGGAGATCCTCCACCACATGGAAGTCTCTCAAGACGTTTTCTTGCCATTGAGATTGATCTCGAAGGAGGCAGGAGAACTTCGGCAGAGTCTCCACGAAATGGAATGATAGCAACCTAAGTAAACATTGTCCAAAAAATCAACATAGGGAACCTCCATAACAATAATTAAAATATTCAATAAAAGTGACTCAACAGATTGGGACATAATAATCCTCTATTGGACACGCTGAAATGAGATATGAGAAGACAAAGTTATTTGCTGGCTTTTCCTTTGATAGAGGAGATAGTGGCCATTAGGCTCTGTAAAGGTGCAAACACACAAAGACACAAGAATCGAAGTGTTTTTTTTCCGTATTGATCATCAAGTTTAAAGGTAATATCTAAGTATCTAACTGCATTAGAACAATATATATGCCCTAGCATCATGTCCAAACACCTCTGGGTGTATGTGATTATGTCACGTGAGACACCTTCACACTTAGCTGGATCATCTTCTGAATAAAATGGTTTAGGATCCAAATGTCAGATCTTAGCAACAGAATAAACCTAGATATTCGTTCTCAACCATTGAAGACATAGACCTGTGCCAACCAACAAAGAGTAAAATACAAGTGCATAAATAATATAACAGGGTGTTCTCAATCTTCCTTTGAGAAGGTAGGGATACACTACAGAATACTAGTGGCAAGGCTAGTCACTATAAAAGTTGTGAAAAAGTGACGAACCAACATGTAGATACCAAAAACAGTTTTGACTGTTTAAGGTCACAGTGAAAGTTATGGTCAACCAGCTTCTTTCGTGCCATGAAATTATATGCACTAAATTATTAATGTAGGCACAAACAAGCAGGAGCTTCACCAGGTGTCCAAATATAATTCTACGATTGTACCTTAATCATTAGACAAATTTTACACTTGAGCAATGAGCAGTCAAGTACTCCGTCCATCACTTTTTAAGTGCAATTTATAATCATGCACAAGAATAACAATATGTTTGGATAGCAGTGGCGGAGGGAAATAGAGGGGGGAGGGATGGAGAGGAAAGGGGGAAAGTCTAAAGAGAGAAGTGGTCTTGCTTTTTCTCTCAAAAGGTTGTTAATGTGACAGGGGGAAGGAAATTGGATTCTCCCGTTTTCTCCCCTTCCCTTCCCTTCAAATTCTCTCAACCAGACACAATCTAAAGGCGGGTAAACGGAGTGACTAAAGCATCCCTTTTTAGGTGCTTTCAAAGATGTAGAGCACCGCACATTTGGTTGGAGACACCCCCCCCCCCTCTCTTCTCAAAAAAAAACTGCACCAAAGACATTCCAAAAGGAGCTGAGAGAGTAAGAAATACAGTATGCTAATTTTGCTACCTCCAAAGAAGGTAAGATTTCAATAATTTCAAATCTCAAGAGAGGAACCTTTCCAGCTTTTGGCTTTGATGCAATTGTTAAAGCTGATGCATTTATGAAAGATTCTCAAGGAGGTTTCCTAGTATGCTTCCATTTCAAAATTAAGAAAACAAAAAAAGAAGAATGATGGCATTGAATATCCATTCAGTATGATTATAGCATGAAAAACTCAAATTATCGCCGCATTAAAGGAGAAATCCCAGCTTAAAATCAAGGCTTTTAAAAATTACTATATACAAAAAAATTGCGAGTGCCAACCGCATATCTTTGGGACCTGTGCTTTGTAGCTTATCCATCTTCTGTTGTGCCTACCTATGCAAATGTCATCAAGAATAACATTCAAAAATTGCACTAGATTCACCTGATCTCGACTTGTATAGCTCTCAGCCAACAACTTGAGTGCTGCACCCTTTGCGTTCTGCATACGGTTTAATGCCATGCTCCCACTAGCGTCAACCACAAATATAACCTATCATCAAGCCAAGGAAATACAGAATTATCAGTGATGCCTTTTCTCAATTTATTTCTCACATTGTCGAAGATCATATTTCTGATTTAGTGCTATGCTTTTAGGGACAAGCTCTAAAAAGCCTGTGCCTAGTGTATTGGGGGCACAGGGAAGTAATAAAGTCAAAAATATAAACGAGGAGAATGACAGAATCAAATAGGCGAATCAGAGCAGCAGTGTATACCAAAGCTCCTGCTTTTCTAGCCATTCTTTTTGCTCTCATGTCCATCTTTTCCACATAAACTTTCCTTCCTTTGAGCACATCCTTCTCCTTCCTCAGTTTCTGATACGGAGCAGCTGCTCTAAGGGTTGCGTCCACGGCTAATCTCTTGACAGGACCCTGTTCAAGATAACTCTTCTTTATTGGATATACAAGAATGGTGACGCACAATACTATTACAGTATAGCAAATGCAGCCGACAGGATTATCGAGTCAAGAAAAATTGTCACATATTGTGGTTCTTAAATTCTCATTAATGTCGACAAACCTGTCCAGCCCTAGCAATGAAATGGGGATATTTACCCTGTTTATCCCGTTTCTTGTTTTTTTTTCTTTTATCATTTTCATTTTGGGTGGCGGGTAGAGAGGGGGTGTGGAGGGGACAGAGGAAGCTATAAGGAAATAAGACTGACAAGCCTCAAAGCAGGACAACAGGAGGAACTTTTGGAAGCATTGGCTTATTGTAGACTGTTAGGGAGTCAAGAACAACTGAAAAATTATAGAAATGTTATGATGCACTAGAAACCTTTGGAAGCATTGGCTTAATGTAGCGGCCTCGGTCCTCTGAAAATATCACATTCTTTGCTCTTCCAGCCTTCCCTTTGCGTCTCTGAGCTTGCTGAGCAAAGAAAAGAAGTTTCTCATCCACCAAACCTCCTTCTGCGTCAAAGATAAACTCTTCGGGTAATTGGTCTTGTTGTTCGTTCTCCTCATCGTTCTCCTCATCATTCTCATCCTACAACACATAATATCTTTTTTGTAAGCAATAATATCTTCTAAAAGGTAAGTCAATAAACAATCCCACAACCCACAAAACAATCAGGAACTAGAACTCAGGGAAGGGACAAGGAACCTCTTGGTCTTCCTCCTCCTTTTGCTCCTCAGATGAATCCTGATTCTGTTGAGGGGGTGGTGGAGGCGGTGGCTGCTTATTCTGATCTTCGGGGGGCCTATCCTGGATGATTGAACGCGGAAGAATTACCAATTCTACCTGAAAGAAACAATATAGAAAACTTTGAAAACTAGTCATGTGCTTCACAGGGTACTTTAAGAGTTCCCACGACACTGAAGAAGTCCATTAGACCATGAGTACACTTTAAATCTAAAAGACCGATTTGCCAAGCAGATATGATGCATTAACCAGTTCAGTTGGCTATAATTCTTTGACCATTATATTGACACTTTTCTGGTGATCTCAAGAAGGGATCTGACTTCACAATTTCACATAATGCAACCTAAGAAAATCCAGAAGAAAACAAGGTTTAAATGAACGATACTTAACAGCTTTCTTTAGGTCATCCACATTGACTTTTTCACGTCCTTCTATAGCAGCCAGGCATTTAGCAACGCGCATAGCATACAACTCAGCCCTGTGGCCCTGCAAATAAATGTAATACAAGTAGCGGCTCAGATTTTATTCAACATATAAGAAGCATATACTTTATTCTACATTAGAAAGAAAAGATAGCTAACTCCAAACTCAAAAATAACCAATCAGCACAACAAGTTATTAGTGTGTTGACTGCATTCAAGCAGCTATGCAGTATTTTTTCATACCGTCAATGATGTGAAACAACCTAAGCAATTCTCAACAAGGCGATGAGTGAAATTCCCACCAACAGTAAATAACAGGTGTGGCCCATCCAAGTTTTTTTTTTATTACACCACTTTAGTTTGTCTTGAAGTGTCAAAACTTCCTACTTGAGAGAATCATCATTCATCAACCTATATTAGTCTATTGTATTATGCATTATCCTACTAAATGTCCTCACATTTACAGTTTTCTCATTATTTCTTCTCCAATTTGAAACTAACACCCCATGACAACCCTTACAGCAGCCAGCCTTTGAGTTTTCAGCAACAAATAATCTCCAACAGAAACATGGTGACCAGAATACCAGATCACTACACGGTGCACAAATTATTGCTTGCAAATGAACCAAGAAAGCATCAACGATATTTTACAGTTATATTCTCTAATTGCAAAAGGAAAATTGGCCTTTGTTACCTAAATAAGCATGTGAGTCCATCTATGAAATTTCTAAAAAGAACCCAAAGGGATAGAATCATGCACCTTTTTTATGTAAAAGATAAAGCAAATGAAGAAAGATCATTATATAATTGTGATGTATCAAAAGAGAGTCAATTTTTCAGAACCTGACAACCACCTCGTATTGCTTCCATGACCAAATATTTTAGTTGCTCCTTGCTGATAGTAACATCTTTCAAGTACTCCCGTGCCAAAATGATCTGTAATACATGCCAATAGACAAAGCATTAAACATACATTTGAAAATCCAGGTCCCAAAGATGTTAGCCTTTCAAAGACAACACTATTAATAACAGGCAGATTTGGTGGCTTGATATGATCATCTGTGACTTAATTAATGCAAAGGAAGCGTAAGAGGAGTCTTTCAATTAGAAAGGAGGCATTATGAGGCAGCTGCATATCTTCGGAATAGATTGGAGATGGTGGAAACAATATGGGTTAGCTGCCTCCTATTTTGCTGTGCCTATAAGTCGCTTTTATGAATTTTGGGAAGATTATGGGGAGGAAATATTTATGGGGGGGTGCCTGACTGACTGTTCTTTCATTTGTTCATCTTTGATTAGAGATCAACTTAAATGGAAGAAATTTTCAGAATAGGGCTACTGCCGACGGCTATGAGAGGGATAAAGTAGTGTACATTACTTCACTTGGTGCTATAGTATCATCCCGTCTAGTACACAATACTAAATCGCAGTATGGTAATAAAATAATATTGATCTTCTACTCATTAACCTGGAAATGTAATCTCAACTCTGGACATGTGATTTCTTTCACCAAATTTTCGTTGACATTGACAATTTGACATGATTTTTTACTTGCAAAACTTCACAAAAGTTCATTACCAACACCGGCATGACTTACCACCTATCAAACGGGCTACATAGCTAAAAAGAAATGGCAACTACAAAAGGCATGCATACAGGATAGTAGGTAAATACCAACATGACTATTAGTTTATTACCTGCGTTTTAGCTAATTCTGTTTCCTCCTCGACCATTTTAAATACTTCGTTGCTTTGTTCCTGAAACTGTGTTGCAATTCCAACAGCAGCAACACGGTCTTCAAAGTTCATTGGAAGATCTGCACTGCAGAAGGTTTACAACATCAGTGCAGTATACCAAAAGAAAAAGAAAGGAACATAATCATCTGATAGAGAATAGAGCCTAACTGATAATACTTGTCTATTTACAGTACGTATCTCATAACCAAATGTAAAGAAAAGAGGGGAAGGTTAACCGATCAGAATAGTATCAACTCTTAAATTTTCCAATTATGCATATTCCAGGAACCTCAAGTACAATACCTCAAATTAATTGCTACACGATCCAACAGATGCTCACGTACAGCACCCTCTTCAGGGTTGTAGGTGGCAATCAACAGGGGCTTGCATGGGTGACGAAAACTGATTCCTTCTCTTTCAACAATATTCACGCCCTCGGTTAAAACATTCAGGAGAAGATTACTAATTCCTTCATCCAGAAGGTTTATCTCATCAACGTATAGGACACCTCTATGAGCTTCAGCCAGAAGTCCAGGCTGGAAAACAGTTGTTCCTGTTTTCACAGATTCCTCAACATCAACAGACCCAATAAGTCTATCCTCCGTAACACCAAGAGGAATCTGCAATGCATTAAACCAGTGAGTGGATGACGTCAAAAAACAAGCAAATGACAACATAAGGATATCTCACATTTTAGATACGTACCTGTACAAAAGGAGATTTTACAACTTTGGTCTTGATATTACCCGACGAATCATATTCAAGACGATCAGCCAATTCATCTTCCCACCTTCAATGTTTTCACCTTATTACATGATTGTGCAAGCAAAGTAGATACACAACTAGCAAGGTAGACTAATAAATGAAGTAGGACAGTGCCACAACCGTCTGCAACCTAAATCTGCTAGTTAACTGACAACATATAGCAATTTATATTATGCTCAATGGGAAAGATTAAAAGAGGAAGGGTATTTACTTCATAGAATATGAGCACAAAAGACAACAAAAAAACAAGTAACCTTACTCTTCTGGACAGGATGGATCAGCATTTGCAATGGAACCCACAACTACATCAATAGGTGGGAGAATGGCATGCAAACCACGTGCCATAATTGTTTTGGCTGTCCCTCGCTTCCCTGAAATGCCTATCCCTCCTATATCTCGGTCAACGGCTCCAAGTAAAAGTGCAGTTTTAATGGCATCCTGCAAATGGATGTACAGCGTATTCCGCATTAAGGAGAAAACCAGGAGAACGCAGGTGACAACTGTTATGCATATAATGTTCCCCAAGACTAGTAGAAACATAAACCAGAAATCCATAAACCAATCATAATGCCCATCAAAGTCTAGTCAATCTACATGTGTATATAATTGGCACACCATAACATGCGAGTATACAAGTATACAACCAATTTTATTGGCATAGTCTTCAATATGATAGTATCTCTCATTCTCTCTTTCAAGGAGACAACATAATCCATAATATTAACTACACTAAGCTACCTATAGCCCACCTCGACAATCGACATACAAGCATTTGGATGCGTAATAAAAACTGTATAATTTTATCACTCTTGTCGATGCCATCTCCTCTGGTAACGGTTTCAGTTGACGATTCATGTTAGCCGACCCCAAATCACTTTGGGAATAAGGCTTAGTTGTTGTTGTTGTTGTTGTTGTTGTTGTTGTTGATCCTCTGTAGACTGTAGTAAACAGTATGTGGTACTTAAGCATTAATCTCTTCATGCCATCTATAAAAGCAATGCAAATTTACAACAAGCTCGTCCTTATAATAAAAAAAGCAACGGAATTTCTCCTTAAAACCACGATTCGCCTCCACTTAATCCAAACTGTCCTAAAATTTTCTCCAATCCACAAATTCTTATAAACTTCTTATAGCAACAAGCCCAACAAGCTAATTTAGTCATGATCAAATTGGCCTCAAATATAAAACACCTAATCCGGATAAAATCACTCTCACTTCAGTGTAATTCACGTGAAACAATACTAACAATTCAGGATATTTCATCAAAAATTTCCAATGAAAATTCTAAACAAGAATCCAACCATCATATTATATGACTAGAACAAACAAACATGATAAATTGATAATCATATCAACATTTTAACCTAATTATTCGACCAATTAGGAAATCGAAGATTCCTTCGAATTGAACAAAATTAGAAAGTAGGAGAGAGAGAGGCCACCTTACCTGTCCAACAACAGCGGCAAGGGGGAAGAACTTACGTCCATAATTGGCTTCATTAGGGTTTTCAGAGTCGGAAATAACAGCGCCATTGTCGGAATTTAGGGTTGCGGCAGCGTGAATTTTGAACGACGGCGGTGAACGGCGGAAATTGCGGGTGCCGAGCTTAGAAAATTTGAAGGTAGTGTAGGAGAGAGAAAATGATTTGTTAGAAGAGTGTGAATTGAGGAGAGAGAAGCATGGTGGAGGAGATGGTGAAGAAGTTAACGCCATTGTTGTTGAGCTTGAAGAGGATAGACAAGGAAGTTTACTTCTCTTCACTTATCTGTTTCTCTCTCTCAGCCACTTGGAGAGAATTTTGTATTAATCTCATTGGTCATCAATCAATATTCAATATCTTTATATTTGTTAGTTTAAAAGTATCGAAAGTTGATATTTTGTAAATGAGGTAGACGTTAAAATAAATTCAGCATCTTACCTATCTAATTTTGTTGTATATATTAGCCAAAAAATTCGGAAAAGTAGATACATAAATAGTGTAAGAGTAAAGATGTTAGCAACTTTTGTCAAGGAAACGAAGTATATATATATATATAGCTAATAAATGAAAATAGGGATATATATAATGAGGAAAAAAGAGTACATTCTAAAAACTCCTAAAAGTTTTTTTTGTTGATATCCTAATTTTAACCTAACAAAAAAAACAACAACACGTATCTTGGTCAGTGCCACATCATCTAGTCACCTCCTACAACACGTTAAATCGTTAATCGTTAACAACCAGTATCAACCCATTGAGAGGTTCTTTTTATAAAAGTTTGATATATTAAATCGAAAGTGTGTATTAATTAGGGGTGTTCATGGGTTATTAAGTCATTTCGGTTCGGTAACCGAAGGTATTGGTTCAAAGTTTTTTTGTGAACCGTAACCGTTCAAACCGGTAACCGCCTAAGCGATTAACCGGTTTTTCGGGACGATTTTTTCGGTAAACCATTAACCATTACTCAAGTTTTATTAATTTATTTTACTTAAATTATATATTAGATTTTCACTTTTTCTCAAAGATAAATAATACTCTTTTTTTTAGATGTAACATTGGACTTTTCACATTTGTCGAGGCACTACTTTGACCGATAATATCTCTAATTGTATAAAAATACAAAAAATATATTTGGAAAGTGTATACCGTGACGAATCAAACAAGATCCCACATGACTATAATTTTTCTTATGTATAAATAACAATTAATGGTCAAAGTGTATTAAAAAAACGGAGGAAGTATAACATTAATACCAATATATCATACTTAGAGGTGATCATGGGTCGGGTTCGGTTCGGGCCGGGCCGGGTCGCGTCAAAAAACCCATTGGGCTGGGCGGGCCCAAATCCGGGCCAAAAAATTGTGCCCAAAGCCCGTTATTTCGGGCCAGCGAACGGGCTTTTCCGGGCCAAAACGGGTCGGGTCAAATTTTAGGCTAAACAGTCTTTTTTGCCTTGAATAAGCTGCCCAAACCCGCCCAAAAAATCGGGTCGTTCCGGGCTGGAGTTGATCAGCTCTAATCATACTGCATTACTACTCCGGAAAGCTTAATGCCAACATATAACATATTAATACACACACAAAGCAACTGTTGGAGGGAGCAAAGAGTTAAGAGTTTAGTATGTAGATCTATACAAACCACACACACCAGATCTACATACGTGCTACTGTGAGAATAGAAGAGAGTAGCTTACAACCTTTAATAGTTTAAGGAGGAGGCATAGAGTTTTACAATGTTCACCTTTGCCAAAAAAAAAAACTAGCTATTACAACTTACATTTTTTTTTATAATTTAGGGTTTTATTTTATTGAGGATAATAAGAGGCAAACAACCAAACTTGGCAGTACATAATCATCAAGCAAGCTCACAGTAGCTCATTATACCAAAACGAAAATGAAATGAGTCATAACTAGCTATTACAACTTACTGAGTTACTGATTTCCTTTTTTCATAGAAATTAGTCTAGATTACTTACTAACTTACTGCATTTAGTAAAAAAAAACTAATAATTAATTAATGTAATTATTATAAAAAATTGGATAATAATAAAATAAAATAAATATATATATCCGGTTTTTCGGTTAACCGTTTTATAAAAAATCATAACCGTAATCGTACCGTTTAACTGTAATTTTTACCGGTTTGGTAACCGAACCATTTAATCCCTATTTTTTTGGTACAATTACCGCCCATTTTAACCGGTTTTTCGGTACAGTCTTTCGGTTTTGGTTTTTTGTGAACACCCCTATGTATTATTGCGTGCGAAGCGACCAAAGTTTGTATTATTCTAATTAAATAATCATTTATTCTTTGAAGTCTGATAGTTTTGAAGTGTTTGTAATGTGCTAAATATCTGGTTTACTCCTTAACAACACTTAACTGCGATATTCAGAGTAACTGTATAATTTATTTCTCTCTATTAATCATTGTTGTACATAATTATACAAAGAGCCATTACTAGTACCCGGATCAAAATTTTCGGAATTTGTGTACTCTGCAGGCCGTGGAAGATAAACTTGGCCTGTCAAAAGAGACTTGATGGGCTTATCGTATCATCGAGCTTGTCTGTGATCAACCGTCATATCATACGATAAATCCGACTAGCTGGAGATCTAGTCCCATCTACAACAGTTGATTCGTCTGGGATGCGAAGCAAACATCTAGAAGATATAAAGCACGTTATCGAGTGCTATGAAATCGAGCGTGTCAGACCTCGAGCATAATCTAGTTCTCATGGTTTCATATGAGACAAATTGCTCAAGTACTAAGGTTTTTTTTAATTTCAACTTATCTTTGTTTATTCTCACACACGTTTAGAAGAGTTTAGAAAAAATTTAAGAAAAGTAAAAAAAAAAAAAAAAAGTGAACAAACAATCCCTAAATTAGTCCTTATACAAATTCATTCTTTCTCATACAAGAGAACATCAATGTAATTATAACCACACATATTGTCAAGAGTGATCATCGGTTCAAAACCATGTTGTATCGGACCAAATCAATTTGGACCAAGACTGAAATATTTGGACAGAAAAAGAAGTTGGACCAAAAAAATCAAGATTGAACCATAATGGACCGAGATTCATTTTTCTCATTGATTATCTAAAAGTTCACGTTTATTATTTGGTATTGGGTCCAAAATTTTGGACCCTCTTTAGCCGATTTCAATTATTTTGATCGATTACTCAGTTAGCCCACTCCTATAAAATGGGACTAGCTTATTTTAGTAATTGAACTAAATATGCTACTTTAAGTAGTGTAAATAACAAGATATTCTCTTGAGATTTATAATGAGAAATTTGGCTGCTCTAAACTGCCTCCAATAATAATTTATTAGTAAATATTGTAATTTTATATATCAAGCGACAAAGTGTATAGTTGAATAATTTTGGCGAGCATAAATGTCATCCTAATAACTGGCATCAACGTCGAAAGACTTTCCCTTATATGTACATTAATACTTCTACTTGTAGATTATTAAATACATTGCCTAACAATATGACTACAATATGTATCTTTGCTAGGATTTTTTAGGATAATATAATATGATTCCAATTGAATACCATTATAGTAGATGTTGAATAAATGTAAACCGGAAATAGATGTTGGGCAAACTTATACGTGTGACAGTGTTAGGGCACTCAGATGGGTGGAGACCCATGGAGTTTGTTTGGAAGATGAGTATTCATCTGGTTGGTCTGGAACAAAGCAAGTCCCATTTGAGAAGCCTAATATTGTTATCCGTATTGGGAATGTGAGGGTCTTGAGAGGAGTACAAGAAGTTGAGACACTTACGGTTCTTGGCTCTCACAGCTATGACCACTTTACGAATTGATACCGACCAATTTCGGGTAAAATCGTAATTATTTACTATTTAGTTTAATTACGTATATAAATAAATACCTTTTTGAAATTACTATTTTTAGAAGAAAAAAAATTCACTTTGGATACTCAAATTTTGGTGCAATTCCACTTTAGGTACCTCAAATTTATATAATTCTACTTTGGGTACCTAAACTAAGATTTGAACTTAGTTTCACTATGGTGAAATTCCAATTTTGGTCCCTCCGGACCGAAAGTGAAATTAAGTTCAAACCGTAGATACCTAAAGCGAAATTATGTAAACCGAAGGTACCCAAATTGAAATTTTATGAAACTTTTGGACCCAAAGTGAAAATCTTTCCTAGTTTTATATAATTTTGTTGGTTCTAATTCTATTTAAGAGACTTGATGGACCCAAAGTAAATTTCATATGCACGCTATGGAGCATTTGGATTCATAGGAACGAAGTTCTACTTGGAAGGAAAGCGATTAAACCACATAGAATCTTTTATCTTGTTCAAGAGCATAGAACAAGACTCTCTCACACGAACGAGCTTATTCCCTGATCATTTCCATAAAAACTTTTAAGCCACCGTCCTTATTTTTTTTTTAAATAAATAAATAATAAAATATCATATATCGAAAAATGGACAAAATTAGTCAACCATTAACATTCTCTTCCCCTAATATAAACAAAAGTCTAACACTAAATATAATCTCACAACTCACATCCTTTCCTTTGTTTTCCTATTTACCAAAATTAGTTAGTACCCTAATTATTAATTTAATTAATTAATTAGGATAAATATACGAGTCCGTAGAATCAATTAACTGAAGGTTATAAGCTGTCTAAGCATCGATAGTGGGTTCAGGTACCACAATCAGCCAGTGGATATAATAGTTGTTTAGGCATATGAATGGCTCACAATCTGGATGCAAACCATATCTTTTATCAAATGTACGCGCCAACTGCACAAAATTAAATCAATGTTTAGCTAAGACCACTTTACGAATTGATACCGACCAATTTCGGGTAAAATCACAATTATTTACTATTTAGTTTAATTACGTATATAAATAAATACCTTTTTGAAATAACTATTTTTAGAAAAAAAAAATCACTTTGGATACTCAAATTTTGGTGCAATTCCACTTTAGGTACCTTAAATTTATATAATTCTACTTTAGGTACCTAAGCTAAGATTTAAACTTAGTTTCACTATGGTGAAATTCCAATTTTGGTCCCTCCGGACCGAAAGTGAAATTAAGTTCAAACCGTAGATACCCAAAATGAAATTATGTAAACCGAAGGTACTCAAATTGAAATTTTATGAAATGTTTGGACCCGAAGTGAAAATCTTCCCTAGTCTTATATAATTTGTTGGTTCTAATTCTGTTTAAGAGACTTGATGGACCAAAAGTAAACTTCATATGCACGCTATGGAGCATTTGGATTCATATGAACAAAGTTTTATTTGGAAGGAAAGCGGTTAAACCACATAGAATCCTTTATCTTGTTCAATAGCATCGAGCAAGACTCTCTGACACGAACGAGCTTATTCCCTAATCATTTCCATAAAAAACTTTTAAGCCACCGTCCTCATTTTTTTTGAAAGAAATAAATAATAAAATTTCATATATCAAAAAATGGACAAACTTTGTCAACCATTAACATTCTCTTCCCCCTAATATAAACAAAAGTCTAACACTAAATATAATCTCACAACTCACTCCTTTCTTTTGTTTTCCTATTTACCAAAATTAATTAGTACCCTAATTATTAATTTAATTAATTAATAAGGATAAATATACGAGTCCGTAGAATCAATTACCTGAAGTTATAAGCCATCTGAGCATCGATAGTAGGTTCATGTACCACAATCAACCAATGGATATAGTAGTTGTTTAGGTATATGAGTGGCTCACAATCTGGATGCAAACCATATCTTTTATCAAATGTACGCGCCAACTGCACAAAATTAAATCAATGTTTAGCTAAGACCACTTTACGAATTGATACCGACCAATTTCGGGTAAAATTGCAATTATTTACTATTTAGTTTAATTACGTATATAAATAAATACCTTTTTGAAATAACTATTTTTAGAAAAAAAAAAAATCACTTTGGATACTCAAATTTTGGTGCAATTCCACTTTAGGTACCTCAAATTTATATAATTCTACTTTGGGTACCTAAGCTAAGATTTGAACTTAGTTTCACTATGGTGAAATTCCACTTTTGGTCCCTCCGGACCGAAAGTGAAATTAAGTTCAAACCGTAGATACCCAAAGTGAAATTATGTAAACGAAGGTACCCAAATTGAAATTTTATGAAACTTTTGGACCCAAAGTGAAAATCTGCCATAGTCTTATATAATTTGTTGTTTTTAATTCTGTTTAAGAGACTTGATGGACCCAAAGTGAAATTAAGTTTAAACCTTAGATACTCAAGGTGAAATTATCTAAACCGAAGGTACTTAAACTGAAATTTTATGAAACTTTGGAATCCAAAGTGAAAATCTTCCATAGTCTTATCATAATTTGTTGGTTCTAATTCTGTTTTAGGGACATGACGGGCCATACCGTCTCATCAGGCCTGTCGGTGAGCGTATGTTATTTCATACAGTAAATCTCACAGGCTGGAGATCCACTCCCGATTACAACATTTACTTTGTTTGGGATCCCAAGCAAAGATATGTTAGATATGGAGCGTACTATGAAGTGTTGAGGAGCTCGAGTGTGCCTTAGCACGAGGAGAATCCAATTTTGAGGGTTACATACACAGATGAGATTCGAGTTGACTATCCAGACGAGATCATTGATTGAGTCACTAGGCACTAGTGTTTTGTAGGTTAATTTTCAATACATTTTGTTTAGAGAATTACAATATATTTGATTATTTTAGGTTAATGTTAGGTCCGATCCGAAAATGGAAAGGTTTTGGACACGTTTTTTTTTGTCCAACCTAAATATGGAAAGTAGGCTAAATTTTGGTATGAACCGATAATGGCCCGAAAAACTCGCTTGGTCCGTCCCGAAATAGTGGGTTGTGGCTCGGAAATTTCAGCGTGAGGCATGGCTCGAGGCCTTGATTCGAATTGGACCACTTTTTTTGGCTAAAGCCCGGTTCGTCCCATGATCACCTGTATCTTAAATTCAAGTGCTTTCAGTAATATGCATGCGGCTATGCGCCATAAACCATAGTCTTTGTGACAAGTGAAAATACATAAATAATGAAAACAATAGTTAATGGAGTGATAAAAAAAATGTAAACCAAGTATATGAACCAAAGCATGGAAAGTAACTAATCGAACGTCTCAATTGCATTTATCAGTGTATGCTAATGAACTAATAGATCGACCTAATGATTCAATTATCAGATTTTGCAAAGAGACAAATAAATTAAAGGAGAGACTCGATGCAATTATCAATGAACGGAATGGTTCAGTTATCAGAATAAGACCAAGTTTGATAACTGAGACTATACATCAAACAACACTTTTTGAAACAATCGCTATGAAGCATAAATCCCAATTGTTCTCCGTGAGCTCGAGATTACCAAACTTAAACCACTCAAATGACAAATTGGCATTCTAAAAAGAATTAGGTCCAAATTATGATATGAAAATCTTTAGGCATGTAAGAGTTACCGTATCTTATATTATTAGTTTAACTTTAATCTTTTTTATTTTTGTGCTTGGAACATGTTGAATGTGAAGAGATTGACAGCCAGAAGCCCATAATATATGCATATTATTAACCTCCCAATTTCCACCATGTTGATCATGTCGAGAATAATATATCTTGATATCACTATCTCTCGTATATAAAACTTTAATGGACCCGGTGCACACTAACTTAGTGTGCACTGGGTTGATAATTGATATTAACTTCATATAATGAATTGATATAGAGATAACATATAGTGAAATAAATTATATGCAATATAGTGGAGGATTTGATTTTAATGTTTTAGCATGCAGGATGATGTAGGATGTGCAGTATATAGTGACACATACTTTAACATATAAAAATATGTAGGTCTACATGATATAGTGAGTTTCTGCATGATATAGTGAGTGTCTAAATAATATAACAGATTGTTCAGAAATGATGTAGTTTCTGCATTATATAATATGTTTCTGTTGATATAGTTAGTTTTTTTCCTGATATAGTGGATTGTTTAGAAATTAGAGCTGATCCACCTATAACAAAAATTTCCCATTAGTCGGGCCGAGCCAAAATTCAGGACAATTTTTTGCGCCCAAAGCCTGCGTTTTCAGGTTGAAATCGGACCGACCAAAATTAGAACTGAAAAAGTCGTTTTTAGGTTGCCCAATACTCGTGCCAAACCCAAAAAAAATCTGGTCTTGCCCGGGAATTTTCCAGGCCAGCCTCACGGGTAGGGCACACTTTGATTAGCTTATATCAGAATTGATGTAGTTTCTGCATGATATAATATGTTTTCGAATGATATAGTGAGTTTGTGCATGATATAGTGGGTTTTTAATGATATAGTGGATTATTCAGAAAATATACGTGATTTTGGCCTGATGCACACTAATGTTAACGTGAATCGGGTCCACATAAGTCAGATTGCTCTCATATCATATCTTTTAATATGATCTTTGATTTTGTTAATATATAATCATTTTGATCTATGTAAATATATTCAACTTAGAGTATTACGTTATCTTTACTATTATATTTGTAAGCTATTCTTGTGAAGGTTCATCAATATAATTCACCTAATTTTCATTTCTTAGAGATCCCTTAATCAAAAAAATTGTTATACACCTGGGTAAACCGTGAGTAGGGTACACCTAAGGCTATTTTTTGATGTCGAAGAATAAGAGGTTGTGATTTGGGGGGGAGGGAAAAGGGGTGGTTAGTGCTAGGGGTGTTAAGGATAACCCGCTCTGAACCACCCGCCCTAAAACCCGATGATCCGGCAAAAAAAAAAGGGTCAAAATCAGTTTTTTCAGTTTTATCGGGCCGTATCCCCAACCTGGTTAAAAAAAAAAATCCTAGGTCGGGTAATGTGCCGCAGATACAATACACGTGGGTACCCGATACTCGGCTGGGCATGAATTTTAGAGTTTGGATTTGCCATTTCGGACTTGCTTGAGAAACATTTGTGTTTGTAACTTTGGTCTTTGGCCCAAAACAAAAGAAATTGCAAAACCCTACTACGTCTCTCACTCTCTATTCAGTATTCTCTAACGTCTCACACTCTATTCTCTATTCTCTATTCTCTATTCTCTCCTGCGTGCTGTGTTTTCGCTCGACACTCTACACTCGACATTCGCACAGTCTCACTCCATCGACCGGCGACCACCACGTCGAGCACACCACCACCCACATATTTTCTTTGCTTGTTGTTTGCTAAACGTCCGCTAAACCCTAGAAAAAAACAAGCTGAATTCTGAATTTTCTCTCTCCAGAAAAACAATGAAGGGCAAAATTGCAAAGAGAAAGCCTTCCTCCATGTACAACAACAAGGTGAAGCTGAAGAAGCATTCAGCAAATCAAGAATCGTTGAAAAACCATAACAAGAGTTCGAAGCGGCGACACGAGGAAAATAACTTGTTGGATGCTGAGATTGAGAGTGATGTATCAGATGAAGGGGATGATTTTTTCAAGGATGAAGACGGTGCTAAGGAAACCGAAGATGAAGACGATGAATTGGAGAGAGAAACTGTAGAGGAGCGGCGTCGGAGATTGGCATGGGAACTTGTTCAGAAAGTGAGGAAAGGTGAAGAGGAGCAACGAAAGGAGGATGAAGATGAAGATGAAGGTGATGATGATGATGATGAGAGAGGTGGACATAGAGATTCTCTTGTTGCTAAGATTTTGCAGCAGGAACAGCTTGAAGATAGTGGTCGAGCTCGTAGATTCATTGCATCTAAGTAAGTTTTATCTTTTGTTTTTTTAAGGTTTATTTGATTTTATTGTATATTGCTGTAATTTTTATGATTTGGGTTTTTAAAAAATTGTCCGTGTTCAATTTGAAGAGTTAATTTGAGTGCTTTTAGTGCTACTTGTGGCTGTTTTTTTTTTGCAGGAGAGAATGATGTATTGATTGTAGTCATTGTACTCAAGTGGGTGATTCTGCTGTTAATTTTTTTGTCATGTTATTATGCTTGATAATGATTTGGATTTTTTGTGGGTTTACCCTTAAATGCTGAAATTTTAGGGACTGATTGAGGCTGCTCGTAATTTCCCCTTTCCTTCCGAGAATGTTGTTTGCTTGAGTTTGATTTTCTGTCAAGAAACTTTAATGATATAATTGTGTACGATTAGGTATAATGTTGTAAATTCTTAGGTGCTCCAGGAGCACCTAGAACTATGTGCTCCCAAGCACATTTTTTTGCACATTTGTCACGTATTTTGTTTAAATGAGCAATACGTAAAATGGGCAAAAAATGTGAGAGGGAGCATCTATTTCTAGGTGATCCTAGTTGCACTATGGAAGCTTTGGCAATTGTTTGTTACTTCTTCAGAATTGGGCTCATCATTTGTGGGAAAGAGTTCTTTCTTCGATTGTCCGACAATGTTATTAGTTTCTTACCTTTGCCAAAGTTCTTTGTGCATTCAATTGTCGTGAAGTATATTGGCTCTATAGAAGTAAATTAAATAAACTTTTGAGGTTTTTTAATTTTTCTTTTTAATCTGGAGGTTGCTTAAATTGTAAATTTGTGATTTTTGAGCAGGTTACAAAAGCCAGAAGATGTAAAAGAACCACGGTTATTGTTAAAGCATCGGCAGTCCGTAACTGCTGTAGCTCTGTCTGAAGATGACAAAAGAGGGTTTTCAGCTTCCAAGGATGGTTGTATTGTCCAGTGGGATGTCGAAATTGGAAAAGCAGAAAAATACTTCTGGCCGACTCAGGAAGTCTTGAAGTCCCATTATATGATTGACCCACAGGGGAAAGCAACTAAGCATAGCAAGCATATGTTAGCATTGGCTGTGAGTTCTGATGGCCGTTATTTGGCTACAGGTGGTTTGGATCGTCATGTTCATTTATGGGATACTCGTACACGGGAGCACATTAAGGTAGATGTTGGTTCATTTTTTAGTGCTTTATGAAAGCTTCAATTCGAAGTATAGGGTACTGTTTTTTATCGTCTAGTATACTATGTATCTCACGCCTTCCCCCTCCCCCCATCCTGAAAAAAGAGAAGGAAAAAGAAGATTAAAGTGACGATGAAATTAGTTGCTTACATAATTATTCTTTGTTAGGCAACCAAAATTATGCAAAGTGAATGCAGAGATTGAGGAGTGGAAATTTGGCAAGGTTGTCATATGTCAGCGCTATGGTCTGGATTTTTGTTTCCTGTTGAATTTTAAATATGTGACTTGAAAGTTCTTTAATTGCTTAGATTTTTTCTTTACTTAGCTACATTGTCTTGATATTCTCGTTGTTGTTGTGTATTTAGCTGATGTAGCAGCCATCATTGTCATCAACGTATCTTTTGTTTCTTTCAAACACTTTCATTGATCAAATATGATTAAGTTATGTGTGGTAGCTACATCTATTGGCTTGGTAGCTACATCTACTGGCTTGGTAGCTACATCGACTATGTTGTTAGCTACATCTTTTGGCTTTTGTGGTATACATTGCAGTCCAACTGATTGACTGACAGGCTTTTACAGGTCATAAAGGCCCTGTGTCATGCTTGGCATTTAGGCAAGGGTCTGCAGAAATATTTTCTGGTTCATTCGATCGAACAGTTAAGATTTGGAATGCCGAGGATAGGCACCACATCACAACGTTGTTTGGTCATCAAAGTGAGGTGTTAGGTATTGATTGCTTGAGAAAAGAACGAGTGTTGACTGTTGGACGTGATCGAACTATGCAGTTGTTTAAGGTATTAATCGATTATCTTCTCATGATTTTGCTCATGGTCTATATGCTTAATCATTTACCCATTTAATTGGAAATATATTCTGTTGATAAATGAAATTTCTAAGTTCCCAACCTGTGGATCAGAAGTAGCATGTCTAACGTGAGCCTTTTCCCTGAAGTATGTTTAACCTGAATGTTCTATACCTTCTCTTTTGTAACATGATTTAGCATAAGATCTGCCGGTGTTAGCAGGTATAGCTTACAAATATAAGCTATATTTTGCATAGCCTTCTCTCTTTGGTCTGCTTTTTGGGAGGAATATTCAGTAGTTCAAAGGCATAGGGATTTTTGTTAGCAATGAGCTAGGACATTTGTCTACTTAATAGATATGTTGTTTGGTTATTTAAATGTTTTCGAGCTGCTAAATTTCAGGTCTCATGTTGGATAAATAGCATATGATAGGCTGAATACTGAAATTTTCTTCAATATTTTTCTGGTCATTGTTGTTTTGTATGTTTAATTTTCTCTGAACACTATTAGGCTATTAGCTTTCCACTTTAAAAGATAGCAAACCCTTTGATGTAAGATAGAAGAGTTAGAGTGTTAGCTAGTTCTCTACAAGTTGTGTGAGGTTATAATACTTTCCTGCTTATCATGGTTTTAGGTTCCAGAGGAGACCCATCTGATTCATCGCTCTTCTACTTCGTCTCTTGACTGCTGCTGTTTTGTTGCTAATGATGAATTCCTATCTGGATCTGACGATGGAAGCATTGAGCTGTGGAGCGCATTGCGAAAAAAGCCAGTTTCCATTGTAAAAAATGCTCATGCTCTATCTTCATTAAATAAGCAAGTAGCTCTAAATGAGAACGGAAGAATACCTAATGGTCATACTGGTAAATATATATTTCTTACTTTTCTCTATTTTGTAACTCCTCTGTTACTTTTTAGTTGACCTGTATCTTTAAGTCATACTTGCCAATGCATAATTTTAGCCATTAATATCTAAGTGTCAATAATTTAAATTTATAGAAATTGTAAATCATGCAAGTATATATTGAGACAAATATAAGAACCTACATGACTATGTTTTTTCATGAATATAAATCACAAAAGATAGTCGAAGTTGAGGATGTGAATTGTGCCAAAGCTAAAACGTGACAATTAAATATAAACTGAGAAAGTATTTGATATCATGGTTTATATGTATGTACTTGCTCCAATGGAAGATTAGCTGGCAGGGCCTATTATAAAATTTGTGTAGTTGACAAGTATGGTTAATTGAATAAACTAGTTCACCAAGCAAGGTTCACCTACAAATTCGAACTTATTGGCGCTTACTTGAACCTAGTTTTAGTTGTAAATGGAACTTGGTAGTCCTTATCTAAGTTCATGTGAATTCATCTAAACTTGTTGCATTTATATGAAAATTTTGAACCTGTGATTTTGCAGAAACAAATATGTAAAGGTGAAAAGAATAAGGCCTAATTTTCTTATTGGAGGTTTTCATTATATAAATATGTAGAGGAATATATGCAATTGACATGTAAACACATTCAAATCACTGCATTGCTTTTTCAGGGTGGAGAGTGGTAGAGATTAGGAAATAAATAATGGAGCTATGAACAACCTAATAAAAATGACTAGAGAACAGTAGAATTTATATTTTGGATTCAGGATTGGTGTTTGTCCGCCTACTTTGGTGCCATGTGTATACTGAAAGATACCTAAAGCATCATCGTCTTAGATAAATTCAAAAAAAATTAACTAGTTTGTGTTGTATGAGGATGCTATCTCTGTAAATTGGTCATGTCTATGTTTAACTTCATGTAAGTTTCAATTGTGGCTCAAAATGTGCCTTTATTCTTGTAAACAGAATTTGATCACATAATCTAATAAATGGGTCAAATCTTGTCAATGCCAAGTCATCGTGTTCATGAATGGTGAAGATTCTTATTTCTCTCTCTGATTTGGTATCAGTTTCAGGCCATATTTTTTGCCATATCAAGGATTGTTTTATCAGCCTTGACTTTTCCTTTCTAGTTAAAAAGTGTACTTGCTGGATGTTTTCGCTTTGCTGAAGAGCAATTTTTCTCAACTGTGCAGAAAGTATCGAACTCAAAACAAACAATCCATGCTCAACTGCACAGTCCTGGGTAGGCTCTGTTGCTGTATGCAGAAATAGTGACCTTGCTGCATCGGGTGCTGGAAATGGGTGTGTTCGATTATGGGCAATCAATATTGAGACCAAAGGCATTTTACCCTTATTCGATGTTCCTATGGTGAGTTGAATTATGAGTGCTTAACTGCTTACTAAGAATATATACTTGAGGTCTTGTTGAAATTGAACTAGATGTTGGCTGTCTACTAATTTAGTGTTCAGCCTCTTTGCTTTCTTTTGCCGTACAATGTCGACACTTAACCAACTCTTCTTATGTTTTTTATGCACATGTTGATTTGGACAAATGATCCTTCATTATTGTGAATACAAAAAATTGAATTCTTAAAAAGAAAGCAGGTTTGACATGGCTGTACAAAGTCTCAATAACATAGGTTGTGTAATTAAGTGGTGTCTATCACTTGCTAAATCATCCTGCCATGTTTGTAATGGACCATTATTTGACAAGACCGATCATTTAAATTCATTATTGAAGCCATTATGCCTATAGGCGTTGCTTTATTGTTATGCATGAATATTTTTTCTTTCAGTTTGGCTTCTAAATCTCTATTATCAGCTAGAGTTGACAAAGGATTGTTAATTTTTCCCATGGTTAACAACTAAAGGATTGTTTTCACATTTCATAGAGCACCTTCAAGAAACAGTTAGATCAGCTCAAAGATTAAATGTCCTCCTTGGTCAGTTCATGATGTGGTGACTGTTAGTGTTGAAAATAGAACATGAACAATATTTTTGATGATTACATATCTTCAATTTGCTGTTATAACAGAAACTTGATTCTATGAACTTCTCGAGGAGTTTCAGATTCCTCTTAGTTAATTCTTAATATAAGACTCGGCACTTCCATTGTTCACATAGCTAGAATGAGAAGCTAGTATGATGCTTTATACTTTGCTAGAGTGAGATCGAAGGACTTGTGTTTTTGAGTTCTAGAATGAGAGAGGTAGATGTCTAAATATGAATTTTAATTTTGCATTTCTTTTATACTAAACTAATTTTCTGGTCTTGACGAAAGTCCTAGTTATCACAACATGTGCACTTCGACATTCAATTTTACTGTGCTATCCTTTTTTGGTATGTGATCATTAGTGATTTCAAGTTAATGGAGTTTAGACAATGAAGGAAATTTGAATGTACTAATTAGTTTGTTCATTATAGCGATAAAGTGACACATCCAATATAACCTGGCATGTGATAGTTTAAGATCTATGGAAAAAACAAGGATTTTTGGGCCTTCTTCTTTTGGGCGCAGTTTTAGTTCGGTTCAGTTCAGTGCTACTACTTTTCTCTCACAGTTTTACTTCACGCCAGCTTGTTTTAGTTCAGTTTACCCAAAAGAACAGGGCCTTGGTGTTCTATTTTTCTTTTTTCTGTTTAATAGAGGTTTGTTTGATATTTGATGTTTTGGGGTTGATGTGCTATTTTTAGTGGAAATAGTGAATGGAAAAGGAGGCGCTTTCGAAGGACAGAGTACAGTTCGGTTTTTATTGTGGAGATTGATAAGCTTATTCGCTAATGTGGTTTGTAGTTTCCTGGATATAGATTGGTTTTAAGGGCCTGATTTTAACTTGTCAACTAACTTTTTGAAGAGACTGAACCTGGCAAGGATTTAACTTTTAAGCCCATTAGTCTTGTTGTCCTAGTTGTTTTGTATAGACGCTACCGAAGATCAAATGGCTTATTATAGCACTATGCTGTTGGGACGAAAAGGAATTTTTTGATGTGCCCTAATTGCTTACTGAGGTGGTGTATGATGCTAGAATGCTGAGGTTTGCCAAGCCATATTTTAAATGTATTGAAACTCCATGAATGATGTCATGGAGTGTAAAAGCTTTACAGTAAGCTGGTTGTGGTGGCTTCTAGGTTATTTGATGTTTTCCTCTTCTGATTGGTGATCTAATTTGTTGGTGTGCCAATTTGTTTAGATTTTATAACCCTTTCTTTTCAAGTTGGTTATACTTTAGTTGTGTGATATTTGGAAGAGTAGAAAATGCTAAGGTTTCAGGTGGAAGATGAGTTTCCACTTTGTCACAAGATGAGTGGTCCTATTCTAATTCAGGAACTTTGCATTAATCCTCTACAGAAATTTGAGCTTTGTCCTTGGCTTAGACATGAATTATTTTCGGATATTTTGAGTTGGTTTTGCTCTCCTTGTGTGATTCTCTTTTCTGAAGAGTACAAGTCTTAGACTTATTTTTTATTGTTTTATTTAGGTGCTATTAGAAGTCGTTCTATTTGGGCCTATCATGGAGAGTGTGAGAAGGTTCATGGAAGTGAGTCTAAGAAAATTAGAACATACAATTTTCTTATATTGATTCTTGCTTCTCCACCACATTTTTTTAAAATTTTCTTAACGGAGTCTTCCTTTTGAGATCATAGAGAGACTTTTTTGAGTTATTGTTAGAGAGCGGAGGGAAGAGGAGGCTTCATCTTGTGACTTGGTTATGAACCTGAATAGGAAGGCTGTCAATCTGTAATCTGACACTTCTTTGCTGATCTAAATCTTCAATTGTCGTTTCGAAAGGCTTTACCTTTTGTTTAACCGTTCTTGTCCCACATGCTTCGGGGGCATTTTTTATGGCTCACTTGCATTTCGAGGTTGTAGCTAATTGGATGGAGGATTTCAGTCTTATAAATAGTTATGCAACATTTGTTTCTTATAACTCTTTCTCCTGAGGAGAAAAATTTAATTTATGTCTTCAACACACAAGTAAACATTTCCTTTTTTTTTTTTTGTTATTTCTGATTTTTTTTGGTTGATGACCTATTGCCCCTTCTTTTCCTTTGATGCAGGTGGGATATGTGAATTCCTTAGCTATTGCAAAATCTGGCAAGTTTCTGGTTGCTGGAGTTGGGCAGGTAAAGTGGTGCTTTATATATAGTCTTGTCCTGCACTTTTCTGTGTTGTGTGTATTTTATTCTTTAGGCTAAAAACTACGTCTTTATAGTATCTGTTCAGTGATTTGGGAGAGAATAGTTTGAAATGGTATTGTTATTTATTAGGAAAAAAAAGGATAAAGAGGGGGAGAGAATAGTTTGAAATTGTATTGCTATTTATTAGGACAAAAAAGGATAAAGAAGGGGAAAGCTGATGTGCCTCATTGCACCATGAGGTCCCTTGATGGTAGTATTATACTATAAGGCCTGTTCTCTCTGATCTTGTTACATCAAGAAATGAAGTGTCTGTGTCTTATCCTCTTGTGCAGCAAAATTATTGGTTGAGTCTATGGATATTGTGGTTCTGTAGTTGTTGTTGCCTAATGCAGTCTTCTGATCCAATAGAAGAGTAGAGGCTTAGGATGTGATAATTTTATAGTGGTTAGTGAGTATCGTTGGTTATCTACAAATCAATTCAAGTTTGTGCTGTAAAATATAAAAAAAATTGTTGATCTGAAATTAGTGGCTTATCTATTTTCCTCTGAGCAAGATCTTTTTTGAAAATTTTAAAAGATATTTTTGGATATTTTTTTGTATTTTCAAATCTATTTATGATTATGTAGGAGGTTTAAATGGTTAGAGACTCAGATTATATGTGAAGATAGTTGACGCAGCAGATTAAATCTCTATGGTGGTTATCTTCTAAGGCATAAAATGACCTAGACAGGAGATTAAAGAAAAGTGGAGCAAACATTTTTGGGCGTATCTTTGAACCCCTCATGGTAGACAGTCATTTCAAGTTTTCTCCTTTTCCAGGTTTCTCATCTCCATTTTCGACTATGAGGGAAACCTTGTAGCCATTTGTTGTGTACTACCTCCGTTTCATATTAATAGTTACACTTTCACTTTTGACACTATTCACAAATTTCCCTTTGACTATCATTTGTGAATTATGGTTAAGAGAAAATATAGTCATGTGGGGCCTTGTTTGATTCGTCTCGATATGTAGTTTTAGAATATCGACTTTTTATATTTTTTACAAATACAAAAGTAGAGATATAAAGGCTCAAAGTAGTGCATCGGCATGCGTGAAAAGTGTAAGTGTGTAGATTAATATGAAACGGAGGTAGTATAATATTGGTGTCAATATTTAATTAGAATTCCCAGATGGTTTGTGCTCAAGTCATGTTCTCAAGAATCAGGAGTTGAGCTGATGAAAACCTTTTTCCAATCTTTAGTACTCCATGTGACTGCTTCTAATAGGGGTCCAGGGGAGAGAAGGAAAAAAGATTTCAGCACCACAACCGATCATTAGGGTAGAAGGAATTTTTCGGTAGACTGAGGGAAACCTTGTAGCCATTTTTGGTAGATTATTCCCACAACACGCTTTAAAATTACACCTTGAGATTTAAGCTTGTTAGCTATTTGTGCAGGCTGGGGATAAATGATAGGATCAAGAGCAAAGAAACTACTAAGTACTGGGAGTTGCAATAATACAAGAATTTGAGTAAATAGATAAAATAAGGGCAAATGTTCACTAAACTAGGTCCATTTGTCTCGAAGCCTCTTCATACACCCATATGTTGCCAAAGTTTTTCTTATGGTAGAGATATGTTCTCCTTTTACCAATCTGATGATATGTTCATTTGGATTGTATGCAAGAACAATATTGGCAACAATTGCTGCCAGGCTGATGTAGTTTGCAAGGTGAACTTGGCTTTCAGTCCATCTTTTAGCATTCAAGAGCTTTCTAAACATATTATTGATGGTTCAAATTCATACCAACTGGCATGTCTTTGGAAATTTATGCACAAGTGAAAACTGTGTGAATTGACTCACTGCAGAAATTGGTCATGTTATAACTGAACAGAGAACACTTACTTTTTAGCTGCTTTTCCTCCACACACCAGTTCTGGTTGTTCCGTAGGTTTTGGATTGTATTTCGGGAATAGAGGAGAGAAAGAACTAGTTACTTGGTGAATTTTTTGACATGTGCTATTCTAAATATTTCTGATGTAGTCAAACCCTGCCTTGTAGAACTTATCATGCTTAGGGTGCATACTCTTCACCTAAATTTTGGTGAATTGAACTTTATTTGAACTTGTGAGAACTTAGAATTATAACTTATGGTAACTTATCTGAAGTTATTTTTGTTGAAACTTACATTTTTATAAGGTGAAACAAAGTCACCATTCACTGCTAATGCGCGGTAATGAGTTGTAGTAACACTTATGTATGTCCTAATGGTCCACTTGAATGCAGGAACCACGCCTTGGGAGGTGGGATCGTATTTCAACAGCTAGAAATGGGGTTGCTTTGCAATCCTTCAAGATTAATTCATAGGAAGTGTAGTATGAATGTTGTAAAAGTTCTTCATTTTTTACTATACATCTTAGAGGAATTTGTATCTATGATTCTGGTGAGGTCATCTTTTTTCCTTGTGCTTTTTGTTCACTGACCGGTCGGTCGAAAATTTTGCAGCGGTATTACGTTTCTTAGCAAACCTGTAGCAATTTTTATGAAAGTTGGCAGGTTCCTTGCGAATTGCTGTGGTAGCAATAATGCTAGTAGTTCATGTCGGAGTAGACTATTATAGAGTTCTAAGAAAACAGTCTTTTTAAGATTGGAAAAGTATACTATTTACTTTTATGCTCTACCTAAAAAAACCTGGAATATCGGAGAGAAAGTATGAGTGCGCAGCGAGAGACTGAACTCTCCAAAGAAGAAACCGATCAAATTCGCAGATCAAATAAGAAATTTAAGCATGCTGATGGTGGAATTCCGCAAGATCTACCTAATTAAGAAGCTGGTGAGCCAATTGAAATGGATGTGACAACTAGAGGTGCTTATTGCATGAGCTGAGCCCGAATTGTACTGGACTTGGCTTGGCTAGTTTATCATTTAGCTCGGCTCGTGAGCTCGACGAGCTCGTGAGCTTCTCTCAAGAACTTGTTTGTCCTAGATAGTTTGTTCAGTTAATTTTTGTCTGATTTATGCTTTCAACCCTGGTATGTATTCATGATGAACCTATGCCCTAGATCTTTTGTCATTGTTTATTTTCGGTTTATTATTGGTTCGACTAGTTCATAGTTAGAACCCACAACTATTTGGTTACTCTTTTAGTCTAGTTTTAGTGATTAGTAGCAATAAGAGCACTGTTTCTCCGTGGATACGATCCTGACTTCCCTGACTACTTAGTTAGTGGACTTTAGGTTATTTTGAATGAGATGATACGACTTAGCCTGATCACTTAGGCATATATAAACAGTAAAATTTTTACCTATAAATATTGCCATTAAGGAGGTGATTTTGCACATTTAAGTATAACACATTCTCAACAATTTATAGGTTTTAGTACTCAGATGTACTACTAAAGCATAAATGCTATAGTTTAGTGATGGACCAGCCGACCAGTGCAACGTTAAAAAACATTTGTGGGGGCACCTATATAAATCCTCCCTTGGTTGGTATAGCGCATAAACTACCATTCCAAACTTAACAATTTAAGTTTTTCGTCTTCACCTTCTCTTCTTCTACCTTTACTCTTACCGGTTAGGTTTCTCACTCCTCCGATCCCTCACCCCTATTACAAATTTAGTGCTTAATTGTTTATAATTTGATTGAATTTTGGTTTTAATGATTGAAACTTTAATGGTTAATTGTTTATCAATTTGATTGCATTTTCGTTTAACATGACATTTGGGTTTTACCCATTTTTGAGTGATCAATAAATCATTGTTTTCAACGTCTCAAAGTCTCTCTCCTTTGAGGAGAGACGGTACTGTTTAATGACAAATTATAAATTTAAGGTTATCTGCGATAGGGGTGACAATGTGGGGGTTAATTGGAAAAAATGGCTATATGCCAGGGTTAGCTGATATAATATCTCAAAATTAATCGAAGTTACCCAAAAATATAAATGGGTTTACTCATATAATATTATGACTTATGAGGTTACACATAACAATAAGAGGGGTTACTCTTATAAACAAAATGAGCTTACTTTTATAAACCAAGTGAAAAACTAATCGATTCACTCATATAAATAAATGGGGTTACGCGTATGAATACATGCTGTTACTTTAGTGACCAATTAGGGTTACCGGTGTAAATAAATAAATTTTCTTATATGATTATAAATTACACTTTTAAAATTATACTTAGATAAAATTTAAGAACAGACACAAGCAATCGATGCACGCGTCACGTGCATAGAATGCTAGTCTAATTAGGGTTTTTCTCTTTATTTCCTTTTATCCAAACAAAGATTTTGGTTTTCATCTTCTTTTAATGTTTGTAGTCTTACATTTATTCATTGCTTGGATGTCACGGCTTGATGTTTTACTATAGACAAAATATTAAACCACTACTATCACAGGATGGAAACACAGACATAACATATGAGACAAATTGCTCAAGTACTAAGGATTTGTTCACTTCAACTATCTTTACTTGTTCTTACTTCTTAGACAAGTTTAGAAAATTTTAGAAAAAATTAGAAAAATTCAAGAAATTTAAGAAAGAAAAATAAAGTGAACAAACAATCCCCAAATTAGTCTTTGTACAAATTCATTTCCTTTCACACAAGTGAACATCTTTTCTTTTTCCTTCCCAAAAGCAATCATTCAATACACAAGGGAACATCAATGTAATTATAGTCAGACACATTGTCAAGAGTGTGCATCGATTCAAACCACATTGTATCGGACCGAATTAATTTGGACCAAAGACCGAAATATATGGACTAGAAAAGAAATTGGATCGAAAAAAGCAAGATTGAACCGGAATGACCCAAAATTCCTTTTTTCCGTTGTTAATCTAAAAGTTCATGTTTATTTGATATATTGTTAAAATTAATTTTTTGTTTAAAATGAATACTTCATATATTCTCCATCATAATAAAAATACGAGTGATTTGGTTTAAAAAATATTATAAGTTCTCTAATGCAATTCATGTTTTTTGAAACCTAGCTACCCAGTTATCCCAGTGATCTCGGATCCACCTAGCTACATCTGTGTGCTTTTCCATACTTGTGAAAGAAGCATCTACACATACAACACATGCACCAATTTCGGGGAATGATGTTTTGAACATTTAGAGAGAAAGAGGTGGGGTTCAAGATGGTTAGCTGTTTGAAGGACGAGATGAGATTTACTCCTAACCATTCAAATTTCGTGGCATAAGAAAGGGAAGAACACATTCCGTGGACGGCCTTTAAAGGGGCAATAGTAGCAAGATTTTCCTTAAATGTGTTTACTTTGACAAATGAGGTTCCTCTTTACAATAAAAGGGTGTTACCCTTACAAACAAACGTGGTTACTTTTATAACAAAAATGGATACTAATGAGTTTACTTTTATGAACGAATGAGGTTACTCGTAGGAATAAATGGCGTTACTTTTGTGAACAATTGTAGTTACTTGTGTGAATGAAGGGTGTTACTCGAATGAAAACATGCAGTTACTTTTGTATATAATTGGGGTTAATCATAGGATTAAATGAGGTTACTGGTATGAATAAATGAGGTTACGTTTATGATTAAATGGGGTTACTCATAAGATCAAAATAGGTTACTCATATGAATAAACAAGGTTACTCATATGATTAAACAAGGCTACTCCAAAACTAAACGAAGTTACCCAAAAAAATAAATAGAGTTACTAATATAATATTATGAGGTTACACATAGCAATAAAAGTGGTTACTCTTATAAACAAAATGAGTTTACTTTTATAAACCAAGTGAAAAGTTAATCAATCGATTCACTCATATAAATAAATGGGGTTACTCGTATGAATACATGTTGTTACTTTAGTGAACAATTAGGGTTACTGGTGTAAATAAATAAATTTTCTTATATGATTATAAATTACACTTTCAAAATTATATTTAGATGAAATTTAAGAACAGATACAAGCAATTGATGCACGCGTCGCGTGCATAGAATGCTAGTCTAATTAGGGTTTTCTCTCTATTTTCTTTTATCCAAACAAAGATTTTGGTTTTCATCTTCTTTTCAAGTTTGTAGTCTTACATTTATTCATTGCTGGGATGTCACAACTTGATGTTTTACTATAGACAAAATACTAAACCACTACTATCACAGGATGGAAACACAGACATAACATAGAAGACAAATTGCTCAAGTACTAAGGATTTGTTTACTTCAATTATCTTTGCTTGTTCTTAGACAAGTTTAGAAAATTTTAGGAAAAATTTAGAAAAATTCATAAAAGTTAAGAAAGAAAAATATGAACAAAACAATCCCCAAATTAGTCTTTGTACAAATTCATTACATATCACACATGAGAACATTTTTTTTTCTTTCCAAAATAAATTATTCAATACACAAGAGAACATCAATGTAATTATAGCCAGACACATTGTCAAGAGTGTGCATTGATTCAAAACCAGATTGTATCGGACCGAATTAACTTGGACCAAAGACTGAAATATATGGACTGAAAATATATTGGACCGAAAAAATCAAGATTGAACCGGAATGAACCAAAATTCCTTTTTTCCGTTGTTAATCGGACCTATATATTACAAATTACAGAGTACATATCTCAGATTTCATTCCGGCTTTCTTCTTCCTCTCTAGAAAGTTGAAGTTCGAATTTCGTATTTCCCGCTTCAATTCAAATTACTCTGGAAGAAAGATATTGAAGGATTCTTTCGACGATTCCATAAAATTGAAGCTTTGTTTGGGACAATTTCTCTACACGCTGTAAGTTTTATGATGTAAAATTTGTAGTTTAGCATTGAATTTGAGTAAGAATTTATGTTCATAACTGATTTACAGTTTTGTTGATCTTAATCCTGTTCTGTCTGAATCTTTTTTGTCGAAGTTCATAATTTCTACAATCAAATTTCTGTGAATCTACCTAGCAATTTTATTGTTGATCGCTTGATTGAATTTCTTATTCTTTCAGTTAATTCTCGGTTACATTTTTGACCTAGGGTTTTAATTTTTAAAAATCCAAGGTCTCCTGTTGTTAATCAATCGTAGGGGTTTTAATTCGGAGTCTTGAATGTATGTTGAAGTCCAAATGAATCTAGGGTTTTGAATATCATGAATTGGATTCTAAATTTGTTTTTTTTTGTTTTTTCTATGCAAAAATGAAAAATTAACCTAACTTCTACAGCAGCTCTTGGTGCTTATTGCGGAGAATTCAATCTAGTGTAATAGTTTCCTATTCTTGACCTTCCTCTCATCCATCCTCCCTTATTCATCTACATTCTTTCTTTTTTCATGAACTTTTTGTACATGGAGCCAACAAAGGGGAACGAAGCTACAATTGCTTTTTTTTAATTTTCCACTAAAAATGTTTTCCGTCAAATCAAACGGAGCCTTAGACTCCATCTGCTTACCTATTTGATTGGGATTCTTTATCTTATCCTTGTGAGTTTTACCTCATTTGGGTTGATCTTTCGGCATCAGTTATGTGTTGTGTTCCCCTGCCAGTTTGGCTTGCAGGTGTATGTTTTAGGAATAGGTGTTGTGCAGGATAGGAGATTATACGGCTTTTGGTTAACGGTTAAACACATAACACCCCCTAAATGATTAAAAAATTCCGGACATCTTTCTTTATCTACATCAACATGATTAATCTGACTTTCTGTTTTGTTTCTTGATTTATTTAGAACCCATTTTGTTTTTTAATATTTGGTCATTTGGTGAAATTATGCAGTTGACAGGCATTTGTCTGGCTAGTTGACAAAGTGAAAAGTTGGAGCGGAACATTGTAAGTTTATGTTGACCTTTCTTAGTTCTTACCCCTTTTTGCAACTGCGTTATATTTTTAGTTTGCGGACAAATTGCTAATGACAACACCCTTTAGAGAAAAGATGTCTGCAATTTTGTCGGAGGAAAGAAAAATAAATTGGTTTAAAGAGAAGAGAAGCATATCATACTAAAAATAATGTTCATAACAAGGATTAGTTTTTAGAAATAGGGCCAAATATAATAATTGTGAAATCATTTCTACTCAAAGTGAAAAAGGAAAAGCCATGTTAGATATTCTAGCATTTTCAAAACACATTAGATACTACCTTTTTCTTGTTATGGAGTGCAAGCAAGGTATACAATCAACTTTTTTTTTTTGTAAATCCAAACTTAATTGCAAAATTCAAAATTTTATACAAGGCGGACTTAAAAATAATCTCACCTTGCCTATCAAGATTACTCATACTTAACTATTGGCATTCTTATAATCTCATGAATCATGATTTAATATGTTCGCATTTTCAAGTTTTGGCTATAATTGAAACATTAGACTAAGTCTTGTACAACAAAAAAGATGTCATTTTTGAATCAAAGTTATGTATTCAATTGGTTTCATGTTTGCTTGTTATTTTGAAAACAAGGCCTAGGAGATAATTGCATTTGATCCACAACGCTGATGAGGTAAGCTCCAATGAATTATTCTGTGTATGCTCAATAGTAGATCAACTACTGAACCATTGCTTTCATAGGATGGAAACACAGACATAACAAAAAATTGTTCAAGTACTAAAGAGTACACAAGTGAACTCAACATGTCCAAGTGCCAAGAATGCACAAGTGACACTCAACCGGATTTTGGATGCACTTTAACACGAGGATGAAAGTAAAGCTTTCGGTATAACCTCTATTACTTGCTCGGGTACCTCCCGTTTAAGTTTCACACAAATTGTTCAAGTACTAAAGAGTACACAAGTGAAACTCAACATGCCCAAGTACCAAGTGTGCACAAGTGATACTCAACCGGATTCCGGATGCACTTCAACATGAGGATGAAAGTGAAGCTTTCGCTATAACCTCTATTGCTTGCACGGTGTAGCTTCGCTTAAGCTTCACAAGAAACTTTATGTAAATATAACAAATGTGCCTGTAGCTTAAGTTAGTTTTCTTATTGCTTTTTTTCCCGGTATAATTACCTAAAATGGTCTTAATGGAGATGTAAGTGAACATTATTTTTTAGTTTATTAATGCAAATAGTTCAAGTATATTATAAATTTAAACAACCACGTGCAAAGCATCTACACTCATTAGTTTTCTTTTCAAAGGTAACAAGTAACAACTATACTTAAATGAACACTTTTATGAAAGGTCGGATGGACAAAAAAGAAGCTTATCGACAAAATCTATACATGTCAAGCTATATTAATTTGTACTCCACATTTCTATAATATCAAATTGATTGTATTTGGTTACTGGGTTTGCTTTACACTTTCATCAAATTACTCGATATGCACGCAACACGTATCTGGTTTTTTTTTTTGGTCGAAAAATAGATATTACTTCTATAAAGATTACTTATTACATACTCCATGTAAAGATTATAATTTTATTGTTGTATCATATATATACTCCATATAAAGATTCCTTATAATAATTTGATAAAATAATGCACTATCTTCTAATTTTTTGTTTGATGAATTGTTTTGTTGGATCACAGATCTCCCAATACACAACTTTTTATATGAGGTTGGCCACACCTTGAACAAATGGTATGACCAGCTAATAAAAAGACTCAAGTTAGGCTATAACAAAGTCCAAACTGAATAATAAGGCCCAAGTGAAATTACAGGATTACTTTATGTAACAAGGGTTACTTTTATTGAGTTTAGGGTTCTTTTTTTTTCCCTAATGCTAAGGTGTTACTTTTAGTGAAACTAGGGGTTACTTTTTCGAATGCTAAGAGGTTACTTTACAGAAACTAGGGATACTTTTACGGAAAGTAGGGGTTACTTTTACTGAAACTAAGGGTTACTTTTTGTCATTATAAGGGATTACTTTTACTAAAATTGGGGGTTATCTTTTCTAAAACTAGAGTTACTTTTACTGAAACACCACCTCCAATCCAACCCTATTTTCTCTCTCCTCTCTCCAATGGAGGTCTCGCTCTCATCAACTATGGCATCCTCTCTCTCTCACCTCCCCACCACCTCGAATCTCTTCATATCTTCTCCGTCATCTTTCCCATTGACGTTGTCGCACATCCTCTCATCAGATCTCGCTCTTCTTCTCGAACCATCGCGCGCCATACTCTCCTCAAACGACGTCGTCTCACTCACTGCTGATCTCTCCATCTGACGGCTATGGCGAAGCCGAATTCTTCAAGGTGGCCTGTGTATGCTTATTTAACGCGCGGCTCCGTTTGTTTGTTAGTGACGCGCATAGCCACATGGTTTAGATTTGTGTGGCCTGTGTTACCTTACATGATTGCCTAAGATTTTAGTTGAAATCGATATCGACAATATCTACCTTAAAGCAAATATCTATATTGCAGTTTTTTACTTCATTATCGTGTGCTCTTGAGAGCACGTAGTATTATGTGCTTACAAGCATTTTTTTTTGGCACATTTGTCGCATATTTTGCTTAGATGGACAAAATGTAAAAAATATGCAAATATAAAAGGAAAAATGGATCAGAATACCCCCAACTTTGGGCGGTCCGCTTTTAATACCCCTAACTATGGATTATTTTTAAATACCCCCAACTTTGGTGGTGGTCCGCCAAAAATGCACCATTTACCTGTTATGACCGGATGAACTGGTAAACCAAAACCCCCCACCCCCCTCTCGCTCATCTCTCTCTCCTCTCCTCATCCCCCCACACCCAACCCCCCCCACGCCACCTTCCCTCACCACCATTTCTCTCTCCTCCCTACCACCTTCGTCACCACCTTCACTCCCACCAACAACCACCTCTGATTTCTCCCTTCTTTGTCTGTTCTCAACCACCTTCAACAACCACTGCCACAACCAGCCGAAAACCACGGCCACCTTCGATCTCATCCATCGTCGAATCTCCTTCCTCTTCGCAATCTCTTCACCTCCAACACACCGCCGGAATACTAACACCACTAACACACCACCTGTAACCACCTGTAACTACCACCAACAATGGATCGACTGACCATCGAACTAGCAAGCAACAACAATTTTCTCTCTCCTCAACCTCCTTTAATGACCACAACCACCACAACTGCTGCTCTCCTCCCTCTTCGTGATTTGTCTCTCCAACCCTTTTCGCGATTTCTCTCCTCGATTTCCACCATTGCTAGGTATTTGTTTGGGGTATCGTGGATTTCATGGTGGTCTGCTATTGGGGTTTTGAACTAGTGGTTTTGGGGGTTTCGATTTGTTGGTTTATTGGTGTTAGGTTTTGGGTATGTTCTTGATGTTGTTGGTGTTGTTTCGGTTGCGTTGGTGGTGTTTTCCATGGTACTTGTGGTATTTTATGGTGGCAAAGTGAGTCGTGGTGGGTGGGGGGGAATTCGACGGGGTGGTGGGGGAGGCTGCGAGGACGGGGCCGGGGCTGCGAGGGTTGGGCTGGGCGTGGGGGGGAGGGGTTCGAAGGTGGTGGCTGGGGTTGGGGGGGAGGGGTTCAAATGTGGTGGCTGGGGTTGGGGGGGGAGGGGTTCAAATGTGGTGGTTGGGATTGGGGGGGAGGGGCTCAAAGGTGGTGGGTGGGGTGGGGGAGATTCGGTGGGTGGTGGGGTGGGGATGGGGTGTAGGGCTGGTGGGAGGTCGTGGTAGTGGTGGGCTGGTGGCTAGGTGGTGGTTGTAATGGAGGAAGAAGAAGAAGTAGAGGATGGAAAAAAAATTACCTTGCTAACAGGTTACAAGTCACCTGGGTGCATTTTTAGCGGACTATCTCCAAAGTTGGGGGTATTTAAAAATAATCCATAGTTGGGGGTATTAAAAGCGGACCGCCCAAAGTTGGGGGTATTCTGATCCATTTTTCCAATATAAAATGCACACAAAATATGAGAAGGCTAGGTTATCCTCAGAGCACTATGGAAGCTTTATGTTTGAATAGATGATTTATCATTTATTTATGCCTTAAGTAGCTCAAATTGATAATACGATTGCTACCTTAATATACGGTATCCATATTATATCTTAGGATTCCAATAAAATAACAAAGAGTTGTCAAAACCATTATAGAAATCTTCCTGTAAATCCATATTATGAAGATGTGCATTCTCTTTACCTTAACTCATCTGAACACTTATTATATGTGATTGAATCTGATCTCCCCTGATTTTTCTTATGTTAATATCTTACTGGATATGACCAGTCTTGATTAGACCTGATGAACCTTAAAACTTATTTTTTAAGATGAAGAGAACATGTCTTAAATCATCTACAAGATCACAATAATATCAAATTATAATCCCAATTCCCAAACTACAATGAACAAAGGTTGAGAATTGTAGGGATTCCAAATTTCAATTCAATTGAGTTAGTGTATGAAAAATTATTGTCCACAATTCATTTTTTGTTGATTTTCACTTACACTCTGCATCGTCCTGAAGTATATTCAGTAATTTGACTTTTTTTTTTTTACTATTCACATGTTTCATTTTGATTATCTTCTATTACTAGTATATAAAAATAAATGTTAGTATATAAGATTTTCTAAACCTATATGATCATATAAATCTAACATATTAACTTATCATAATTTTTATTTATAGATGATTTGATATATTAATGATCAAAGTTGTGTATTGACAAATGTGTCAAACAAAGCTGTTGCAATTATCTTAAAAGTGGTAGAGCATTTAAACTTATTATTATTGATTGAAACTTATTTTTTGCTAATTTGGATTGAAATTTGGTAACAAAAACCAACACTAGTTCAGGGGTGATTCTTCTCAAAATAGAAAATAATTCAGTGGTGATTTGTCATTTGTTGAGATTATCAACAAATTTAGTTTAATCAATAAAATAAGTTTTAGTCAATAAAACGACAACCACTGGATCCATACCTTTCTGATAATTTGGTGATGTGAAATCTTTTTGGTACATTATAAGAAGTTAGGACACCCTTCTCTCAGGGGAGAATTGAGTAATGTGACGTGCTTTATTTTTTGTGAATATTAGAAAAACTAAATATGTCTTTAAAAAAAAACTAATTTGTGGTTGTTTGGTTGATATGAGAAAACATGGGAAATAGAAATTCCTAGGAATTGAAAATTTAGTGAGTTGTTTGGTTGATAACAAAATAACAAAATGAAGGAATTAGAAATTCCTAGGAATTTTGAGTTCCTACCAAATGGAGCAAGTTACTTACCTAGGTTTCCATAGGTAAGTAGAAATTCTCATGGGAATTTAATTCTCCAATTTTTAACCAAACAATTTAACCAATTTCCCATGAATTTGATTAAGTAATTTATATCCTATGAATTGCAATTTCATGGGAATTTTGACTTCCTATGTAAACCAAACGACCACATATGTTATTTCTTTCACCATCCTTTAGCTTCAAATTAGTTAGAAAATTTGTTATGACTAAATGTATGAATCTAAGTCGATAATGCAAAAGAAGCTAAGATGTACAGAGTAATAAAATTATTTTGGAAGGGAGGAAATACTATAATTTCAGGCCCGGCTAAGGCCCTGTGCAGAGTGATCAACTGCACAGGGCCCCCAAAATTTAAGGGCCCAATATGTTTTGCCGACCCAAAGTGAAAAAAAAATCTCGTAACTCCATTCTGACGCGTTAGACAGCACAGTTCCTCCCCTTCCAATTTCCAAAACAGCAAAATCTAAACCCCATTAATTTCTCGGGCTCCTCATATTCTCTAATTACTCCTTTCTTCCTATCCAGCTATTCCCCAATCTCCAGACACCAACACGTTTTAATTCTCTTGTTCTTCATTACGGCTATAATCCCAAATTCCAAAGAGAAAAAAAGCCTTTTGTGACTTGAATTTAGTTGATGTTTCATTCTTCTCTTTTCCTAAGTTTTATTCTTAGTGTTAGCCAAATGCATTATGCGTAATTGCATATGGCGTATCAACAATCTCGTTGTATATGGCCATGAGTATATATTGTTATAATACTCACGGGTGTTGTAATTAGGCACCAAAAACCTGATAAGGAAGGGTAATTTCTAAATTCTGATTTTTGTTATTTATTTATTTTTTATTTTTTACTTTGATAATCTGAAATTTTGGCAATTATCACATTCGATTTTTATTTATTAATTGCTGATGTTCTATTTTATTTTGATTTTGTGTTGTTTTTAGGTGAAGCTGCTAGTTTGATTGGTTTTACAGTTTTTGAGTTTTGGGAGTGTGTAAGTTTGTTGACGCTAAGCTGCCAAAAAGGCAAAACTAGAAAACATAATTCATGACTAGAAAACATAATTCAGGACTAGAAAAACTCAAAAAAGAAAAAAAAAAGAATTGAAGAATTGGTTGATGGTTTTTCTTCAAAGAATGCTAAAAGAGTTGCAATTTTCAAATAGAATTGGTATGTTGTATATGTTGAATTTTGTTTGGAAAAAACAATTTTTATTAATGGTATGAGATTTTACTTTTGATTGTTATATAATGACCTCCTTTTTTATCCTTTGGGGCCTCATAATTTAAGTTAGCACAGGGCCCCTAAATTATACGAGACGACCCTGTATAATTTCATACTGTTGCTAATAACTAATAACTATTAAGCACATCAAAGTAATAAGATTACTTCTTGTCAGTTTAAGACCGTGTAGTATGAATGTACTTAAAAACTGAGGGAATATAATCTAGTGTTTGATTAAATAAACATTATATATATATATATATATATATATATATATATATATATATATATATATATATATATATATATATATATATATATATATATATATATATATATATATATATATATATATATATATATTTCTGTTATAGGTCAATGAGAACATTAATCATATACCCATGCATGTGTAAGCTAAGGTACATCAAATGCTTATTTTTTTGTTTTTTTTTTTCTCATTTGCTGATTTGAAGCTCTATATATTGGGTGAATTTTAATTTGCTCATTTGGGAAAAAAATAGCTTTAGAAGTACCACGTTGACGATACCACATGAGTACCTGATAGAAGTTGATGAGGTGAAGCCGCCCATACACTTTTGTCTTAGGGAATAAAATGTTATGTAGAAGTATTTTCATGTTGCACGCTATGGGATGTTGACTAATCTATACTTCATTCGTTCCTAAATAAGTGTTACATTCACTTTTTCATGTAACACAATGACACTTCAAAGCATACATTGAAATGAATCTAACGAGATCTCTCTTAACTATGTTTTTCTATAGATAATGGCAAGAAAATATAATCAAATTTAGTTGATGTATATATATATAGTTTGCGACGCATTTTTTTGGAAATGCGGTCAATTGTTGCTATGTGATATATTTGTTTTGGGGTTTCATCTCGTATAATATTTACGAAGAAATTATTAGATGTTTCTTTACTACTCGGTATTAGTCTAGCTAGAGCCTCCATGCAATAACTTCAATCTTTTAAAATTATGATTGACAGGTCAAGAAAGACCTAGTCGAGTATACAACAAGATCAACATCAGAAACAATAATCTACTTCTTGGAACATTTTAGCAATCACGCACCCTAAAAAAAACTAACAAAACTTATTCTATTTTTCTAGAACTTTTCCTAAATTTTTTTAACATTTCCTTAACTTTTGAACTTTTAGAACTTTTCCAAACCATTTTTTACTTTTCAGAATTAATGAAATATTATTTGGATACTGGTTACAAAATTAATTATTCATTCACTATTTTTAAACAAATAAGATCCCTTTTGTTTAAAAATAGTGAATGAATAATGTTTTCTCTGGAATTATAATAATGTTGTAAGTATTATTCAATCCTTTTACAATTTAGTATTATACTGCAAATGCTCTTTTATCTATACTGATTATTTTTCTTGTTTACATAATTATTTAAATACTAATAATTAAACGCTATTTATAAATTTTTTCAATTTTTTTTATCTTTATCAAACTAAAACTTTACCTTTTTACAAATTATTATCTTAATCACTTATGGTGCCTCCTCGATCCAAACCCTATGTCCTAACTCGATAGGATTTAATTTAGCATGACTAGTTTCAACCTTGATGATAACTATTTTTTTGTTTTTTTTTCTTTTCCATGTAAATGAAATACTTCATATATACGTACAGGGCCGTATTTGGGCCTAGGCGAGAGGGGCAGGTGCCTAGGGCCCCAAAACACATCGCCCAAATAAGTAAAGGCAAAAGAGAGAATAAAAGGAAAAGTAGAAAAAAAGGAAAAGAAAAGATTACTGCAATACAACAAATGCGGCCGAGAATTACGCTTACTCTTCAACATATAACTCCTTCAATCAAATTCAGTTTATTATTCAATTCTCCCACTTGTTTTCCAATTCAATGCCAAACACTCAAAATTTTTGGGTAATTTCTCTCTTTTCTCTGCAATTTTTGTTCTTTATTCGATTTTTTAAGGTTCTGCAAATTCTGAATTTTATTACTTTATTTTTCGACCAAGAATTATTATATAATAATAATTTTTTGATGTAATATCCATAAAAAATACATAAAAATATTGTTAAATTAAATTTTCTATAGAAGTTATGTAAAAGCCAACAAAGAAAATTATTCCCGGTCCGGACCGAAAATCAAAACTTCAAAAAATTCGGACCAAACAACTGTTTATTTTTTCGGTCTGGACCAAAAAATCAAACATTAAAAAAATTTAGACCTAATTAGGTCCCTAATATGTAGGTTCGCCCTTGGGCCTCCAAAATCTCAGAAACGGGACTGTTCAGTCCCTCAAGTAGCTGGATTGGCAGCTATTGTATGTTCTCACCATCCTTCATGGAGTCCTTCAGTCATAAAATCTGCACTGATTACCACAGGTATTGCTCTACTACTTTTGCGTGATTAATCTAATCTAAGTTTCTTTACTTTAACTTGTTTTTATTCATTATTATTATTTTTTTTTAGCCCAGAGAGATCCTCGTATGAAAGAAAATGCATTTTCTGTTGGAGTGGGAATGATCCAATTAGATGAAGCTCTACATCCCGGCTTGGTCTATGAGGAGCAATATAACAACTTTGACAAATATCTTAGAGGAAGAAAGTCCGTCTACGATTTGAACCTGCCTTCATTTGCTGCTCAATTCTCAACCATTGGTAAATGGAGCACAGTGGTTTTCACCCGAGAACTGCGAGATGTTGACGAATTGGATCTGCCTGTGACATATCACGCTCAGGTTAATTATTACATCAAATCCTTGGATAAGAAAGTGGATATCAAAGTCGAGCCCGATAGATTAAGATTTAGTGCGGGAGAGAGGAAGGAATTCAAGCTGACAGTTTCCATATGCCCTACCGACGATAAAGGATGTGTAGATGCTTCTCTCACCTGGGTGTCTCGGACTACTCCTCGTCGGGTTGTGTCCCCAATATGTTTGTATTTCAAAAACAATTAGGTTTTTAGACATTTTATTATGATATGAAACTGCTATTTCATATCTAGCCTAAAATCTACGCACAGGGCCCGTGAAAAACTTTGTTAAAGGTATTACAAAGGCAAGGTTTTCCAATTGCTTCCTAATTTAATGATGCTACGTCTTGTGTTCGATTCTTTTGAGGGCCCTAGTTTTAGTTTTTATCTCTTCTCACTAACTAGTAGCTTTTATTAGTTTATAACACTTCTCACTAACTAGTACTCCGTAGTTACTACCTATGGGTTTTTGTTCCAAGTATGTACAGTACTCATAGTTAATCATGCTCATAATTAGAAAGAACCCTATCATACTTCATCAAATATTTATAACTATAATTATATAGATTTAAATATGTTAATTTCAGTTATTGTTGGTGAAACAGAAAATGTTAACATCAATATTCAATAATGCATATGTTTGAATTTTATTCATCCCAATTAGTTGAAAGCTTAACACAATTTATAAGAGAAAGTAATTTTTAAAATTTCTAAAAATATGAAATAAACTTAAAAATAATCTTAAATTTAATTTAAACTTATTGGTTTATCTTTCATTTGTCTCAATAAATACGCTCAAATAAATCAAATTATTATAATTGAACTAATACACGATCAACGGAGTTAAAATCAAAGATGTGTATTGTCAAACATGCCAACATAAGTTTTGAAGCGATGGGAATAAAATTGAGTTTATTACTCCGTACCTAATAGTAAATAGTATACATGCATCTGTTTGAGTTGATATAAAGTTTAGTTTATTGAGTAATAGGTTGTTTTCAATAATCATTGAGTATGATTGTATTTTTTTTTCTAAGTTTCAGGTGTAATTGCACATTGGTTTTCCAAAACTTTTGGGTGTCGATTGAATTTGGATTAATGTATTTTTTGATATTATATAGCCTATGTATTTAGAAAGTTGCGTAAATACTTTGGCTTTAGGGGATTCGAACTAAGAATTGGAAATTGTTAGATCTAACACTGCTCAAGCATTAGGGGCCCAATTTATTATGTTTCCCTGGGCCCAATAATATTTTGGAACGCCCCTGTAAACATGAAAGACATTTTATAAGTGAATTAAGAAGAGGAGAGAGAGAGAGCAGTAAATCAAATGCTATTAAGGTAGGAAGCAATCTCGAGGAAAGACTCATGTATAGCCGAAAATGTTGTTCTTTCTTCTTCTTTATTTAATCATTTTTTTTTGTAAATGGCCGATTACCCCATAAATTTTGTTGACGTCAACTATAGTACTAAACCATATGTTTATTAGAACTTTTTTTATTGTCTTTTTAGGGTTTGTTCTCTTCGACATAAAACAACTGAATTGAATTAAACTGATTGCAACTGAACTGAACTGAACTGAGCTGAATTAAATTATAACTAATAGTAGTGATAATAATATAATATAATGTTATTCAATTAATAATAAATTCATAATAATGATTTGTTAATAATAATAAGTTATTAAATAAAATAATAATAAATTATTTTAATAAATTATTAAATTAATACTCCATCTGTTTCAAATTATAAGGCATTTTAGCTAAAAGTTTTTGTTTCAAAATATAAGCATTTTACATTATCAATGTAAAATTAAATACAACTTTATACTATCAAGATAAGATTATAGGTTATTTTCTATTATCAATAAAATATTTAATGTCAATTCTTATTACCTATGCAAATTTAACTAAAACTAAATAAATTCTTAATATGCGTAAAAGCAATCTAATAGGTGAAGGCCCCTCAGCTTCTACCTTGTTATCAGTGAATAGCGTGCTAGGTAACTTGCCCTCAAACTGCAGCTTATATTGTCTGGATTTGGATGGATCAATCAGATTTGGCAATGGACTGTTACATACAATGAAATTAATTTAGAACCTAACATGTCATATAACAATGCACTAGAGCTGTAGTTAAAGATAGCATAAGCATCATCCATATTTACATAGCAGGCTAATATCTGAAGGGGAAACATCAGAAATGGCCTCTATTTCCATAATCAGTCAAAAGGTAATTTAATGTTCAGATATTTTATAAAATCCGAAGTACACATGTTAGGTGGATCAATATTACTAACCTTTTTAGTCAAGCAGATTGGTTTAGTGTTCAACATTTTAACCTGTTTCATTAACTAGCTTAGCTTAGTATAAAGAGAGATTATCAATTATCCATTTATCTTTTATAAGAGCATGAACCCGACCCAACGCAACATACCCGTTTGCCAGCTTTAATTAGAGAAGGACCTATAATGTACAAGTGATTGTCCTATTTTCAAACTCTATTAAAAGAGAAAGGCTAAATATCTAATTTTTTGAATATAAAGTGTGTGGAGCATTTATATCAGTTCATTTAAAGTGGGTCTACTGAGTGAGAGGTGGTAGGCTTTTGTGAGAAGACCACTCTAAATTTCGAAGCGCCTAATGATTCAAATCCTCATCCCAATAATATATTGTGGTATTTATTTACGGGTTGTTTAGCGCCTTATAACCACTCGAACTAGTGTCCCGGTTGTTAGAAGCTGAACGAGGTCGATCTCCGGACCAATTATCTTTTCTAATAAGATTTTTTTTAAAGTGGATTTGCCAGTTTTTCTATTTCACGTCTAGATATCTAGCCTTTCTCCTATTAAAACAAGTTAGAAAAGTTGTGCATCTAAAATTTCCGAAACCAAACATTCAATCAACTGAATTACCATCTCTTTTCACATTCAAGCAGTACAATCTTATCTACGAGACTAATTCCAAAATTATTGCAGTTGAAATCATGAACTTTACTATTTTTAAAGCAATACACTCTTTGACAAACACCGGAACTTGTCCATTCCTAAGCACCTCTTGACATTAAAAACCATTATCAATTTAGAGGGATATTAATTGATAATAGAACTTTATGAGAAAAAACACATAATTAGAGATAAAGCTCCTTTACTACGTACATAGGCATAAAACTTTCATTATGAAGGTAAAACATAAATCCTTGACCATAACCATTATAACCAATTTAGTACGACTACTGGCTATCAAACGACTTCTTAGTGATATAAGAAAAAAAAATACACTAATAATAGAGGACTTCTGCCTTTAAACAAGTTTCAACACAAAAAAAAAGTAAAAATTAGAAGCATCAATATGAGAAATATATTATTATTTATATTTCAGTTAGTTATACTTTCTGTTATACTTTCTGTTAGAGTTGGTTATAAGTTTGTTATAAGACATTCTATCTCTCTCTCTTCCTCCCTCTTGTATATATATCATCTAGAGGAGAGTTTTGTAACACATTAGATTCTGATAAATTTCAGCTCATTTCAACTCTCAGATTAATGAGATTTTCTCTCTAAATCAGAACATTGTTCATGTTCTTCTTATGGTATCAGAGCTCTAGTATTATCGATCTGGATTTTCAGAAATCTTCATTCTCTTCGTTTCTTCTTTCTTAGATTTTCAGAAATTTCTTCCTCAAATTTCTTGATCATTTTGATCCTCCTCAAATCTTCTCAGAATCCGAATTATATCTCATATCAATCTTGAGATTCTTGAAGCTTTTAGCATCTAAAATGGCAGAAGGTGATTCAAATTCTGAAAACAATTCTGGACGAAATTCTAGTTCACAGAACAATGCGATTAACTATAATGATCCATATTTCATCTCTAATGGAGATCATCCAAAGCAGCAGTTAGGAACTCATCTCTTTAATGGAGATAATTTTGTTAATTGGAGTCGAGGTGTTCGTTTGGCTTTAGGAGCCAAAAATAAGCTTGGATTCATAGATGGAAGCTTGAGTAAACCTGCTGCTACATCTGATGATTGCCAGAAGTGGATCCGAAATGACTATTTAGTCACTTCTTGGATTCTTCATTCAATGGAGTCCACATATTCTGAGAGTTTTTTCTTTACTAATTCTACCAAACAGCTGTGGGAAGAAATCAATGAAAGATATGGTCAGTCCAATGATCCTCTCTTATATGATTTGCATAGAAGTCTTACTTCAATTGAACAAGGTAATCTTTCAATTTCTGAATATTATGCAAAAATGAAGCGTACGTGTTTGGGATGAGTTACAAGTTTTGGATGAAATTCCAACTTGTAAATGTGGTGCAATGAATGCTTGTCCATGTGGTCTATTAAAGAAAATGTTAGCTGCTGATCAACTGAAGAAATTGATTCAGTTTCTTATTGCTAGGTTAAATCCTTCTTATGATCAAGTTAAGGTTAACATTCTTAGCATGGATCCGCTGCCTTCTGTTAACCGTGCTTATCATATTTTGCAACAAATAGAGAAACAAAAGTCTCTAGCTGTTCCTATAGTCCAGATTCCTGAAGTAAGTGCATTATACTCTCAAAGACCACCACAAAAGTATAATTCTGGATTTCAGCAGAATTTTAAGAAAAGAGATAATAAGAAGGCTAAGTTTGATAGATTATGTGATAATTATAAAATGAGAGGGCACACTATTGACCAATGTTTCAAGATCATTGGATATCCTGAGAAATTTGCTTACATGAAAGGCAAATCAGGTTCTTCTTCTTCTTCTAAAGTTGCTAATGCAGTTGTTATTGAATCTGTTGGTAACACACCTCTTGATTATGATGTTTCTGGAGGTTCTAAGGATCAATCTGGTTCTATTGATTCACAAGAAATGATTTCTGCAATATATAAAGGAGTAATGCAGATGATGCAACAGAATTCAGGATCAGGAAGTTCAGGATCAGGAGAATTTGCTTGTTCTGCTTTTACAGCTGCATGTATGATAAATGTGTCTAATGTTCTTCCTTCTATTCATAATTTTGATAATCATTCTTGGATAATTGACACTGGTGCCAGTGATCACATGTCTTCGAATAGATCCTTATTTTATTCCTTCACAAATCTACTTTCACCTATTCAAGTTGGATTGCCTGATGGAACTGTTAAAAAGGTTACTCAAACTGGAAATATTCAGTTAACACCTGAAGTTATGCTTAAACAAGTTCTTTTTATCCCTGATTTTCATCATAATTTGTTATCAGTAGGAAAACTTTTGGATCAAAATAATCTTGTTGCTCATTTCTATCCTTCTTATTGTATTTTTCAGGACCTTTCAACTAACAAGTTAAAGGCCACTGGAAAAAGAGCTTCTGGATTATATAAATTCAGTAGCAACACATCTACATCATCCTTTGATGTTCTTTCTTGTCATATTCCTCTTTGTTAAAACTACTTTAGAACCCTACTTTGTTTCTCTGTTTCTCATGTTGATGATAACAATGTTGCTAATCAACATGATTCTTCCTAGAATATCTTTGAAATGAATAAAATTCCTTTGTCATTGTTACATGCCAGACTTGGTCACCCTTCTTAAAGCAAAATTAAACATCTAATAGTTTCATATGATGGTAATGCACATGATTTTTCTTGTGAACCTTGTATTTTTGCCAAGCATCACAAGTTACCTTTTCCTATTTCACAGTCTTTAGCCAAAAATCCTTTTGATCTTGTTCATATGGACCTTTGGGGACCATACAAGACTCTTACCTTATCTGCTGCATCTTATATTTTAACTATACTTGATGATCATACTAGAACAACTTGGACACATTTGATTCATACTAAGCAGCAAGTTCCTTCGTTATTTCGGATTTCGAATTATGTGAAGAATCATTTCAACACTGACATTAAGTATATCAGAAGTGACAATGGTACAGAAATTGTTCAAGAAGTTTGTGCAGTTTTATTTGCTGAAAAAGGAATTATTCATCAAAGGTCTATTCCTGGCAACCCTCAGCAAAATGGGAGGGTTGAAAGGAAACATAGACACCTTCTTGAAACTGCCAGGGCAATCAGGTTTCAAGGCCATCTTCCTCTCAAGTTCTGGGGTGATTGTCTTCTCTCTGCTACATTTTTAATCAACATGCTTCCTAGTTCTGTTTTGAATTGGAAAACTCCTAGTGAGTTGCTTCTTGGTAAAGCTCCTGATTACAGTGCTTTAAGAGTTGTAGGTTGTCTTTGTTATCCCCTTGCTAAAACCGGTGATAAATTTGCTTCAAAAGCCAAGAGATGTGTCCTTTTGGGTTATCCTTATGCCCAAAAAGGTTATAAGCTTTATGATCTTGATAATCATAAAGTTATTCTTAGCAGAGATGTGATTTTTCATGAGCAGACCTTTCCTTTTCAACAACCAAACACCTCTTTACCCAAGTCTATTTCTTCTTCTCTTGAGCAATCTACCACTATTGCTTTAGACTTTTCTTCTCCTACTCCTTCCACATATATTCCTCCTCTCACTGCACCTATGATTTCTACAAATCCTTCTTCTCCTTCTACTCCTTCTTCTCCTTCTACTTCTAATCAAGATGTTTCTCCCCACTTATCTCCTATTTCTGTTCCCACTTCACCTATGGTTCCTATTAGAAAATCTAGTAGACTTGTTAATCTGCCATCCAAATTTCAAGATTTTTTACTTTCTGCTCACACTCAACATTCTGCTAGTCTCTCTACAGTTCTCTCTACTTCTGAACCTACTTCTTATCATCAAGCTAAAGATGATCCTAGCTGGATTGAAGCAATGAACAAAGAATTATCTGCCCTAGAACAAAATCAAACATGGGAGCTAACTACTTTACCTCCAGGCAAGACAGTAATTGGGTGTAAATGGGTTTATAAGGTCAAATTTAGACCTAATGGCAGTATTGAAAGACACAAGGTCAGACTTGTTGCTAGGGGTGATAAACAGATCAAGGGCAAAGATTTCAAGCATACTTTTAGTCCAGTTGCAAAGTTTACAACTGTCAGGACTATTATAGCCTTAGCTGCTGCTCACAATTGGCATTTACATCAATTAGATGTAAATAATACCTTTTTACATGGTTTTATTGATGAAGAGTTGTATATGACACCTCCACCTGGTTATACATCACAACCTAATCAGGTTTGCAAGCTCAAAAGATCCTTATATGGACTAAGGCAAGCTTCTAGGCAATGTAACCTAGAATTGAGCAAGTTTCTAGTCAGTAATGGCTTCATTCAATCAAAACATGATTATTCCATGTTTACTAAACAAGATGGTCCTTATTTCACTATCATTGTTGCTTATGTTGATGATTTACTTCTCACTAGATCCGACTTAGCTACTATACAAACCATCAAACAGGCTTTAGATAGTGCTTTTACTATCAAGGACCTAGGGGAATTGAAGTACTTCCTAGGCATTGAGGTATCTCGAACTTCAGCTAGCATTCTTCTTAATCAAAGGAAGTATGTGCTTGATATGTTGAAAGATGCTAAGATGGAATTCTAAGGTTGCTGCCTTTCCTTTTCCTAAAGCTTTAAAGCTCAATAATCATGAAATTGGAGGATCCAGAGATTTATAGAAGGTTAATTGGCAAATTCCTTTACTTAAACATGACAAGGCTTGATATTTCCTATGTTGTGCAACAATTAAGTCAATTTTTATGTGATCCAAGGACTCCTCATTTGAATGCAGCAATGCATGTCCTTAGATATTTGAAAGGCACGATTGATTTTGGCTTATTCTATGATCACAATATCGACTTACAACTCAAGGCCTATAGTGATGCTGACTGGGGTAATTGTCCTGCCTCTGGAAGATCTTTAACTGGCTATTGTGTGTTTCTTGGTAACTCCTTGATTTCTTGGAAAACCAAGAAACAGAAAGTGGTATCTAAAAGCTCGGTGAAACGAGAATACATGAGTATGAGTCATACCACAAGTGAAGTTGTTCGGCTTGAAGGTTTATTACAAGATCTTCAGGTGTTTATTTCTCAGCCCATCACTTTATTTTGTGAGAACACCTCTGCTCAACACATTACTGAAAATCCTGTCCTTCATGAAAGGACCAAGCATATCAAGTTAGATGTGCATTATGTCACGGAGAATGTTCAAGCTGGCTTCATCAAGCTTCTTCATGTGTCATCTGCTTTGCAACTTGCAGATATTATGACCAAGACTCTAGGAGCTAATCAACATAAGTTCCTTTCTCTCAAGCTGGGGTTACTTCCTTGTACTTCAACCACCTTCTAGCTTGCGGGGGGATATGAGAAACATATTATTATTTATATTTCAGTTAGTTATACTTTATGTTATACTTTCTGTTAGAGTTGGTTATAAGTTTGTTATAAGATATTATATCTCTCCCTCTTCCTCCCTCTTGTATATATCTCATCTAGAGGAGAGTTTTGTAACACATTAGATTCTGATAAATTTCAGCTCATTTCAACTCTCAGATTCTGATACAGGCATATGGATGATTTTGGAACCCTAAAGCTTATGGCCACTATTACCATGTCAGCTGCATCAAGAAATGGTTATCGATGAAGAATATATGTCGAATCTCCAAGGGCCTGGCTATGCTAGAATATACCAAGGAGAAGTAAGCTAAAGCTCCGTGGATGCTTTTTATGTAACTCCATTCTTTGTAGATGTTACACGTGTAAACATGGAGAACTTTCAGAACAGGAGAAAGTAGTTTATCCAAGCCTTTTATTTGTATCTTTTGTTGGACTAAATCATGTGTAATCTGTTTAGCTGATAAAAATAGTCAGTCTGTTAAAAATTAATGCTTGTCAGTAGTTTACTGTATGTACATTTCGTCTCAGCCATACTAAGACTGAGAGGAAGATTATTTACCAAGCAACTAATAGTTAGTTTATACTAATTAACTAACTATTATTCTTAAACAAGAGTAAATTCAACATGGGTTTTGGAATTAGGCCTACGGACAGAGGGGACTCCTATTCTCCGAACTTGTATCTCAAAACTAATTAGTCGACAACTGCTATCTCACAACAATTAAAAATATCTTGAAGTAGTTAAGGAAAGTCGGTTGTCAGTCAGCAAGAACCCCGGTTGCTTTTCAGAATTTAGATCCAAAAAGACTTAAAGAGCAGACTTCAGTTTCAGCATAAAATCTATCATAAGTTATTACTCTTTTTTTGAACTAAAAAGCGAGTGTTAATGGAGTCCATCGGCGTGACAAGAAATAATCTTAGTGACCAAACTACCAAATACTACCTATCTTATACAACAATGAGGAAGAATGGCAAGTTAAAGCTTTATTCTCTGTATCGCTTAAATAATTTAAGAAAGTTTTTTGATGTGGTCATAAAAGTAAGTTTGGTTAATAATATTGAGATTATTTGTAGTGAATCTCGTGATTAGGAAGGGTTCAATATTAGTGATGTCGTTGTAGTCTTGTGTGTAGATTGTAACCATTTTAAAGTGGTTAAGGATTGCTCCTAATTAAATTGCCACTTGAAAAAAGCATTATAATTAGATAAGGGAATATTTTGTTAGGAACTTTATAAAAATATGATCATGAATTTCACATGAGTATTATTACAAGTACCAATAAATTTTGTTAAACGGTTTTTCGACCAAATGTCCCCATTTATGTTTGTTAAAAATATAATATGCACCACAAGCGCAATCAAGATAATTAAAGTATTAGTTTCACGTCTTTACCATTAACTTCCCGAATTAGCTAAATTTCACTACCTTGAAGAAACCATGAGCATAACTTGTGATATGCAAATTCGTTTATATGCAGTGTCGTTAAATTGTGCTATAGTACAAGCTTATGATAGTGTACAAGCGTTTCCTTTTCACTACATGGCCATATTACGCAATAACAATAACCGTTATATAGTACAAATTGTTTCAGTTCATTCGGACAATAAGCATTACATAGCCATGTTACGCAACAACACACTTGAGATAACATATCTCAGTTATAATTCTTATAAATAATAGCGAGCTCTAAGCAATATGTTTCTACCATAAATACAAACTAATATTACATTCAACAATCATAAAATAAGATGTTTTGTCTAAAATAATAATACCATTAATGTTATTAAGTAAATTTTGCTATCTTGGGGGGGGGACCGTGAACTATAGCGCACGTCCAACAACTGGTAGTTAAAAAAAGTCAAAGTGTTATAATATGTTAGTTTTCAAATAGCAAAGGAAGTTTGGTTTTGCACTATAAATTACAAATTTTACTTTTTGTTCTTTAATTGCTATCATGTAAAATATTATTTATTTGCCTCCAAAGTATATCTTCCATATATCAATGTTTTATAATTTTAACAAAAATATTAGTTAAGGGAGTGATCAAATTTATATGTCCATGAAATAAAAGCCAAAAAATACAAGTACACAACAAAAGAAGTATGATTTTGATTTCATGATAAGTATTTAAAATTGTTTGGCTGAGTATAAGAAGTTCTCTTTAACTAGGGAGAGGTAGATGATTAATTCCTCCATTGTTAGGAACGAAGGTAAAACTTCTTATATATCTATGACAACCAAGCAATTTTTCAAGTTCTTAATCTACGTTATTCTTCGGGTTCCGTGTTTTTCCACCACCCAATTATTATCCGACAACCAACATGAATGAAGGAAAGGAATAATAGGCGTTTAATCGTTAGATGTGAATTTTGCGTGTAACACCCCGTTTTGACACCAATTATTCTTACGGTTAGTACCAAAAAAAAAAAAAATTCAATTGATACCCAAATCCCCAATTGAAGGGAAAAAAGTCAAAGATAAATTTCGAAAATTAAAAGATGCCCAAAGTAGAAGATTAAATATATATAATATTTCTTTCAAAAAAAATTACTACCTAATTAGTCATTACCATCTAGACCAATAGTACAAAGTATTATCTCACTTAATCTAATACACTTCCAGTTCCCATATGAATCGAACAACCATACTACCACTAAAATTACCAAGAATGATAATGAATTACTTTAGCAATAAACACACTTGGATTACAAAATTTGTACATAAATGCAGTTTAGATTTTATCAACATTCAACAAAAACACAAGCTGTCCTTTGGACCACTTCAGGCAAATCAGGCCCTCTACTCCACTCCTCAGTCCCACAATCAAAGATATACTTTATCAATTTTTTCTACTTTGGGGGACGGCTATCTAATTACTTTATCTACCTAACTACAAAGTTCCCATGCTTTGATTTTGCTTAAATCAATCATGCTAATACTTGCATTTAGTTATTCACCACTATTTTCGCTACCTTGGGGGGACACGCGCGATAGCGTGCGTACCAACAACTAGTAAGATAAAAGGTGTACTTCTAGTTTATATAGTGTATTCTTTTTCAACTTCTCTGGCCATTGGGTAGATGATTTAGTGTCATGCCGTAGGATCCTATAAGCTTGGAATTTGGAAATTTTAAGTTTATTCTTTCTCCTATAAACAGGGTTCCTTTTAAAGGCTGGACAACACACCCTTATTCAAAGCAATCTTGAACCCTTACCCTCCTACATTTGTTCATCCTCTCTTTTCCTCATATTGAGTAGGTCAATAGATAACATGTGTAGAATTTTTTCTGGCGTAGATAAAAAGATAAAAGTCATGCCCTTGATCCCTTAGAAAATTTTTTTAGCCAAATTAGGTTGAAAAATCCTTGTGGAACCTTTAAATTTTTTAAGTTAACTTGATCAAGCAAAAACGTCTCTCATCCTCTAATTTTTTAGAGAACACAAATTCTATTTTTTGCAATTTGGATTATTTAGTATCAATAATGATAACTATGCAAGTGATGTTTTAATATTAGCGTAAATATAACCTTAGGTTAATTTTTTCTTTGACTTTTAAGGATACATTAGGTTAAATCATATGCATAAAATCATTCAACATTGCTTTTAATTTGTGGCAACAAAGTGCAGGAGAGGGCCAACAAATCATGAGAAGTGCAGCTGTAATTGGAAATCTGACAGCGTTTTATACATTATTATTGTGCAAGTAATAGGATTATAGGAATATGCACAAGCTTCTCCATTCTCAGGGTTCTAATGCAGGGACCATTAGACAATGTGTAGATGAAAGAGGGTATAAACACCATAGATCAATCAGTTACATTGATTAATTAAGCACAATAAATGTACCAGCTACACCATAACCCTCACTCCTCCATCAAAGACAATGGAAGAACACAAACCCTATTGTATAATCAGCAAAAAAAAAAAATCTTAAATAAATCATTATATCGAGCACAACTTAATTAACAATATCATTATCAAGATATATCAACAGGCGATAGCTCATGGTCGAGTTTAAGGGATAAACTCTTCTTAGATGCTTGCCTCCATTCTCAGGTGCAAGGTTATTCTCAAGCATGATATTTTTGGTCTCAGCTGCAAGAAAAAAACAAAACAAAGCCAAAATAAGTAAACTATACATGCACGCAAAATCAGCCAAATAACACTAGCTGAACAGGTCACTGACAAAGTTTTAAAGGAATCAATGTTCTCCCAAGATCGCCAATCATGACATATTTCACATCAAAATGCTAGCAAGAATTCTTCCCAAGTTATAATCTTAAAGACTATCCAATGCTCAGAATAGTTTATCTTCAACTTCCCAGAACTGATCCTTTTCTACATAAATGTTAGACGAGAAAGCTCTTTAAGTTGATACCAGATATATATAGAGAGAGAGTAAAGTTCACATGAGAAAACTTCTTATATGATAACGTGAGATCACTGTAATCCATTTCAATATAAATGTAATGATTTTTTTTTTAAAGATAAAACATGGTGATCCTGATTTCCTCAAAATGTAATCCTTTTGGAAGATTGGCCCAAGAAGGACAAAAATTATTACAATTTAGCCAAAATGATATATTGGTTCAAAAGGATTACTACAAAGTGTTCTCACGTTTTCATGAGAACCCAACCCTATATATCGGTCTAAAAAGTCAAGATATGCAAAGAGCATATTTCTTCTAAGTTTGTTACACGTTTCTTCAAGCAGTTGGTAACAAAATTTGGAGACCCTTCCTTCGCTTAATGGTAAGAACTAAGAACCTCGATACTGAACATATGCATTCATGTTGACTCATGCTTATCTAGTAATCTGAGACCCTTCCTTCGCCTAATGGTAAGAACTAAGAACCTCGATACTGAACATATGCATTCATGTTGACTCATGCTAATCTAGTAATCTTGGCTAGGCTCTTTATGCGGTGGCTTTTATAATTGAGATTATTGAACTTGAATATGAGAGCTGATGAAAAAAAGACAACGACCAAATAACTTAAAAGCCGATAAAGATGTAACCATTATCCTAAATTAACAAAACTATAGCATAGTGCTTATAATGATGTGAAGCACTCGTAAGAAATAATTCCTCTCGTTCATGTCATTGCCACATGCAGATCCTTCTCAAAATCTGTATACTCTATTATCGCATCCTAAGCAGCCCTCCATGTTCAATTTTGCTCATTTTTACTCCAAGTAACAAAATCCAACATGGTTGATCTACATAGCCCCCAGACTAGGAAAATTCATAGTAGAAGCTACTCGCATATCCCAAGTTCTATTTACTTCTCTTTGTTTTAAGGGAGGCGTTATATTTTACAATTTCACACTCAACACAAATAAATTCCAAGGCTAAACTAAAGGTTTTCACTGTTAGGGAACCTTAGATGTACGGATGGAGTGATGGACACTGATAGATTGGCTAACATTTTTGTATCAAAGCTGCTTGATTAGCTAGGTAGTAAAGAACAGTATTAATTTACTCCATTGGGAATGCGAGAAAAGGTTGTACATGTATACTTATAGTGATTTTAGGAAAGAAAAAATGCAGACTGATAAGATCTTGAACAGGAGAAGTCCTAACCCATATGTCAAGTTGGAGAGCATATGATACGATTAACAAGGCACCAATACAAAGATAGCTTTTGTGCACGGCTTCAAAACTTCTAGTGCAAAGCCTGGTGTTCATCCATTATACTACTACAGTTAGTAAAAGTTAAGTGCAGAAAACACATGAAGCAAATGATAAAAGGGAAATAATAACAAGTCACGGGTGTAGCACAGAAAAAGGGTATGAAGGAGAAGGGATAAAATAACCCTAAACGACAGAGCACTGCTTAAGGTAATGTCATGGGATAAATGACAATGCTAAGTGAAGAATCAATCTGAGGGACGATGCACCTAATCACTCACAACTGTCTTATTTCTTTTCCTCGTTTTGGAAAATTTACCTAGTACACCTTGGTCGCATACATCCCAAACTTCTTTTCATCAAAAATCAAGTCAAAAATTGAATAATTCTAGTAGCTCCATGTGTGCTAAAGCTTTCATATTGGAAGACCATACATTCTAACAAAAACTAGGCTCAAGGTGTTAGTCATTGGTCAATAAGTATACCGCAGCACTAGAACGATTCTCTTGATAAGCATGGTACACTATAGGTCACAAACTATGAAGATTGTGTTTCCATCAGTCGACAGGGCAGTAGATATCAGAAAAGCCATACGTGATATAAAACAATGCAATCAAATTCCTAGCTCCTTGCGATTAAATTCTTCTTAAATTGTACTACAAGAAGACTGAAACTGGTGAGTGCTTAAAGTGGATTAAATTAATCCCGACCAAAACTCCAACCCAGCGGAAATGAGGGCTCGTGCAACATGGAAACATAGAGCTAACAGGCCCAAAGATTTGTTTGCGCATTTTTTGCAAGGAGAAGGTTCAGTCACTCAGTCCTTTCGTGAAGATAATTCCATATTGGTCTGATTGTGTATGATTACGAAGATCAAACTCTGTACACTATATGTTGTTTAAAACATAAAGGTTGTGAAGAGTCATTTCATTTAAGTGCCTTCCTTAACTCAGCTTCACCCTTGCTTACAGGGAATGTTGCTTACATCATCAAACTTAGTAAACAACAAAAGAAGGAAAATCCTTAAAAGTAATTGAGAGAGACCTAGACAAGAAAATTCTCCCGTGTGAAAGTTTAAAAAGATGCCACCGCTATAGTATTCACATTGACATAAAAAGAACATTTGCCTTCTTTTTTTGCGATAGAGGAAGATAGACAACCAATTAGATAATTTAATCCATAGGAAAGATATCAAAGCACAGAAACATGCAAAGGGATTGGCAAAGCAAATGGATTGCCTAACCTTCTTAGAGAATTCCACCTTGACAGCGCCATAGGATTTTACTATTGCTTCTATCATCAGACGCATGTCCACAAAATACATAGCTCAAAGGCTGTGTCACCTTTTCACATGCTTCCAAACTGCTATCCCAAGGTCCACCTGAAAGAAAACAATTAAGCCAGTCCAAAGCCTCTTACTTTTACAGGATCAAACATATTCCCTCAGTAGTTCACTGCTTTTCTTCCTTATCTTAACAACGGAAAGGCATAAATGAATCAGATACATAATTAAGTCAGTAGTAATTGTTGACTTGCAGTTGAATTTGAATATGCCACATCAGATATAAATATGTGGAAAACAAGATGAGAAATTGATAACCAAAAAAATGAACAGTGTGATTCCTGCAGCTGGAAATGTCCGCATGTCAACGTATTAACAGTCGACAGACCCTTACACCACCAGTCAGGACTAGCAGAGAGCTGTTTCCAAAAAGAAAATGAATCTGACACAACTGATAGCCTGCAACACTGTTGAACACTAGGTTAAGGCCGGTAATTGCATAAACCTGCAAGCAAAATGGCAGGCATAGAAAGGCACAAAATATGAATGCTAGTGAATATAGAGGAAGCAACAAGGTTCAGAATGTTTTCAGTAGTTGAAACATCAAAATCCTACATATCAATATAAAGTGAACTACCCATAAACAGCTAGTGCATAACCGACACAAACAGTTTAAAAATCAGAAAACAAAGCGATTTTTCTGATATTGGATCTTTTCAAACATAAAACCTATGACAGCTGAGAAAACCAGATAATTAGTATCAAATAGATGGATCCCCATTCATCCCCTTATCAATGGCTAACCCAAGCTTAAGCAAGCAAATGGATGCCCTCAGTCAACTATATTCAAACAGATCAAAGACAAAAAGAGATAATACACCAATATACCAAATCATAGATGAAAATGTTGGCTCCCTTTAAGAATAAAAACAAAAAGATGGTTTTTTAAGAAGAAAGTGGGTACTTTCAGAACATAATATCAGGCCAAAAGCCTCGATACAGATACATAGAAAACAATGCAACTTGAGATACATTAAGGTAACAAAGCGCAAAATCAATGGCAAAAGATGATTTCAAAAAAATACATACCAAAGTTAATTAGGGCATTTGACCAGCAACAAAAATCTGCAATTTCTACAGCGGATGTATGCTTTTTTTGCTAGTAGACTTTGGCACTGCACCAGCTCTCTCATCAAGCATGAACAATCAAGATAATATAGTATAGAAGAATGTGGTAGAAGAGAGAACCAGTTGCCACATGCTTGGCATGGCCACATGCTTGGCATGGCCACAGCTACAGAGCTTAAAAAAATTCGCAGATTGAAAGTTAAAGTAACAGCATCCAGATTGGAGGTATGACATGTTAAAATAACCATCGTAGCAAAGCACGAAGTATTAATCATACTATTCCATTCACATTTGACGAATCAACTACGTATTAATCATTTGATTCTGTAAAAACTATCCTACCTCTAAAGTAATTGTATCTGGTCATATGAATCAGAAATGAGGTAGCAAAATCATGAAGGTAACCATAGCCCTCACTGCTACAATTAGTGTTGACAAGAAACTACAGCCTCTTTTTTCATGTGGTTAAAGGCTGTAGACAAATACCATGGTACAACAATAAATTACCATAAGAATCATCTACCCTTCAGCTATTTGAGGATTTTCTGTGTCCATCCCATCCAAAACTGATGTGCATAACCACTGTCCTGTTAGTGATGTTAAGTGTGATCATTTAGCTTATCTGGTTTCCTTCCAAGAAGGAATTCTCATCAGACTCTTTCAGCAATTTGGTATCCAAGTCGAAATCTTCACTTTCATTTGAACTGAACACAACCTCCTTGCTGGTAGATGTCCCGTTTTTTACTCTCAACTCAGGATCTAACATCGGAGTGGCATCCTGGTCAAGATTCCCATCACAATTCTGTGCTATATGAATCGCTGAGAAACCAGAAGAACCTTCATTGCGTTGAAGCTCTAGCACACAATCTGTTTCCTTCCCAACTGCAATAATTTCAGGTAATCCTTGAGCATCCCGAACCTCACATGAAGCTTCAGTAAACAGGGTACTATTGTCCCTTGAACAGGATACAACCTCCTTACTGGTAGGTGACCCTCTTTCTACTCTCACCTTAGAATCTAGCATTGGAGTTTCATCCTGGTCAAGATTTCCATCGCAATCCTGTTCTGTAGGAACCTGTAAGAGACCAGAGAAACCTTCATTGCACTGACCCTCTAGCATACAATTTGTTTCCTTTTGAACTGCAACGTCAGGTAATCCCTGAGCATCGCGAGCATCAAGAGCATCACTTGAAGCTTCAATATAAAGGGTACCATTCCTTGAACAAGATACAACCTCCGCACAGGAACTTGACCCATTTCCAACTCTCAACTCAGGATCTGGCCTCAGAGTCTCATACAGATCAAGATTTTTATCACAATTCTGTTCTGTATGAACCTCAAGGAGACCAGAAGAACGTTCATTGCACTGAAACTCTAGCACACAATCTGTTTCCTTTTGAACCGCAACAACTTCAGGTAGCCCCTGAGCATCCCGGGCGTCACTTGAACCTCCAATAAACAGTGTAGTATTGTCTCTTGAACAGGATACAACCTCCTTGCCGGTAGGTGACCCGCTTTCTACTCTCACCTCATAAATTAGTGTCGGAGTCTCATCCTGGTCAAGATTTCCATCACAATTCTGTTCTGTATGAACCTCCAAGACACCAGAGAAACCTTCATTGCACTGAAGCTCTTGCGCAGTATCTGTATCCGTTTGAACTGCAACAACTTCAGGTAATCCCTGAGCATCCTGAGCCTCACTTGAAGCTTCAATAAGAAGTGTATCATTGTCCCTTAAAATGTCAGCCAAAGGGCAAACAGGAGGGCTCCTCCCACGGCATACATGGCATTTAAACCCTATAAGACTCTTAATATTTCCTTCGTCAAGTCCAAATGCGTCACCATGGAACCAATCTGCAAAAGGGAGAAATCTCTTTCAGAAACCACATATACATCATAGAAGACCGACACTGAAGTAGTTCAGATTTAAAACTTAATCAAGGTTCAGCAAAGTCTAAACTTCTCACCTCCACATATTTCACATGCTATATACATCAAAGCTGACATAGATCCTTGCTGAGAACAGATGGAGCATTTTGGTCGATCATCAATCTGAGCTGGAAATCCAGATGGGACAAAAACTTTTCTTTTTTTAAACTGTGCTACCCGCTCGTCATTTGGCTTCCTAGACAACAAAAGACCGTTTATCCAGAATGAATGAAGGATCTGAGTTCTTTTGTTCTGCCATGAGACGCCCTTTGGTGTTACTTTTGATGCCACATTCCTTGGCTTTTTCCTTTTCCCCTTTTTTCCTTCCACAAACCTAGTAGGTTGCACAGGTGTATGCATTGATTTCCTAGCAGAACGACGCAGAGTAATACCAGTAGAGACATTGGTCTTTTTCTGTGCTAGAGTCTCATCATTGTATTGCATCTTTTAGCATTACGCACGAGCACTTGTCTACGAACGGCCATTTTTTCCCCTTTTTCCTTGGCTTAACCTTCAACATCGCTGAAGGCCCTTTGCTGTCAGCATTATAATCTTTTGCGTCCCGAAGTTTACTAAACTTCCGTTTTCGCAGATTGCTTTCTTTCTTTACATTCTTCCCTGCACGGCATCTATGGCATGTATATGTGCATACAGCAGTAATTCCCTCTGAAGACTTCATGACATGTCTTTTATGAAAATAGCCTAATGCAATGTGCACATAGGGTCAGATCATCCAGATAAATGAAGCAAAATTCAAGCGAGTACTTCAATTAAAACAGTGAAGATAGGCATGCAATACCGGGAAGGATGGATCCAACATCATCCATCTTTTTTCCATTTTATTCTATAGTGATTCAAATAAGTATCAAAGGAACTAAAGTGATCATACTTCACAGAAAACGATTGAACTTCGTTGACAAGATGAATCCTATAACTTCACAAAGAAGATTTCACATATAGAAACCACTATTGTTCATAAGTTAAAAAAAAGAATCCTACAACCCATCTCCAGACTTCAATACAAACAAAAAAGTTAGATATTAATTCATATCCAGATAAACATCAAAAGGACACTATTGTAAGCTTCAAGAGCACCTCCAAAAGTTGCAGTATTCCATTTATTTTACAGCTATGGTGCCAATTCAATCAGTAATATTAGCATATATCAAAAGACTGTTCAAACTTCCATGCAACAAGGAAACAACACTAGATAACTGGACTTGAAATTGCCTACCACCATCAAACATCCAAACATGGCATCAATCATGATATTGCTCTCAGATAAAAAGAGCAGTAAGTGAAGACATCCCACCACACATCAACCATCATTCACATGCCATCATAGATAGTTTTTACGTACCGTTGCAAAGCTGGCAGCTCACAGCTTCACTGGAAATAAGGAAAAGATTTGTGTTAGTTCTATAAAACAGAACATAAAGATAAGAGAAACAATGCACAATATGATGCTTCCACCAAATAAAAAGTAAGGAAGTTTTCATCTTATATCAAATTCACATGACATCAGAGGTTCTTATGAAACAGATTTCAAAGAATAAAAAAGAACACCAGGCAAAACATGACACAGTTCAGTGATACTCTACCAAAAATAAACAAGAAAGCCTCTAAATAACACAAATCATCTTATAATATACTCACACAACACTGACCCCCATGAACATTTAGCACTCGATCTTAAAAACTCAGAGATAACATGTGCGCATTGGCATCTATGCGAGCTTTATGCTGAAAGGAACAATCATAATGTATTCATGTGAAACACAATGGATCTAACAAAAGTAGCAAGAGAAAATTCCAATTAAACATAAATATACAGTATGCTAACCAAGAGCACAGAATCTTGCATTACCCCCTCTACAGTCCAGGAAAAGAAAAGTAGAATAAAAAACTCAAGTTCCACACAGAGAGCACATCCCCAAAAAGGAAATTTAACTTTAGCGAAGACTTCAAACTTGTCGACCTGCTAGATTTCCAGGCCAAAATTAACAGTAGATGAGCAAGCTTAACTACGTTGCTTTAAACTAAAAAGGTAGAAAATAGTTCTCCCAAAGAAACACCCACAAGTGGATTCTGTAGCAAGCCAAAGACCTATAAAATTATTGTTCTTTTGTTCAACATAAAAACAGGCAATATCACCATATATAATTCATAACTTTCACGTATCCTGTAGTCCTGTTTATATCTAAGTATCACGCCATCACCTAATGTTAAACAAACTCCTTTGTTATTGCCGATTGACAACAGACCATAAAAGAGGCAAAGCAAAATACCATTAAATTAAAAAATTATACCTGATCATCACATTCTTGTTACAATGTCCACATTGATAACCGTCAGCCCTTTCTGCTCTTGAGAAAAGATAGTCAAAACCTTTTTCCCTTAATGACTTCTTCTTCAATTTGACACCCCTTTGGGATTTACTGGAATTTTTCTTACCAGCCTTACGGGTGATTCTTCTCTCCTCAAAACTCTTCAAGAGATATAGAGGAACATACACTTCATCCAACCAAAATTTTTTTCTCTCACAGTCGGATTCCTCAAATTTATGCCCATGTTTAAGAACAACATCTGGAACACTTCTTCTCTTGCCAAAATCCAGAAGATATCTTGCTACAGTTCCTACTAAACTCTTCCTTCTGATTATGACTTTCTTAAACAGCCTGATTGACTTAATGGATTCCTTGTCCAATAGAGAATGAGGGTGAGTATTCTCAATATCATCCCATCGAATGAACAGGTCAAACTCTCTCACCTGATCCAACAACATTTGAAGAGAACTTAAAATCCATCAGCCACAGGAACAATTATAGCTTAAACACAAAGTTAGTTTACTCTTTCAGTTCCTAATGCACTGGGACATACTTCATAAGATAAGTATAGTAGAAGCACAAAAGTTATATCACACATATCACTGCTGGGACTGATACTATAAAGACTGAACAGACACGAATTAGAATAATAAACTACAGTTAATCGGCAACATGACAGTGCTTCAAGTAGAAAGTAAGCAATTTGAACACGCAGGACACTCACTGCTAAACTATAGAAAAAGTGAGATTTGTAGCATATGTAAACCTGCCACCACCAGGTAAGACTCTTGTTGCCCCATTACCAGCTACCAGAGTGGTCAAACCAGGACAGGCCAAAAGCTAAGATAAGAAAGGCAGCTCTGGAGTCACCTCTAAACAACAATAAATGAGCACCATTACCTGCAAAGCCAGCTGTCCAAGATTTGTGGATGATTCTACAGCAGCCCGCCATGCTACACATTTGGTACGCCTAGTACTTTCAGAAGCATCAGAATATTGTAGATCTGGTATCTTCATGCGGCCAGCTGCATAAATTCAGACGTCAACTAACTTCAAACATTACGATTGTTAAAGAGTGTGTATGTACTACAGACGTCAAGAAATTAAAACATATGCATACCCTTTCGCGCCACTTTCAAAGCCGAAGAGCGAGGTATGACTTTCCAATTGAAGAGACTACGAGAAGTCCTACCCCCTCTCCACCAAAATAAAACCAACCCACTACCAGCAGTTGATGATTTAGTCTCAGAGTCTGCACATCTAACCTTCTTTCTGCTGATATTGTTCTTTGAAGTAGCACGTGAAGAGGCCACAAAGTGGGAAGCCGAACCCATAGTAGTAACCAAATCAACATGTTTCCACCAATCTGCTGAAAGAGCCAAAGGACGTAAATTGGACTCTAGCTGCATGCACAGCAGCAAAAATAAATACCAGAAAATGGGAATAAGGAAACCCATTATTCGAAACCAATTATAATGAAGAAGGGAGTTTTGAGACTATGAAATTAACATTTACTAACATAACTTAGCAAGAAAACAATTACAGGTTGACCACCCATTGATTAACATGTTCCACACTATGGAACTGGCTATCAGATTCCCTGCATCAATATTTTTAAGAGGCTGGAGACTAGCAATTTTCCCTGCAAGACCTCCAGGTAATCCTTCTTCCACAGTTCCACTAACAATTCTCATTGATTACCTCACCCTCAATGACATCAATAATTAAAAACATACCACTTGATATGCATTTTAATTAACTAACTCATCTAAAAGATACTACCAGAAGATCATAACAGAAAAGCTTCCAACAATAAACTAATAAGAGTGTGATCTTAGCTGCACCTTTCTGTTTCAGTGTGATCAACAAGAAAGAAATCAGTTTTGACAGCCATGCCAACATTAAACATGTTTCTTCTTCTTTTTGTCTTGAAATCCGCTAGATTAAGTACAGAAATGTTATGGCCAAGCCCTGAGGGTCCTTGTTAGAATAATAGGTTTAGCAGAGCAGTTAGCATTAAATATACAGATGATTGAAATGTGCATTCATCTTAAATATAAAATTATGCAGAAATAATTGCACGCTAGTAAAATTATAAAGTTTGGAGTCTCAACTACTGTAATAGAACACTCATTCTTTAGAAATCAGCAAATCGCTTTACATCTGCAATCTTGCAAAAGTTCCTATACACTCGTACAAGTAGATAGATGTATGCAGTGCATGGGTTCATATCAGCCTACCTGCTATGAATGTATGCATCACAGCTTTCTGTTGTTTCATATAGCAATCTTCGCGTCTATGGTCAATATATATTAGTTATATTAAGTCTTCTTCATCGTGTAGCTATTTCAGTTTAACAGAGCTCATTATCTGAAAAAGTTTTGTTGTTATTCATAAATTCCCATCACTCCAAAGAAAATAACTAAAAGAAAGACTTCTGCACATATACGACAATAATGGACTTAAAACACTAGTTTAAACATAGGTGTATGAAAAGCGTCAATTTTTGAACGGGTACTACTCCCAAATATTAAGTGATTATAATTCTCAGTCAGAATATAATACAAACCCTCACGCACTCTTTTCAAATGGCCTTGTTGATTACCATATCATCAAACCACAAGACACAATCAATGAATATATAAAATTATCAATTAAAGATAACAAAAGAGCCTACCTGCATCAGTAGGTCAACCCTCGTGTACAATCAAAGAAAGAAATATGAGTGGAACTTACTTTTGGCAGTTGCCAGTTAATGGCATGTCCTACAAACATTTAGTACATAGAGTTCATCATTTCCATATTAGTACAAGGATCACTAGCATTTTAGTTAAATTCAAGAGAACTGTCGCAGAATATGACCAGTGACTCAGCTACAAAGCTTCCTCAACAGATATTTTGCACATAAGCAAGAAAAATTGTTGAGCTCCATAACGTAAAATTTATTGGTGCTAAATGTATGTGAGCTTGTCCTGGCATTGACAAGGAATAGATTTATATCTACTTTCCAAGTTCAAGATCTATTGTCAAAAATCAATGAGTGCAATCTGTCAGTTCCATAAGGGAGCATACATTTCCTTAGTTATCGGAGCTCAATGTATGTGAGCACTGAGCAGTGAGCTAGATGCCCTAGCATCATAATAGGTCCGAAATATCTACTTCTAGTTTCAAATTTTAATTCAAAAAATAAAGAGTGCAATCTGTCAGTTCCTTAAGCATGCAGCCAGCAGCCGTTTCCTTATTCATAACTATAGAATCTATCCACCCCCCACCCCAAATAAAATGGTATATTAGCTCAAGGACCACTCACGTTCATTCAAAACCACATCACTGTCTTATTTTACTTTTTTGATGCAAAATTTACTGCCCAAAGCACGCACGGCCCGTGTAAGATGAAAGAGGATAATTGGATCCCCCCCAAATAAAGAAACTCTAAAAGTGGGAATATTGCCCAGAAGTGAAACCACACAACAATTCCCGACTAAAGTTCGGGGTGATAAAGGATCAAACCCCCAACCTCATGATTAAGAGTTGGAAGCTCTTACCACTCGAACTCCGAGTTGATCCTTAAAACCATATTACTGGTAATAGAAAAAATGACCTCATCATCTTCTTCCATGGGAAAGGTGCAGAAAAAAAACCTTTTACAGGTTCTTGTATACAAAAGGTATATTTTGCATACAACAGGCTTAGTCACCCCAATTCACATAGAAGTCATTAAATCACTCCTTAGCTAAGTTGATCTTTAAAGTAGTTGAGGTGACATTTTATAAAAAATTGGGGTGACTAAGCCTGTTAGGTACAAATACACCCATTGCATAAAAGCTTTCATACTACAGATCAACTCACTGACTAAGAGCGATCATTGAAAATTGAGACCCCAGGTTCTAAAATAGTATATATACATCTCAAGCCTCCATCTTCAAGAAGCGACTCCATTCTACACCGTAAATAATAGACTCAAAGAAATTCTATATCAGGAAGTAGAAGCAAACTTTACCGTAAGCAGAGGAAGTTTCAGTGACGAAACATCAGATGATTTAAGAACACGTTGACGCCAAAACTCACTATATTGAGGTCGTAGCCATGGGCCAGACAGAAATCCCCGCAAGCGCTCTTCCATACAAAGAATATAGCAAATGACATCAACAAGATGCCCTTTCTTATTCCTTTTTGACAGGACACTGTCAATTTCTACTTTGAGAGCATCTGGAACAGAACTCCCATTCTTGACACTGAATAAACAGCCTCTTCCTTCAACAGGAAACCTGCAACAATAGCACCATCCACATTCTTCTCTCTGCCTCTCCCTATTTAGATCTTGAATAGTAGTCCAACAAGACTTTGCTGACTTCTTCAATATAAACTTCAACTGAATTGATATTATCTCCTCCTCGGTCTTCGGGACATCTATATTTACTTTACCAGAGGGTTTTCTCAATAACTCTTCAACAACTGAAGAAGCTATCCGAGCAAAGCTGTAGCTATTCATGTAACCATCTCCAGATTGCCCTTGCAAAACACCCTCTTCTTTAGCCTTCAAATCAGAACTTCCTTTCCTCATAAAGGAACCTTTTTTCTTCCTCTGCTTGAAAGCTGCACCGCTCTTCCCAGATGTCCTCCTGGCAGCTATATTGGACACAGGTCTATGGGATTTTTGAATCAATTGATTCTCCTGTAAGACTTCACCAGATCCTTCAGAGCTTGTACGTATATTCTCTGCCTCTAAGGGTTCAGCAGTATCTGAACCAAATAAGTCAGCAGGTCCAGAAATTTCAGAGCTTAAATGACCAGAATATCGCGAAATAATATATCTTTTTGTTTTCTTTCCATCATTTGCTCCTTCCTTCAACTTACGATTCTCAGACCCCATATCACTTTTTGGTGGACACAAGTCGGTCGGAAAGTCCCAATGTCGAAATATTGCACTTATAATTGAGCCATACAGAAGACTGGATGATCGCAGTAGCTGAATAACTGCACCAAAGTCATCTTTGTGGTAATAACTACACGAAGCATCGGCGTCAATGGAATCTGACCTGTGAATTCATTAACATATCAATACAAATCTATGTTCCAGGCAAAAACTTCTCTTCCCCCCTATCTCTCTCAGGTACAAATGGTTGGATAGCATCACACACACACACACACACATGCGCGCACAGGCACACTGCACGCATGCACACACACACACATATATATATATATGTAATCTTTCTTTTCCGTACTTTACCACGCTTTTCTCTCTCTCACTTAATCAAAAAGCATAAAGTATACATGAAATATTACATATATACCAAGATTCATTCTCACATGAGGGTGCTCCTTAATTTCCCCTGATTCATTCTCACATTTGCAACATGGAAGAGAGACACGAGGAGTGCATGTGAAGAGGAGAGAGATAGAAAGAAATAAAACGAGGAAATGAGATAGGAGGGAGATAGAGAAAACCAATTACCAAATGAAGTAATGTTGCAACTAATATAAAACTTTCCATAGAAGGAAAGTGTTGCAACTAATTTGGAATGAAGTATGTATAACTGACATAAAGAGGCAGATATGAGCATCATTGCATATAGACAGACACAATGAATTTTAACTTGAGATGACGAACAACTATAATTTTTACCCATACAGATATTTACAACAGAGAGAACTCAGATTTTTAATCAGTACACAATTGCCAGATATTCCTGTAGATTAAATCCCGCACATCTAAGCAAGTAACGGGGTCCACCTGCTTGGGCTCCCTGCTTCTATTTCAGACACCATAGAACCCTTAGATCTTTCTGTTCAACAAATGAAATGTAACCTAAATAAATATAATTTCCCCTCTTCAAAAAAAAAAAAAAAGGGCATACGCCTATAGCTACCAGTTCTCATGAGTCAGATAGGATTATATGAAGACTTCTGCAGTGAAACACAGAAGGAAGATACAAATAACAACAACCACTCTATACACCATCCTGTTAATAACACTGCTTGAAGAAGAATGTGAGAAGAAATAAAAGGGAATTAGTAATATCATTAAGTATATATTACTCCCTCCCAACTGAAACTGTCCACATAAAATTAAGTGGCTCCCAATATTGTCAGCTAAAAATCACAAGGTGCGCATTTTTTGAGGGGTGGAAGGAATAGAAATGTTGGTCTTCATTTCCTGAATCATCAGTGACATAAAACCAAAGAAGAAACATCTACTTCTGCGGAAGATAGAAACCCAACTTCCTTCCATCTCATAAATCCAAGATTTTCTCCAAGTATTAAAACCATAACCATGTAACGTTATATTTGAGGGGTACATAACCATGAACTTAGAAGGGCTTAAGTCTTCAAATAAAAAATTTCAAGCATCAGGTTCACCCTCTTCCTCAAGAGAATTATTCCCAGCGATATAGCAGTAAAGTCACATCTTATTTCCAACAAGTAAAGCCAGCTAGCCTGTGTCTAAAAAAAAAAAAAAGGTGAAATCTGCTCTATGTTACAGGCAGCAATCAACACCCATTTTAGGTATTTTTATTAACACAATGAATGTCTTCCATTTTCTGTAAGCCTCCAAGGTATCCTTACCTTCCCTACATGCTATGAAGCATTTATAGTATATTAATTCTTCTAGAACATGGAGCTTCAAGCTAGACGTCTAGGCTAAAATTCCTAAAACTAGGGAAAGAAAACTTCAGAAGAATAGAAAGCCAGAAAGGCACTAGTACTTTTCAGACTCTCGTCTTTTAATATAAAGGAATACATCAAGTTTGAATTTTATGCTGCCAATCCACCATTCCATTTTTGTCTAGTGATGTTGATCACGAAAAAGGTACCTATTAAGTAAAATGTGAAAGAGCTTCTTAATTTTCCATCTGTTTTAAAGACTACAAGCTCGACCTGCCTAAGGGTTCTCTATTCCCTAACACAGACATTCAACACGCATCTTTCTAGTTGACCAACAGAGAATAACAAAGCTTCGTTCATGCGCTACATTGATTGAAAGTACTTGGTAAATATTCATTGAAAGGAGACCATTTCTTATGCAAGACAGCTTATCTATTCATTTTGATTCATCCTGGTAATAGAAATAGTAACAGAGACAGATAATTTGATTGTCAGCTTATAATCATACTGGCAAAAATGTAGCAAAACAGTTATGTAGGTACAACAGGTACATAGTCAGACCAAATGAATTCAAAATTTCACATATTCCGGCTTTAAAAAATGTATAACAAATATGGAAATGTAATTAAACATAATTTTAAGGAGCTTACACCAAAAGGTAGTCAAAGCAGCGGAAAAACAGTCGTCCATAAGGATCAGTTCCAAGTAGCTCTGCACCTCGTATGAACTTTTGAGGTTTATTGACAAAATTCAGTTTGCCAATCACACACTCTGGACAGTACCAGTCACCCTCTGGCAGAAGACTGCTGACAATTCCAACACATTTTGAATGATAAGCAGCAGGACAACTATCACAGCATATTAAGTTCCCATCCATCTTACAAAGGCAGCACTCATCACTGTTTCCATCAGCAATCTCCTCTTTCACGTCTTCACTCAAGCAGGGGACTCCAGGACCTTCTAAGGAGGTCTTCCTTTTTCTTTCATTGCACATCATCCGACCAGCTTCCATATTAGCCTCGGCAATAATTGTCCTCTTACTAAGATCTGATCTAATGGCCTCAACTTCAACGACATCATCACAGAGACAACGAAGCAATTCTATCTTCACCTCTGCTGGTTGCTTGTAGTACTCGGCATCAAATAGCTTCAAGTGATTGAGAGTAAAACCAGGCTTTAGCCCTGAACCGTGAATCAGTAGATATTCAACCATAAAAACAGGCCAGGTAATTACATCCAGCAAGTCCCAGTTCAAATTCCTATAATTGTAAAAACATTGAGTAACAGATTTTAATCACAGTATCAGCTTTAAAATTTGCCAACAATCTTTCATAATTCAAAATGTAAATTTTACCTCAAACAAGACGCCGCAGATTCACATCCCTCACTTGCAAGCAATTCCAGGTGTATTCTCAATGTTTGCAAGATTGAGACATGGATACAATCAATTAATTGGTTAGACACCCTGCTCTTCAATGCGGCTACTAGATCATCCAATTCGAACGGACTCAAGTACAATACAGTACTAAACGACCTAAGACAAGCATATACAGAGAAAAGATCTAATACAGGAATCCCCTCTAAATTCAAATTAGCTGAAGAAGGCGGCAATTCAATCTTGGAAGGAGGAGCAGGAGGTTCTGCAGGTGTTTCCAACACCTGAGGAACAGGCTTCTCTTCTGATTCATCAATAATTCCCGATACGGACAAATCATTTGCTTCATCTTCTACCACAGCACTAGAAGCTAAATTTTCATCAGCAACAGCAACTTTTGCTCGACGTGCACTTCTTCTCAACACAGTTTCTGTTGGTGAATTCAAATTCCTCTCGACTTTTCTCTTCTTCTTCTTCCTACCAGAGTTTCCATCCTGGCATTGATTTGGCGTAACAGCCTCCAAACAACCCCCTTCCAATTGAGCATCACAAACCCTACTATTAACATGGTTAGCATCAACAACAGTTACAACACTGGTCTCCCCATTTTTCACTTCTTCACCTGAACCTATACATGCACCCGTATCCATCGTCCCATTCTCCCCATTCATGCTCTCCTCATTGAGCCCTAAATTCAAATCGAACCCACGTTCTTTCTTCCCTAAAGAACCAACCTTTTCAACCCTACTCTCATTCTCATCAACCCCATCATCATCATCATCATCTACCCTCAAATTCAAGTCAATACAACCCCTAATTTCCACATTATCAACTCCACCATCAAAACTCAATCCGCGGTTCAAGTCCAATCCACCATTTCCAACAATACCATCTAACTTACCATTTACATTACCACAATCATTAAATTCATTCACTACACTACAACCTAACACATTATCAATCACTAATTTACGTTGCGAATAATCAATTTCCAAAGAATCAGAACCTATACCTGGATCCTTACGACGTCGTCTTTTAGGCTTTCTCCCAACTTTCTTCGTTGTCGCAACCTTCTGATTTTCGGCAATTGAGTTAGCAACAGTATCAGAAGTAGAAGAAGAGAGTAAACGAGAAACCTCGGAAAGATCGGCTTCCTCGGAATCGCCGTCTTCGTACACAATTCTGAAAAATCCAGTTGACGAATCGTATGATTCAACAACTCCTTTAAAAACTCCAAACCCTGTAAACTTCTTCGTCACGATTTGCCCCACTACTTCATCCATTTCTGATTTTGGGGGAAAATCTTAGGGTTTTGGGAGGGACAAAATTTGAGAAGATCTGTTGCAACAAAGTTTTGACAAAAGAAAAAGAAATGAAAAGAAGAGAGGGAAAAAATAAATAACGTTAGTGGACTAGGAAGAGAAAGACTATTGTCTATTGGGGAGTTGCAAGTTTGTTTACAATCTCTTGTATCTAACTAGTCAACCACTCACCGAAGACTATGAAGCATCTATGGCGATCCGTATATGGTGCACACGTTCGTATGGTGAAGGAGATGCGATACGCGTATTTAATGCTTCTTTCCTGTGTGTGCATCTTTGTATTATATTCATAATTGGTCTTTATATTCATAACCTATCGCTGACACTTTCGCTCATCATACCATACGGATGTGTCCACCTACTAATTTGCACATCTATGGAGTATTTTGTGTATAATGCTAAACTAGTATTTTGGATCGGACGATGTCACAAATCATTTATAATTATCAAATATCAAATTATTATTCATAAATTTCATAATTGATTTTATTAGCTTTTCGTAATATTCTATCTACTACGGTTTAGTACAAATAGTTTGGTTTTTGCGATTATTCCCGTAATTATATTATCATGAAATAGAAGTCCAACTCAATTATGAAGAAGTTATTGAGAGAACCCAAACATAATCCAACAACTTGTACAAACAGCACAGTTTCACCAAATTGTACCAAAGTGTTCAACATGTTTACATAATTAGGATAGTATAAAATTGACAAGAAGCATTACGTAAATCCTTAAACATGACTATCCTACTCGAAGTTGCATGTCTATATCTAACATGGTAAGAACTTATAACTAAAAGGGTGATCAAATGTGAGAGTCCAAAATGCAATTAAAATTGTCTCTAAGTACATTTATATATATTACTTTATTTTCCCAATTGCTCATGTTTTAGCTTAATCACCCTATGCTCGTATATTCTCCAAAACTAAGTATAAATCTAAGGTAAAAGCTCCCACCCCCTACACTCATACCCCGACATTTTTGTGTTGTAAAACGCGAAGTAATCAATATCAATAATAAAGGACCATATAAGGACTGCTTTTTTGCCAATTTTATGATAAATTGTTTATGATCAGTATCAATAATCAATATCATACCCCGTATATTTTATGATAAATTGTTTATTTCAACGTGTATTCATAATTTTTTATCATCAACTTACAACAATAGCAGTGTCTTATGTGTAACAATGCAACAAATCGGTAGTGATTACATGTCGTTTAATGTTCATTAAGCCATTCGTTTGGACTACATTTGGCTAAGCCGAGCTGAACTAAACATAAAAACTGAATAGAATTGATATGCGCCTGCTTTTACACAATTAGATATAAAACTATTTATTTTTAAAATAGGAATTAAAGTGCCTTGAAGGAAAAATCAGACTATTTGAGCCTTGGGGCCTAAGAAAATGTAACTTAATGCTCGAAAGTCGAAAGAAACCGCGCCACGAATTATAGGAAGTTGGGATCATTCCTGTCAATTACGATTTATACAAGGAATATCAATGAACCCCCAATATCTAAATTATACTTCATTGTACAATTTGGCGATAGTGCCCTTTTTTGTACTTCCAGATCATATGCTCAGCCATATTCATTCTCTCTCCTCAAAAACCTATCATCTCAATAGCAAATACTTAAAATTGATATCTTGTTGAGTTCATCGCTTCTTGTTAATTGATAGTTAATGGGGTCCATGTTCGGCGACTGGCCTTCATACGACCCTCACAACTTCAGCCAACTTCGCCCTTCTGATCCTTCAAATGCTTCTGTAAGATCCCAATTTTACCTCTTAATGCTATATAGTTAATGCTTGAATTTTTACACTTTTTTTCAATAATTAGCTTTTATTTGATCTGGGTTGGCTGTATTTTCTGGTGGGTAATGTGTAATTGTGAATTTATTGAAATGGGGTAGTTGAATTCATGGCTAACTTGTTATGCAAATTGCGTTGCTCATGTTTTTTTTTATTATGCAAGATGTGGAATTATTATGGAATTATGTTTAGTAAACATGATCTCTATTTTCTTAATGACATTCAGAATGTAGTTCTTGTAATGAAGTTCAGCTTTTGTACAATTGAGTTATGGCAAAGCTTAGATAGTGCACATGCTAGTACATATAGCATGGTGCGCACCTGTACATGGATAACAAGCTAAATGTACATGGATAACAAGCCAAATGAACACATGTACCTCGACAACAAACCAAATGAACATATACATCTCTGTTGTTACATGTTCATTGGTATTGGTATTTGTGTTCATAATCTAAGTCCTTCATGTTCATCGTGCGTATGGTTCTCATCATACGTACGTGTGTATGTACTAATTTGGGGAGTTATGGGGAAGTTTATGGATTTTATTGGTACACATGAGTTTATATTATCATATTCTGTTCATTGGTTAACATTCACTTAACATGTAGAATTTACGCCCGTTTAGTAGATGATAATGAGTTTGTAAGTAAGTTCTAAATTTTTGAAGAAATTCCATGTCAACGTTCATAGAAATGCTTGTCCATCCCATATTTCGTTTTTCTTCCTAGATCTTTATTACCATGATACCATCCATTACAAAGCTTAGATGGTGCACACGCTAATACATAGAGTATGGTACGCACATGTACATGGATGACAAGCTAAATGTACATGGATTACAAGCCAAATGAACACACGTACATGGACAACAAGCCGAATGAACATATGTACATCTCTGTTGGTACATGTTCATTGGTAGTGGTCTTTGTGTTCATAATCTAAGTCCTTCATGTTCATCGTGCATATCATCCTACAGACGTGTGTATGTACTAATTTGGCCATCTATTACCTCTTTAGAGATGGTATTGAGTGGTGATAGAACTTTATGGAGAAAAACACATGTTTGGAGATGAAATTCTGTACCATGTGCATTAATATGGGATTTTTTTTTTAAAATAAGATATAAAGTCGTTCCTATTACCACCGTATTTTACGAGCTACTGTGTATGGTCTGTTGTTATCTACATGCCCTATGAACAGGTGGAAGCTAGTTTTACATAACTTGGAACCTAAAATGTAACACATTTATCAAGCGAATCGTTCTACTGTGGTGGCAGTGAATCACAGACTTTATTTATTTTGGGAATGATGGTCTTCCAATCTTGAATATTAAGCATACTTGGAACTACCAATAGGTTGTTTGAAATTTGAGAGTTATCTTGGGGGGCGGGGTGGTGGCAGCCCGCAGGGACTTATCTTGCATTCAGGGCAAGATATATAGATACCGTATGAGGAAAAGAAAACAGTTGTACCTTTGAGCAATTTGGTGCATTGTCCTTTAGGGCATGCTTGGATAGGGGCAATGAAGACAACGTAAAGGGAATGAAGATGAGTGTAGGTAGAGTTAGAAGGGATGAGGTAGTGATAATGCAAGGGGTAGAGAGGGTGAATCATCACCCTCATGGTAGGCAACTATAGCCCTAATTTGAGGATAATAATTCTCCCGTTTCCTTGTCCTTATACAATCACTAACCTCATCCCATCTACCACCAGTCCACCACCTCATCACCATTTTTTCTCCAATTACCCCTTTATCTTATCACACCTGATCCATGTATGGAGTCTAGGTTATATTTTCCCCTATATATTCCATTTTGCTGCTATACTTGTGACTATAATCACTATCTCTCATCCCCTCCTGTCTCATCGACTCAACTTCTTCCAACAATAGTAATATAATTTATAAAGAGCAGGCTGTTTACATTGACATTGTGAAACTGTGGGCATCAAATCTCATGCTTCTAAAAGTAGTTATTGAAACAGTACAATTTGCAGTTCTCATAATGGCCATTTTGACAGGTATTACACTATTACTTATTGGGATTTCTCGTGCTCAGATTCTATCTGGGTTTGTTGTGTGGGACCTTTCCTTAAGTCAACATAAGCAAATTACACTGCAACATGCCCAACCTTTACCTCCCCACCCCTGGGAAAAAAGAGAAGAAAAGTCAGAATGCTGTTTTCTATTGACTAGCAAAATCAAGCAGACTTTGATACAATAGAAAAGATCATCATCCTTCTCTTCATGTTAGTTTTCCCTAAAAGTGGAAACTTAATAAGTGTGTCTGGAAACCAATGTGTAGCACAAAATGGGACAAAGTGAAATTGAAATACTCAATATTCGTCTTAAAACAGATAGAAATAAGTAGTACTGAGATATGGGAGTAGAATTTTTTAAAGGTGTGCCCCTATATAGATCCCTCATCAAAGGAAATTGGTACTCTTTGGAGTAAAAAGTCGGAGCTTAGTAGAATGTATGGTTAATTTAGGGTGTGATAGTAGAGAAAATACTAAAGCAGTAACTCTGTCTGAAAACAATTTGCATGTAAAGGCTGAATATTAAAAGGATGAGGAAATAGATCTGTTGAGTAGCTCACATTAAATTTTGCTTTATATCCTTTTTCCCTTTCTGCTATTGGTTGTTTTCTTGTCTTTTCTTACAACATCTGTTTTTTTCAAGTGTAATTTGGAAGATAATAAAACCTCAAGTGGTAGATAGGGTAGAAGTCATTAAGTTGAGGAGGCCTTCATAGTGGGCTAAGTGAGAACCTTAGCCGGAAAGATGTTGGGGGTACACACTAAACAGACTAAACTTGCAGACGAGAGGAGACTCTGGAATCTAGATGTCGAGGTTGATGAGTGTCTGATCAGTTACTAGTTCCTTTTTGTGCTCGTTACACTTTTCTTCCCCTTTAATATATTCTTCCATCATGATTTTTCACCTCCCTTTGTGGTTCTTCATATAGGGCTTTCTCCTCCTTTTCTTGGTAGTCTCTCAGAAGTAATATTTTCATCTGTTTTATCTGGTTGTGGTACGAGTAAGACTGCATAAGTTTGGACCTCCCCTACACTAGCTGAGGCCCAACTACCTGCATCAGTGTTTTCTCCTCACGGGCCTTATGTCAACCAATTAGTTTCTCTCTTTATGTAATCTGTTAGGCCTTAATGGAGCCTTGAAGGTTGTTAACATGAACTTTTGTCCTTACGTTCTCCAGTGGTGCTACTTGATGCTAGAAAATCCATTAAACTGACTGCAGCCAGTGAGTGGCTCAAATATTGGTGAATTTATTTTAAAAAGATCATCTGTCCGAAAGATTTTGTGTTTAGAAGTCAGGAAGTCATCCACACATCCATTCTGTAGCATTCTAATAGGTTCTACTTTTTTGTGCAGACATTGACAGCTGCCACCTACCATCCAACTCACGATCGTACTCTTCCACCACCTGATCAAGGTAATGTTATTTTAATACAGCACATACACAGTATATTATTGATTGGTTTACATAATGTTTACAGTGGAACTTGAAGTTTGGATGTTAGGAAATAGGATCCATGACTGCGTTTACCAAATAACTACACAGAGTATCTGGGCTATTGCTCGTCCTTTTTAGAAGGGGTTGTTATTAAACACCCATTTGGCAATCTGGCCCGCAGTAAAGGTCTCCAAAATTTGTGATCAGCTGCCAGCAGAAAAAAGAAATAGGTAACATTTCATCATCTAGAATAAGAAATATAGAACACAACCAACCATTACGATTACTAAGGGCCCGTTCGTTATCGTTTTTTGTTTTCAGTTTTCAGTTTTTTTGAAAACTAAAAACCAAAAACACGAAACCAGAAAAAGTGGTTTTCACTTTTGAGTTGTCAGTTTTCAAAATCATCATGTTCCCAATAAATTTGACTAATTTTGTATTCATTATAGGACATATATCATATGACTTTGAAAATCAAAAAACCAAAAAACAGAAAACCACAGTAATACCGAACGGGCCCTAAGTTACCGGGAGTTTTTATTTTTTTTTTGGGGGAGGGGGGTGGGAGTGGAAGCAAATGATTTTTTTTTATATAGGAAAAAGTGTGAATGGAAGCAAGTTTTTCCGGTAGACGAATCAGGATATATGAGAATAAGAGGAATCACATAGCAGGAAGGAAAATAAGTTCAGTTATAAGCATCAAAGTATCACTATATGCAGCAGAATTACCTTCCAGGTTTCAACCATCATCACTAAGGGTATGTAGTTATACAAGAGTTGCTTGGTGCTTTCCTTTGGACCCAACCGCATAGGTCTGTCCAGACTTGTAAGCCCTTGCAGTGTTACTATCTAATTAATGATCTGGGATAAATTTGTTTTTTAATTCATGGTGGTGTGTCCCTATGCTATTGTTCAATAACCGACGTGAATATGTGTACACATTGATGCCTGTTACTTAGTACGTAAAAGTGTAGGGTTAGTATTCGGCAAGTTAAATTTAGAAGTATCCTTAACTGGTAGCTTTTAATCTGATCAATATTCTATACAACAATAAATGTTATATGCCCTAGATCTTGTTGTCTTGGTTTTGACCTTTAGAGAGATTCCCCATCTAAATTTCTTGTAACTGTATTATTGAAGTCGAAGATTAATTCAGAGCATATGATAATCTTAAAGCTAACTTGGGGAAAAAATTTATGGTAACCTTTTCATTTGAAATATCTGCTGATTGGCCAGCTATGGACAATATCAATGAATTGTAAACCTTGTCCTTACTTTCTGTTTTTAAGAAAAATACTGACCTGCTAGAAACTCTGCTTGCAGTTATCTGTACAGAGAGCAAAAATATTCTGATCAGACACGTCTATAAGCATGCAGAGGATAAGGTACCTTTTCAACTAGTATTATTTGGGTGATCTTGTGCATTTATATATAATATACCCATGTACTTAATAATTTTGGCCTTTTTTGGGGGGGGTGGATGCAGCTGAGACCCAAGAGAGCTGCTTCAGAACACCTTGCTCCTGAGAATGGAGTCAAGCATCCAAGAGCATCTTCCTCAGGAACTGCTGTATGAAATATTGCCTGTTAATGCATCTTGATCTTGTTATATAGTCATGTATATATTCTTGTAATGTAACGATCATGTAGATGCGATCATGCGATAGTTCTATTTCAGACAGTTTTTTGTCTTTTAAGTGTGTGTGTGGGGGGGGAGGGGGGTCATAAACTCATAATTAGCTCAATAAGGACTTTGCGAGCGTAACAGGGGCCCCCGATGTAGGGTGATGAGGAATCTAGCTCCATCCCCGGGCTGTCGAAGATGAGCAGTGAGAACTGCTGTAAATTCAAAATTTCTTGACAGGATTTAGGTTTGTAATGCTTGTGGCTTGTATATCAGTGTGCATAATCAATCAGACAATCAATGTAACTGATCTATGTTGTGTTTGTGCTCTCTTGTGGTGCGCATTGTGTCCTCTGATAGTTTACTTGGTTCCTGCATCAGGTCCCAGATAAGCTTGTGATAGTAGCTGCTTGCAAATTTTTGGTTACAGCATAATATATTAATTACATATCCAATTACAATATCATTTGCACTTTATTGTGCTTTTGGTTATGGATCCTGGCTTGCGCTTCTTTCTAACCCTGTCACCAGAAAAGACACCTTTACACTTGGTGACCTGAACATGTGAAATCTCAAAGCTGGAGAAATCATACAGTTAGAGAAAGGGTTACATCAGATGTGATGTTTCATTCTAAAGACACTCACGACCTATTTAGTTATTGGTCATAAATGGTGGTAATGTTAATGTAATTTAGTATAAATTTGTAAAGAAATTCTAATATCAATACCTATGGAAATGAAATTTCATCACAAAACATTGAGTTTTCATATATAAGTTTTCATTACCACCAAATACCACTTTCCCAAATGATAATGGATGGTAATGAAATTTTAGGAAGAAAATGGATACTTGGGGATGAGATAGCATTACTATAGATAATGACATGAGATTTTCTTTACAAATTTATACTACAATGTATTACCATTACCACTATTTATGACCACTAACCAAACGAGCCGTCAAAGCCAATTCTTCTTTTCGCCATTCCAGATGGGAGGCATTGTAGTTTTGTGGAGTAACTTCTTGAGCTGACCTTAGTATTAGGATTTCTAGATGTACCAGTCTTTTCTTTAATTTAGTGGTGAAAAGAGACAGAGGAGAAGAATGTCTAAAACTTAAAAAGATAATTAGCAAAGACATTCAGAGTATCGTTGCATGACTTATATACCATTTGCAATATAATCAGCTTGGTATAAAATTGACTTTTACATGATTTAGAGTTACCTTATACTGTAACTATTCATATACGTTGACATTATTTGTGGTTAATTACATAAGGAAAAACATAGTCACGTGAGATTTTATTAGATTTATCTCAATATGTACATCAGACTTGTTATGCAAATTCGAAATATACTTCAGTTTCCATCGGAAAATAAATGATGTTGCCTTTTTAGCATATAATTTTATTAATGAGAATGTATGACCACATAATAATGCAGATATTGTGATTTTATTATATCTCTAACAATTATATAAAGTTACCCATTAATTTTGGACACAAATAAAGTGATTCTCTACTTGAAAAAGTAGAAAAGGGACCGACACTCCATTTCCTTTATCAGCATAAATTGGATAGTATCATCTACTTTTATTTATGGTGGATCAGATCATAAATTCTGATACAAAAATACAAAAAAGAAGAAAAGATTTTGTGGCTGAAAAAATAATGAAGCTTGCTAAGATATAAATGAAGAAACCATCTACCTTCTCTTTAAAGGCAACGCAAAATAGATCTTTGCATCAGTGTATTAATGTAGGAGAGAAAAAACAAAGATATATTATCCAAAGCACAACCTCAAATATAAGTTTCTAAATTTCATTTCGTATCATCAAAAGAAAACTTCAATAAGACAAGTTTCACACTATGTCTGTTATAGTTGATATCAGCTGACTAGATGTTAACTTTTATAAGGATGATATACTTCATCTGTTCTGTTTTGAATGAAATATTGGGTGAAATGACACTATTATTCATTGATCAATTTTGACTCCAATTTATCGTCATTATATAAAGAAAAACATAGTCAAGTGGGATCTTATTAGATTCGTCTCGATGCATACTATCAAATTATAACTTTATTATATTTTTTACGTGTGCACAACTAAATATATTAATAATTAAAGAAGTGCGTTGGGTTGCGTGAAAAAGCAAACGTTTCATTTAAAATAGAACGGAGGAAGTATAAAATATGAGATTAAATCTTATCTACATCATTACGCTTCATGGCTTTCTACTTCTAAAAAAGACAATGTACGTGTTACCCAATCTTAATTAGGAAAGTTAATCACAATTTGTTGAGTGCAGGGGCGAGGCGGCATAGTAGAGGCTTAAGAGGGCCATGGCCCCTGTTGAAGGCTCAGTTGTACCGATTATAATAGGTTAAAAAGATTAAGAAAGTGAAAATAAAAGTTATTCTATTGGTAGTCTGTCCCCCTCCTCCACAATCATGTTTAAGTTTTGTTAAAACTAGCCCCTCCACAATCGCCCTAGCTTTCGCCCCTGGTTGAGTGTTAACACTATTTCAATAAATGTTAGTGCATAATGTTAAAGATTAAGGCCAAGGAAGTACTTAAAGATTCCAACAAGATTGTGGTGTAACACCCATAAGATGTACTCCACTAGATTCACATGGAGTGTTTATGTTAAGTCTCACTTTTTGAGTTTTTGTGTATACGAAACATCCGGAGAAATTTAAGGGAAAACTTGAAATAGTTGTGCATGTGAAAGCACATGCAAATGGGCCTATCCTCTCTATCTACTTTGTATATTGAGAGAGTTTTGATTAAATAGCACATGGATGATATAATATGGACTCCCCCACCAGGAAACTAGTCCCCACATTTTTGTAACCACTAACTGTATAACGGTGATCCTTGTCATTTATTATTGCTTCATTTATCTTAGACTATACATTTGGTTTCTATGGTAAAAAAATTTGGCCATCAAATTTGTATATATTTCTAAATCAATTGTAAAAGTTAATTGAGTGGTATTACTTTTACAAAAGTTCTTTTTGAGATTAATGTAATGATTATATTTGAACATTATTGTTCGCAATGATCTTTAACTTGTCTTGTTTTGGTAATAAACACTTTTTTATGAAGCATATTTTTTTCTTTCTTCTATAAGTATGACTAAACAGCAAACAATTTATTAGCAAACAAGAGAGAGTAGATCGTGGAACTACTTATATATACTCTCTCTATCTCCCTTACTAAAGGAGTATATTTCTTGCCCTTAAAGTGTGTGTATGTATAATAATCGAGTAGTACTTCATGCAACATAGGGAGTATATGATATGTAATTTAAAGACAAAGGTAAAACTAATTTAATTTGATTAAGATGAATGTAAGAAATTAAGGGAACTCTTTCATGCACACATGAAATTGGAACCTTTTTTACTATAGATCCATTAGATGGCAATATTTCCAAATGATTTACTTTGTAGGCAAAAAAAGGGTTTAATGGCTAGTTCGTTGCTAATTATTGGTTCACCATTTCAATGTTTGTTTAAAGTTTGATCATAGCTTCATAAAGATTTACTATTATTAAAAAATATATACAAAAAAATTAAGAAATCCGTCTTTCAAATGTGGTCACTAATCACTAACTCACTAAAATATCGAAAAACACTAGAAAGTTAAAATATCTATGCAAATCAATACTAACATTTGTAGCTTCATTTGTCGAACCACGTCAACTTAGACAAGTAATTTGTCAATCAAATGTTAATTCTATGTAGATTTGCCGAATCATTAAGATAGAGACAATAATAATACGTTAAAATGAGGTGAAAATAATAGTTCTTCTCCACTAATTTTCTTTTCCTTCTTGAAAAAGAATGAGGATAAATCAATGATATTGTGTGCACATGATACCTCTGATATTGCCAATTGTGGCCTTACATAACCTCATAAAAGATATGGTTGAGCCAAAACATGCAGTAAGTTGGAGCTACTTGTGCTACTTCCCTCCTAAATTCTTTCATGTCTGCAGTTTCATCCAATTGCCTAAAGTCACGAGAGTTTTGGATTATAGTTCTATATATATAAACAATTTGTTAGAAAATAATTATGTTAGTAAATATTGACATTTGATCTGATTCTATAATGTTGGTAATTCCCTGCCTGCGATTTTAATTTCTTGTTCCTTTTCTATTTTAACGCATAAGTTAGAATTTTATGTAGTTATAATAACTGTCGTTTTAATATGCACTATTGATTTCCTTTTTGTTATCCTAAAGAACAAAGGGTTTTTCCGTCTTTAGTTTCATCACCAAACAAATGTTTTATATATTGTCAAAAATACCTTATAATGTCAAAAATTACTTATAAATCATCTTCGGGGGAGATATAGTATAATGAGACTTGTAAGCAACATGGACTGATCTACCGTATAAGTATATATGCCTATATAGCACTAATTATAATGTTGTTCATTTATGGAAAAAGATGGATTATCAAAGATAGTTTATAGAAGCGGTGGTTTATGGATTGTTACACCCAAGAATTCGTGTTATGGAAAAACAATATTCGAAGTTATGAATATGAAGCCACATTTGAGTTTGTATTTTTTTTCTACGTTGTCTAGAATGTTAGTTTTATGATAGCAATTATTTTAACATAAAACTTACATACTCCATTTAAAAAATGAACATGAACAAAACTTGCAAAAATTCTCTATCATTCAAGACAACAACGTTTTTAATTGAAGAGGATTCACAAAGATAATATTTTTATTTCTATTACAAGATTGTGCTAGCTAATTGACATATGAATTAATAATTCAGATTAATACAATGTTAATACTTCAATATGGTATTCATTTTTTTGTGGGGGATATGATATTCATAATTGAAGTTCAATCAATAATCTACTAGGAAATATCTTGCTAAAAGACCATAATTAAATGCTTAATTCAAGGACAAGTGGGTCATACGTCACTTTCACAATTATAGAATTTGTAAACACTTTTGCCTGTTGAGTCATGCATGAACATGTTACATGATCGTAGAGTTCCTATAAATACCATATCGACTCACCAAGTCTTGCATTCAACAAAACTCATTCTTCTCAGTTTCTACTTTCTAGTACTACATCTCTAAAAAAATTGCTTGAAATTACCACACACACAAAAATTCTGCTTTGTTTCCTTGAGAAATGGCAATGTCAAGGAACCTTTCTCTTCTGCTATATGTCACTTTGATGCTCATTGTTTTGACAGCAAACCAGGTATATATATGAGACATTATCTCCAACTTTGTAATGTTATAAATATAAACTTCTCATATTTAATTTTCCGAGGGGAATACAATTTTTTTATTGATCTTGCTGTCACTACTACAAGAAGCGGGTAGCTACTAATGGTCGCTAATTTAATAAATGTGACTATTAATTTGAAGGTTGCAAAAATGCAATCATTATTCATTAATTTCATTGTTACTTGTAGTGAGTAAGGCTAAATGGAGCATAGTTTCCTCTTGTGAACATGTGAGCGTGGAATATGATAAATTAACTTGATATGGGTGTTTAAATTTTTTTCCTTAGAAAAGTGAACTTGAGGGTGGGGGAGTAACAAAATGAGGGAGAGTGAGGGTGAGGCTAATAAGGGCAAGAAAGACATTTCACTCTTTTAGTAAGGCTAAAAAGAACTTTTACTTGTCTTGTAATGGTAACAAACACTTTTTCATCAAACGGCTTTTTCTTTCTTTCTTTTACGAGTATGACTAAACAACAAACAATTTGTTAGCAAACAAGAGAGAGTAGAGTGTGTAAAAATCGTCCAAGTGGAACTACTAATTTACCCTTCCTCTCATTTGTTTGCTAACAAACAATTTACTTTTTCTTCTTTTATGAGTGCAATGTTATTTTGATAAGTAAGATATATTAAAGTCGGGTATGTATTTACTGATTTTTGCAGGCTGAAAGTCAATCTTCAAAGCCACAAATCCAAACTAGCCACTCAATTGTAAGTGCTTGTAACACTAATAGGCCATTAAATAAAGTTGAAGAAAATTGTGATTTTTGATCTTTAATTGGAAAAGTTTCATAAATGATTTAGCTTTATTGGAAGAAAACGATCCAAATAGGTAGAGTAATATTCAGTAAATGACAAATATATATATGAAGAAAGAGGGAAAAAAGTATAAGCGTGAGAAGTGAGTAAAGAGAAAAGTACTACTATTTTTGTCATTTCATGATGTGTTAAGGTAAAAAGCTTTAATCTTTATATATGGACTTATTGTATACCTTCACGAAAGTGAAAAAGAAACACATACACTTGGTAATATTTTACTGCATAGTAATAATAATGATAATTGTGAATATGGATTAAAAGTGTGAAAGTATTCTAATGAATCACATTTCCCTCTAATCCAATATTTTTCCACAATATCTACAGACTACAAGTATTAATGTCATTGAACTTTTATGACACCGAATAAGAAAAAATTATCATACAAATATGTATCGTTGGTTGAGGTCTCTAACCAAAATACATATCTTACCAGGTCCTCAAAAAAGACAAAAATCCTATAAAAAAAAGAAGACAAAATTACTCACTTTTCCCCCTGTTTTTCTTATTTATATGCAGCATGGTGCCTCACAAGGGAGCCTCCATCCTCAAGGTAGTTCTACCATCCATATCTTTGCCACAAATTTCTGATTTTACCTACTATATGTCTCATAACAATGATTATTTATTATAATAAATGTATTAATAAAATTGATCTCCTTATTTATGTTAAATGCTTATATTTAAAAAATTCCCGAAAAACAAGTAACTACAGATGTCATAACAAGAAAATGAAGAAAGTCCATCTCATAATTATATATTAGTCCAAAAAATTCCGGTTAAAGCTAGTACTATAGTGCAAAAGCCAATATGATAATAGATTAAAAATGGAGGACGAAGTATGTTTTATGTTTTGTCCTTTTCTCACTAAAACGCTTAGTTACTCACTATATATATTCACAAAGATAGCATATGTAGATGTGTGCCTAACTCCTATCCTTTATGTAGATGTGAGATGATTAATCACTTTTTTATTTGAGGTGATATAATTAGTCACTTATTGTTGAACCGATGTCAACTATTCAGATCAAATTTAGATTTAATTAGATCATCTACAAGATGTATTTCTCCCTGTCTCCCTCGCATATCAAATGAATTATTATGGCAACAGTTCGAAAATTTGTGGTAGCACAGTATTGCTAAATACGTTTGCTTTAAACCCTACCAGACATGGTTTCAACTTTCAAGTCTTGCACAGTTGCAAACTTGCAATTACTGATATATTAAAGGATTATAGTACACTAGTCAATAGTAGTCAGATGATACAAACATTTTTTCAACGTTAGACTAAGATGTATAAACATACTCCATACCTCCGTTATTTCAAAAACAAAAAAAAAGTTGCTAGGAGAAATAATTTACTAGACAATACCTTTTCACGGCAATCAGTCTAATTTAGCAATAAGTCAAAAAATAATAATATCACTCTCTCTTTTCATATATACAACACATAAAAATAACCTGAATGTAATGTTATTCATCAGTATTTACTATAAAAAAGTTATTCGTCAGTATCTAAATGATCTTTCCGTTTTCTTTTGTTGTTCCTAATTGGAATCTTTTTGTGAAAGGAAATTGGTCAAAGTATGAAGAACTTTCAAAATTGGTCAAAGTGACCTAGACCTAGAAAAAATCATGACCTAACCAAAAACTAAGAAAAGCTCCGCTAAATGTCTTTATATCCCATGAAAAGCTTCTAGAGAGTAAAGTGCACTTCAAACCGAAACTTGAGAATTGAGATTGACCGACCATAATTCGACCAAATCGCTAAAATTAGCCTCAAAAAGCACAAAATTCAAAAACTGACCCGACAAAACCAACAAAAGTTAAATGACTACCATAATACCCCCGCTACACTTTGAAATGAAAAGAACTTCAAATCTTGAAAATTTGATCGGCTCACCTGAAACCGATCCCACCATTTTACTACAATCATATTTATTGCTTATTTTGTATGTGTATTATTTTCCATATTCATTCACTATCCATTATCACTATTACTAAATAGGATATGTGTATTAAAAGCACATAACTCAAAAACTGACCCGACAAAACCAACAAAAGTTAAATGACTATCATAACACCCCGCTACACTTTAAAATGAAAAGAACTTCAAATCTTGAAAATTTAATCGACTCACCCAAAACCGATCCCACCATATTAGTCATTTACTACAACCACATTCATTTACTCTCCATTATTACTATTACTATTACTAAATAAGAATATATGTGTATTAATTTGGTGATTAAATGAATTATGAATGCAGATTGTGGACCAAGGTGCACAATGAGATGCTCAGCCACTCAATACAAGAAACCGTGCTTGTTTTTCTGCCAGAAATGTTGTGCTAAGTGCTTGTGTGTCCCACCTGGTACCTACGGCAACAAGCAACTATGCCCTTGCTACAACAACTGGAAGACCAAGAGAGGAGGCCCTAAATGTCCTTAATTATTTTATTTATTTTGGACCCATTTATTCTTCTCAGTATTATTACTTATTAGTTTTACCAACTACTCAAATTTAGGAGTATTTATTGCTCTTACTTAAGTAGTTGTAGTACTTTCGTACTCTTCTTTAAGCTCTAACTACATTAGTATTAGTAGTATTTACCACTACACTTTTAGGATCTACTATCAAGAAAAAGAAGCAACCATGCAATGCACCTAAGATATGGTCCTTTATAGAAGTAGTTTCTTTGATGCAGCTACATATTATAATTTGATTATATGTATGTTTGTTTTTCGAATTATATGTAATGTAATGTATTGAATTTGTCATTATCATATGAATTATCCAAGTTTGGTTTTGCAGTTTGATTTAAAAGATTCTCCTTTTCTTTTCAATAATACGGTTAGTAATTTAACACGATGAAACTATTTTTATACATAGCAGATATGAAATCTTTATGTGTGCGTTTGTACATCTGTAAAAATATTGACGAAAATTATGATTACAAAAAAGCCATAACTTTAAGAATCAATTAATAATTAAGGATGTAAGATGTATGTTGACATTTTCCATAATCCAAACTTTATCAAGGATCCAAGCATATAAGGATAAATTCTCTGAAAATATTCCAAGGCAAGATTTGAGAATTGTATAATGTGAGCTTGACTAGAAATATTCCTAGGATTTTAAGCAAAATCAGGGACTTGGCTATGACGTTTAGAAATTAGGCCCGTAGCCTTTAAAGCTATACTTGGATCTGAAGTCTGAACAAACATATATGCTTCAGCACTACAAACAATTTGGGCTCTTAGCTATACTCAGTTGGGTTGGGCTAACAGTTTATGATCATTCTTTTATGGTTATAAAATGAGCCTAGCCCAGAGCCCTATAATGTAAATCCGTCTCCCAACATACACAACACTTACCACTAGATCAAGTTTTTTTCACTTTTTTTGGTAACAAATACTACAGTATACTTCCTCCGTTCTTAGTTTATTGCAACAATTGAGGTTTTGCACTATTCACCCACCACAATTTCACTCTCTATTGTGATTGTTATGTAAGAAAAAATATACTCATGTGAGGTCTTGTTAGTTTCGTCTCAGGGGCGAACCAGACTTGGTTAAGGAGGAGGGCCAAGTATACTTCCCTTTTTTTATTACATTGTGAGGGGTCACTCCACTAGAATTCCTAATTTTCTTTCATTTGGGCCTCTTATATATTATAGGTACGGTTGGGCTAGCAGGGCCATGACCCTCTGAGGCCCCTTATATGCTTCGCCCCTGTTTCGTCTCAATATATACTTTGAAAATATCAAATTTTTATAATTTTTACTAAAATGTAATTAAAGATATTAATAATTAAAGTTGTGCATTAGCGAGCGTGAAAACTCAATTGTTGCAATAGAATAATAACGAAGGAAGTAGTATTTTTTTTTATGGCTTACAATATACTTAGTATCTAAACTTGTGCTTGGTATCAAGTACACTATGAAGGTCCTCAAAACTTCACACATTGGTGGATTGGGCTAGTGTGGACTTTGAAATCCACATTTTAGGAACCTATTGCGAGTAATCCACATAAATAATTACCCAAAACAAAACAGAAATTGAGAACTGCCATATTCCACTTAACTTATGTTGTGTTGTATCCTATATAACTCGGACTCCGGATACATATGTCAGACGCAATATTTATCTAAGTGTCAAATTCAGTTGTTTTACCAAAAATATTCATGTTCCCCTTCAATAATGAAATAGCAAGTGTATATACGTATATCATGGTACTCTGTATTCTACAAAAGGTACTTGAGGTAAAATGAGTAGTCTAAGAAATATAAATGGAGCTGACAATTTGAGGTTCGTGCTCATGTATGATATCGAGTTGATTTTAGGTTGTTCTCAAGATATCTATAAAAATACTATATAAAATATAGAATAATTGCATAGCATAATTGATCAAATGAGGTCATATTTAAGTTGTTCATAATCATGTCGAGTCAGTTTCGTGTTTCTCTTAATAACTTTGTGGTGTGTCAAAGATTATTAGCTCTAATATAAGGTTGTATTGCACACCAGTGCAGGACGCCAAAGCATCAGAACAAAAAACTTCATAGCTAACTATCACAGATAAGAGTAACATCTACATTTGGTGCTTTCTCTTGGAAAATCATAATGTCATTTGATTTTATAATAATGTAATGAGAACACATAATTTGGCAGCTTTTAAGTCTAATGTAAGTGCTGTTTAATGCTGATTTGCTTGTCACTAAGTCTGCTTATATGCTGTTGGTTTGCCACAAAATATGGTGTCAGTAAATCAACATGACAGTATGGCAAACTTAGTTTATGTTAATAGCAGTAACTTAAACTGATACAATATACACAGCCAAAAAAAAAGAAGATGAAGAAGAAGAAAGAAGACAACCAGAGACCACTAAAGAGGTTGTTTCCTCATATGATTTTGTGGTATACATCCGCTAGTTAACAAAACTTCTCATACAAGATTGAAAAGAAACCAAACCAATTCAACCAAAACCAATATCAAATGCTATTAATCTCATCTCCTACACCTCCATGCTGATACCGAATACAGGGGGCGATCTTGCCAGCAGATGATCACACAACCGTTTTCCTCCTTAATTCTATAGCCGTCACAACTACACCCTTGCAGCAAATGCCGTGCTTGCAACATACCGATATAGCTCAAGGGAACGCTCCCAAATCCAGCCATATCGAGCCTTTGCATCCACCTGTCGAGCTTCTCATGTCTTTCTCTTCTTTCTCCTCCTTCACAAGCAATAATGTTCTTGATCTCATCCCCGAGAAGCATCTTCTCTACTCTCCTTCTCTCAGCTGATGTTCTTGGTAGGGTACTCTCCAAGCAATCGAACAATGCAGCATAAAAGTACAATGCTTCAGACACTCTCTCCATTAGAGCCGAACCATTATGATTTGAATCTTGCTCGGCTATCACCATAATCTTCGGGGACAACCCCCATAAAGCAGCAAGAAACCCATCCATTTTTGCTGAAGCATTGATTGAGGTAGGTGATGATGAAGCCGAATCATTACTTGGGCTACTACGTCTATTAACATTAGTAGTAGCCCCATTTACATGATTCAACAATGCTAATGAGGAACTTTTCCTTTGAGTTTCATCATCTGAGGCTAAAAGGGTATGTAGTTGAAGAACCGAGCTAATGGCTAATGCTTCCCCGGTTTTAACACGAAGTTTTTCAATATCAAGATTCTCTAATTTGCTAACTACAGGATTAAACTGAAATGGCAAATCCAACTTCTCAGCTTCATCAGTTAACCTATGAGCCACTTGTTCTAACACCTCTTTCTGCTGATGAACACCAGTAATCCTCAAATGAGGTGGACCTTCTGGCCTTGCACTCAAGGCCTGAATAAGGGCAATCCATTGAGCAGGTTCTGATGCATTGAGATCAATGATATGAACCATTTTCTCCCCCTCCATTGCATCAATAATCGTCTGGTTCGTTACCACGAAAGCCAGCTTTAAAAAGGGACACAACTCAAAAAACAACTTTCTAGCAAGGATTTCCTCTGAAACAACAGGCATTCTAGTGAAATTAAGGGCTCTAAACAATCCAGGCCATGATTTGAGAATCCTTTCAGCAAGGGATTCGGCGAAATACGCAGCAATTCGCTGCATTGTATCGCCATCAGGCGTGGCAAGGTGAGAGATTTGCTCAAGGGCTAAGTTTGCATTGTCTAGGCTACCAGTAGAAACATGGTTTGCACAAGTAAGTAACAAATGTATCAAATAAAGACCCCTTTCTTCAGGTTTTAACTCTCTAAGCCAAGGATGTGGTGAACCTAAATTTGGTGACATTCTAGAGAAAAATTGAAGGGGTGATGATGAAGTTACTGATGATCCATCATCTTGAAGCATTGGTCCCATTCAACAAATAACACCACCCAAAAAGAACAAGACTTTATCCTAAATTAAAACCCAACAACTCCCAACAATAATCTTAACTTTAATTATCAAAATAACCAAATTAAGCAAACAACAACTCTATGAAATGGGATTTAACAGGTCAAATTCAACAAGGATTTTTTGGATGAATAGCATAAACTAAGCAAGAATTCAGACAAGAAGATTAATCAAAAACAGATACTTTAACTACAAGATGGATCAGTTTCAACAAACTTAACATCAAGTTAAGGTATGAAAGAGAAGAAAACAGAGGAAACTACCATGAAAAAAAAGCTTGAAAGATGAGTAGATTGATTGAAATACACCAAAATCTTTCTGGGATTTGCAATTCACTCAAAACCCATTAATAGCCCCAAAAAAGTTCTCAACTTTCAGATTGAATATAGCTCAATTTCTCTATATGTTGTTGTTTCTTTGTCTAAAATTTGGTGGGTTTTTTTTTCTGAGAATTTTTTCCTAGTTGCAAAAGTAGGGAGAAAGAGAGAGAGAAGAAGAGAGGAGGTTAGAAAGAAGGGTGTGATTTGAAGGACTCCACAAATGAATGAAGGGTACGTTAGTAGACAATGCGTGGTAGTAGTTTTTGTCGTCAACTGATTTGTTTGGTTGTTCTTTCTTTCTTTCTACTCTTTTCTATAAAAAACAGAGGAATATGGAATTTGTGAGAAGGAGAGCCTATTTGTTGTTTTTTGTTCCTCACATTTAAATAAAATACTACTTCCTGGTTCCACAATAAATGAAACACTTCCTGCCGTTTATGTGAGCTTTTTTGAGACAAAATGTTTGACTTATTTTGAAACGGAGGAAGATATATAAAAGATTATAAAAATAAAAAAATTATTAATTAATATATTTAATCAGATAATTAATTTGTGATTAAGAAAAAAGTAGTAATAATTCTAAGGTGAATAAGTGTGTGACTGTGTGTTAAAAAGTACAAATGACTAGTATGAGTAATTGCTGACTTTAACTTATAACATGTTTATAAATGAATGATTTATAGATTACTTCAAAAGGATAAACGAATAATTTTCAGATAGTGCAACTAATGGAATACGTAAGTTAAGATGAGTTTATGATAGAATCTACTAAATGTAAACGAGACAAATTTTAAAAACGTGAGTTATTCTTTTCGTTAAAATTTGCTTTTAGCTTTTGAGTTAGATGATGCGTCATAACTAATACTCCACGAACTAGTTTCAAGAGAGCATGCAAATAATTATGAGAGTGTTTTTTCGAATTCAATAAAGTTTGTTGAGGTCCAATAAAAAATTTTCAAGTCCTATTATGTGTATTTTGTAGACAAGCAAGTGAAATCTAGGCTAATAAAGTCGAACGAAATCTATAAAGCTCAATTCGGATAAGTGATTAATAACAAATAATTTATGGTGTAAAAACTAATATTATCTATCTAAATATATTAAAAGGTGTTCTCAACGAGGAATTGTCTTGCGTGGCGCTATCATTGTAGGTTTTGACTTCGTATCTTGCTTATTCTAATAAAAAAAATAGATGATCGTGGTATAAGATTTGATCACATGACGTCAAACTCAGTATCTTAACGTCTTAACTACTAAACCAAGTAATATTTAGTGTTATAATTTAATATAAAATATTAATAAATAATATATATAAGTACGCGGGCGTAAATGGCCTAAAAACTACGAGTACTTTAATAGTATAAATAAAGTGAGAAAAGATTTAGTGTCTTTTTCTTCTTACAAGAAAAAAGGCTCCCATTTTATTCAATGGATGGTTTCGTCTTGACCTGATGTGGGTTTGGGAATCAGGGAAAAGAGCCAAAGAAAAAGCTCCCCCAATTTATTCCAAATCAACACTTGGCTCCAAACATGCCTTAACAAAGACAAACAAAAGTAATCTCTCTCATCCCTTGAAGTTTTTGTTTCCTTGTGGGGTTAAGTGTGGGAATTTGCATGGAACCTCACAAAAAAAATGCTTCCAAAAAGTCATTTTGTTTGAAAGCCAACACATCAAAGACACATACAAATTGGTATTTATCCCTTCTTCCTATTCAAGACAAACGAGACAAGGTGGTTAAGGATACGTCCAAAAGTAGATAGCACATTTATCTTTATATGTGGACTCTCTTTTTAAACCTTCATTTGTCCTCTTTTGCCAACTACTTATGACTTCAACTTTATGTTTTTTTTGGATGCAAATACATTTTGGATATAGTTTTTTATTTTATTCTTTCTTTTTTTTCTTCTAAAATATTGTTTCTTGAAATGAGATTATTTGGGGGTTCTTTGAAATAAGATGAAAAATCTTCTAAAAGCGTTTTTAAAATTACGCCGTGAGTCTAATTTGTTATCATAATTAGCATGATTTATTATTTTTCACCTTTAAAATAAATTTAAAACAGTTGAGGTAAGAAGTATTTCGCAATTTAAACAAATTGGAATAGGTGTAAATAAGTTCAATAAGTTCTGATAAGTTTATACGATTAGACCTTCTAACAAGAAAAGAATGAAGCTTGTAATATTTTTTATAGACAAAATTTCTATTATTTTTTACTATTATGATTTTCTTTTTACTCAACCAGATGGAGTACTACCGTAGAGGAGTTTTCAAATATTCAATCAACTGAAATGATCAAATTAGGATGAGAAAAAGGAAATTGTGCATTAAGTGTTGCATCTCACTATTGAATAATGATAAATTAATAATATTTCCTTTCTTTCCAAAATAGTTGCAAACTTGCAACACTTGCCTTTGGCAAGGAGATTTAGGAGGGAGTAGGAAATGAGGTATTGTGTTGATATTTATGTTAAAGTAAGGAGAGAAAAAAAAGTTGTTTAGTGTAAGTGGTCCTATGTGTTGAAGTGTAGGTATATTAGTAATGAAAGAACTACTAAAAAAGGCAAGTGTTACATTAATTTTGAAGCGAAGGAAGTATATATTATTCGACTACTCATACTTGTTAGAGACTTTTGTTACAAATTAGATTATAATCTTATTTGTAAATATATGTTACATTTTTTAGAGGTGACGTATATATGAACATCTTTAACATCAACAATATGGTTTTTCAAAAAGGAACACTTTGAACTTATTACTTGACAAATTTCACACTACAAGCAACCATTTGAATAAGATAATGTGTTATGAACAATAAAGCACAGGCAGCTGTAGGTCACTAAACGGAGCTTTAGCTGATATTTGCACAATTCGACTTTTTGTCTTTTTTCAATTTGTCTTCAATCAAACCCAAGAAGACAAATTTTAACAAAGAAAAATCAAGACTAGTCCAAAATTTTGACTGATACAAACAAAGTACAATATGAATTGAAATGGAAAATAACGTAACGCGCACAATATTTTACCCATAACATGCCTAATTTTATCTTTGGACTTTGGTGCTCTTTGGGCCGAAGTTTTTTTTTTTTTTTTAAATAAATATGAAAAAAGGAGTAGCAAATAAGTTATACACTTCAAAATACATAGATGTACTTTCAAAATATATAGTTTTATGTACTTCCAAAATATAAACTAAATATTTAATTTATTTTTCTAGCAGGGTCCATTTAAATAAATAAGATGTGATTATGAATTTAGAGTACATAGGCTCTATGTCTTAAGAAGAACATCTCAATTTGGCTTTTGCGGTGGCGTATGTCCATCATACTAGAGAATTATGATTTCATTCTTGATAATCAAGATCATCCCATCAATTCATAATTTGGTCAGAATTATATATTTTAAAAAGTGTTTTATAGTCAAATTTTGGGTGCCTTATCTTTATATCAATAAGAAAGTTTTGGTGCAATATTAAGCCTAATCAGGTATAGAAATAAGATAAAATTAGAGCTTATTATATCCAATTAAATTTGATAAATTTAGGTGAATAGTCTTTAACATGTTAGTTCCTAAAGTGCACGGTTTTGTGCACCTATTGTTATTTCAAATAATTTACCAAAATATTTCCTTTATTTTTATTATTTTTTGGAATTCAAAAAATAATCCATCATAGTATAATTAGAATTTAAAGTAGACTATTAGTATAGATAACTTTTTTTTCATATTCATTTAGCACATTGTGGATGATATTGTATCAGATAATTTTTGGCATAAGTTGGGAATGTAAGCTCGGATTTACACATTGTTATTTAAGTATTGTTTTGTTCAATCCATTATAACTTGTTTTAGAAAAAAAAATTTAGAAAAAAAATTTAGATGAGTAGCCTAACATATTTATGATTGTCTAAGTAGAGGTCATTTGACTAGGGGAGTGCAAAGGTAGGGTCGGATCGGAATTTGGACGGGAATGGGCTGAATTTGGGCCAGGGCCGGGTGGATGGTCCGATCCGCCGGTCCGCCAAAAATCACGATTTCGAGTTTCCGGTCTGTCCAAATACGGAAAATTCTATGCTGGACGGTGGATCGGAATTTCTTGGTAAAAAAAAATAGTTCAAGGGTTAAAAAAAATTTATTAACTTTAAGATTATAGTTGTTAGAATTATTAAATTTTAATGTATCTAATTTATATATATGTATAAATCTAAATAAAAAAGATTTTTTTTTTAAAATAATACAAATTCCGATCCAACAAGTCAAAATCGGACTGCAGTGAAATTCGGTCCGGTCAAAAAAATCGATTCGGTCCACCGATCCAACCGGTTCTTATTCGATCGCACCTCTGCATTTGACCACGTGTTGGAGGTCCAAGAAGGTCCAGGATGATGATAGTGAAATACTGATCTATGTAAATTGCAAAAGTAAAGGTGGCTCATATGTGAAGGGAGTCTTGGGAAAATTAAATCACATGTAATAATTGTCCCACATTTGAAGAAATAGAGTAGGGATAACCAACTTAATTATAAATTAAACTAGTGGAGTACTCCTCTTATTAATTGCTTTTAAAGTGGAGCCATTTTTTTGGAAGGGAAGAACATAGGCTTTCTTGAGACTTTGTATGTGGTCAGATTCTCCTTCGACGTGGGTTTTCATGTTTCGCACAATTTGAATTTGGTGTATGATGTGTAATATTGAATTGACTTAATTAACCTTCTTTAAATGAATCTTTGAATTTTGAAAACATGGACCTTCAAACAGGAATTAATTTAGCTGCATTAATAAGTATATACAATAAAGTTTAGTATTTTAATATATATACACACAAAAATAAAGTCGAAGATGATGCATTGATGTTGTACTGTAGTGGAGTAAATAATTTTGCAATAAGACAAAGCATTTACTAAGACTTTGAAGCAAAAAGTCCAATGCTTAATTTCATAGACTTAAAGGGATGGGTTATGTTTAACATTTCAGGAAAATTAATTTTGTCTTTTTAGGCCACCGACTACTTGAAGAAGTTGGTTAGTGTTTTGTAGGCAATAGTAGCTGATTTTAGTGACATCTAATTAGGTGAGCTTGTAAAATTCTATCAGTACAACCAACACAACAATAATTTATCTTTGCCATCTAAATTGGATGTGGTAATAAATAAAGGAAAATATTATGTGTAGCCCTAAGGGCTATATATAAGCATTAAATACATTTCTTGAAATAGTATTATTTGAAGAATGAATGACACAATCACACATCAATCGATATAACTTATTGCTTAATATTTTCATTTTAAGGGTTACATATAACATTTTCCATAAATAAAATATTGTACGAGCAGTAAGTGTTGCCTAATTGTGTAGGTATCACTTTTGATTTCAGGAGTGTTGGAATCGAGTCTCATCTCTAATAATGTTGGACTACTAATTTATTTTCCAAACTTGCTACGACTTCTCCGATCCTTACCTACCTAGCAAATAAATAAACTTGCTACTAATTTATTTTGTACGTACAAGTGGTATTACTGTTTGGATCTAAAGTTTGGGAGTGGTTATGTTTTGCTCCACTAGTAAAACATTTATAACTACGCTATCTAGGTTTGTGCAAAATCTTATCTTGATAAACTAGCTATTGGTAGCAGTAACAAACGAGATAGTGGGTATAATGCACTAGAGATGAGCCCACGTTTCAATCTCGAGATCATATTTAGTTGGGGTGAATTTCATCCTTGATTGGGTCAAGTTTGGTTAAAACATATACACGATTAATTTGGTCCATCTTCTTTAATGACAGTGCAACATCATGAGTAACCACATATACTACCCCCATTGAAACCTTAGTAATATACTAATCTCCCCAAATATATGCATATTAATAACCTCATTTAATTTATGTTAATTAGTAACCCACGTCGCACCATCAATCGACAGTTGGCTGCCTCCCATACAAGAATATGTATAAACAATTATGTAAAACATAATATAATAACATATTATGATGATCAGGTGAAATTTGGGTCGAACATGAATGGTTCGAGTTCAAATCCGGTCAGATTTAAGTTTTTCTCGATAACTTAGCTAAAGATAGAAAGACCGGCCAAATGATCTAAAAGTGTATTTGACACATTTGTACTCTAAAATGACTCGACTATAGCTTAATTGCCGACACCGTACCATACTTTGATCAATCAGCTCTACTACAATACACTAGTGCATGTTGTGCATGGCTCTAATTTATGCTAGCTACTTCCAACCGCGTTAATAAGTACATATAATCTTGACCTATTTAAAACCCCTCCTATAAACATATACTGTCATGGTTGTTGGCTGCTCATATTATTACTCATGCAATATAAAGCCATAAAGTTTAGAAATTAAAAATTTTGAATTTTCTGTTCTAATTTTGCAGGGAGTTGAGGACCATATATAACAGAGGGGTGATAAAGCGCGCATGGTGAGCGGCTTATCTACCTCCTCGCGTACAATCATTAATTGGTGTGGCACACTGTCGAGGAAAAAAACGATTTATATTAATAAAAAATTGTGGAACGCGTTAAAATAATATTAAGTCGAAAAGTGATGCGACAACTTTTCCCCAAAAAAGTACGATTATGAACCCGTGTTTGTGTATTTGAAAGCGCGGTTATTGTTAAACCAACCCCGTTAATGTGTTTGAAACCGTGTTTTTGTTAAGCTCAACCCGTGTTTGTGCAAAAGTAAACATGTGATATCTGACATAAAGCAAAAGTTGCATTGATTTGCGTGTCCCATTCAGCTTTCCCCCCCCCCAAAAGTACATTTGATTATTGATACGAACCCATGTTTGTGTATTTAAAACCCTAGTTATTGTAAAATCAACCCATGTTTGTGTGTTTGAAACACATGTTTGTGTTAACACAACCCCTATTTGTGTATCCCTTTTCCCCTTCCATTCCCTTTTCCCCTTTTACCCCTGTGAGTGGGTAGTGATAACCGCTCACAATGAGCGCTTTATCACCCCTCATATATAACAATAGTAGTTATAGTACAATGTGGGTTGCCTTGTTCATGAAAGTCCAATATTTACAGGAGAGATCCAGCTACGAATCAAAGGCTTTTTTTGGGGTCAGTCATCATGAGAAATGACAGCAAATCTAACGTCCCAGCTACTAGCATTTTCAAAGAAAGTTACTAAGAAAAGAGTAATGAGAAAGTTTCCTATAATTTTTTTTTTTCTGCCAAACTTTTATGTTTTACAGTTTACACAATCGCCAAAAAGTTTGAACCTGCATGCTCTGGCTCTCTTCACTTACGTCTCCTACAGTCATGCTCATGCACATATAGGCCTTGTTTTTGGGTGAATTGGGTGAACCGAAGCGAGCCCGAATGAAAAACTGTAAGAGGAAATTCTTTGAATTAAGCTGAACTGTCTTTAACCGAATGAAGCTTGCTGCATTTGACCCAAAAATAAGTCCAAAAGAACAGGGTCATAATCAGAAAACAAATTACATATTGTAGAAAAAAGAAACACTTTCTCCTTTTTTTTTTTAATATTCATATACTTACTTTAATCATAATTTTTTTTTCTATTAATGGAGCATAAGAGAAAATTTTGTGGAGGTGGTTTAGAGGTGTTGCGTACTTGCATATAGTTTTAAAGAGGAGATCTGACGGTAGTCTATGACACAGATACAATAATAATGATTTCTCTATGGATAAGAAAAATGTTAATTTGTGTCGGATAATCAAATGGTTAGAGTCCGATTAATAGTTTTATCTTCTATCACACCCTCACGCGACTTCGTGAGAACCTTTCCTTGGGGTGGATGAGCTTTAGACCCATGACCTTTATATTATGTGGGCTCGATACGATGTCAAAGGACCAATTCAACCAAAAAGCTACTACGATGGTTGAAGCCGCAAAAATAGTTTTATACTCTATCAATTTGTTAGATAGTAATAAATTATTAAATAATAAATAAGTAATATAGATTAATTTAAATTAACCTAATAGTTAGACTATTATTTTATATCTCATCTCCCTTTCATCTTTTGTATTTGTATGTTATATTTGTATTTTGTTGTCCACAATTTTCTATGAGCCTTAGAATTAAGTTTGGCTTAGTTGGTTGGAGGTCTCTCCTTCCATCCTCGTGACAGAGGTTCGATTCTGCCCTTGCAAAGTAGGATCCAGATTTCTCCCCATTTGCACAAGGAATTCATCTTGCGTTATTAAAAAAATAAAAAAATTCTATGAGCCTTGACTTTGATTTCCCTAATAAAAACAGGGGAGAAAACTGAAGAGCATACTCAACCTCTACTTTTCAACTTCCCATTCACTTGTCCACCTCTCTCCTTACCAATATCTTCAGGCTTTCATAATAATATATATATATATATTGCTATACTACAATATCTTAATCTTTATACTTCATATGGTTTTTGTCAAGTATATATGACATGATGTATGTATCTCTTTCCATAACCATAACCTCCAAATAGAATGGGACTTTTTATGGCAAACATTGTTAAAATTAGGCTTCCCAACCAAATGGATTGCCTGGATTAAGCAATGTGTTTCCACCTGTTTCCTACTCTCTCAAAGTTAATGGTAAATCTCTTGAGTGGTTTAAACCATCTCGAGGACTTCGTCAAGGGGACCCTCTATCCCCTTACCTATTTATTATTTGTATGGACGTTCTTATTCAAAAGCTTACTATTGAGAGCGCGCTGCCAAAGTCAGGGTTAGGGTTCAAAATAAGCAAAAGGGGATCAACTATCCCCTGCTTAATGTTTGCAGATGATAGTCTTGTTTTCTGTAAAGTTACTTCTTCTGCGTGCACAAAATTAAAAGCGATCTTGGATGAGTTTTGTACTATGTACGGTCAGCGATCAACTTTCATAAATCGGCAATAGTTATCTCAAAGAAAATTCCTAACTCTAGGAAGTTCTCTATTGCTAGTTTTTTCAATATGACTCCAAAGGCATGCCTTGGTCGTTACGTAGGAATATTCTTCAGCTCGTATTACCCTACCAAACGAGACCATAGCCACCTATTGGCTAAAACAATGGATCGAATCCAATTATGGGAATCGGGTTTTCTCTCTAAAGCAGGTCGTCATACTCTTATTCAGACTAATCTAGAATCTCTCCCAGCTTACTCTTGCTCATCCTCGCTAATCCCTACGGACATCTGTAAATCCATAGACACAATGCATCGTCAATTTTTTTGGAGGCAAAATAAGGACAAAAACAACACTCCTCTTATAGCATGGAAGACCGTCTGCTCCCCAAAATCCCAGGGTGGGTTAGGCCTTCGTCGAACTCTACCGTTAAATAAGGCTTTCCTTGCGAAAATTGGTTGGAATATAATCTCCCAACAAACCAGTTTTTGGTCTACTCTGATCAAAGAGAAATATCTTCATGGTAAAAGTTTTTTTGATTATACTCCTAAGCCCTACCGACTCTCATATACGGAAAAGATTTTGGCTCAACGCGATCTATTAAGAAAGGGTATTCGATGGAAAATAGGGAATGGTAAGCAAATTCTTTTTTGGCTTGACAATTGGTTAGGTCAAGAAAATCTTTGCACCTTGCTAAAGTTAAATATCAACACTATTGACCTAGATCTAAAATTAGCTCACTTCATCACCATGGAGCATTCTTGGGATTTAAATAAGCTCAACTCAGTGCTACCCCGTCATTTAACTCTGAAAATCCAAGGGATTCCACTCCCTACAAATGATTTGCCTGATACTCCCATTTGGGGTCCCACCCCTAGTGGTCTCTTCTCGGTTAAATCTGCTACTTAGTTAGCTCATGATCTCCCTGCCAAGCCTCCTTGGCCTTTCCGATGGATTTGGAAACTTGACATCCCTCCTATGCTACGAATTTTTGTTTGGCAAATTTGTCATAATAGCTTGCAGTTAGAGATACGATGTTCAACAGGCATATTATCCCAATTCACCATTGTCCTCGTTGTAATGACGGGCCAGAAACTATAGACCACTTACTTTTCACGTGCACGCAATCTATTAGCTTTTGGCGCCTGCAAGAAGTGGTGGCTTGGTGTTCCCCTCCTACTACCTTTCCCTCTATCCTACAGTTTCTTCAGGATGCAAAAGGTACACACTCATTGCCCCATTTCATTTTTCTTTTCTGGAGCATCTGGAAGGAAAGAAATGCTATTATTTTCAATAATGACAAGTGGTGCCCGTCTCGTGTTTCCCACCGTGCAAAGTTTGCACTTAATGAATGGCAAACCCGTCTTAATATAGATATTTGCCAAACTAACGGCTCTCCTCTTGCAGGAGCACCACCCCTTCCCCTTACCCCCCTTATCACATCTCTTCAAGTAGCCTGGGATCTTCCTCCCCCAGCTACTTTCAAACTTAATTTTGATGGTTCGGTTCGTGGGTTAGCTGCAGCAGCCGGCGTTGTTATTCGCAATCATCAAGGTGATCTTCTTCAAGCAAAAGCTTTCAACCTTGTTTTCTCCTCGGTGCTTATCGCCGAGGCCACAGCGCTTCATCATGGTCTCAAGATTGCTCTACAAATGGATATTCACAACATTATTGTTGAAGGCGACAACCTTCTGGTTATCAATGCTATTAATAATATGTGGTCTGTTCCATGGAAGATTGCTTCAATCATCGACGACTCCAAGCTACTACTTACAAAGTTCAATTCTTTCCAAGTTCGACATGTCTTTAGGGAAGCAAAAGAGCGGTGATTTGGATTGCTAATGTTGGTCATCTAGTTAATTCTAGTTTTGATATCTCAAATTGTAATAATTCTTCACTTTCTTCTATTCTTGTATCCGATGCATTAGGTATTCCCCTCGAGAGGAGGGTAGCCTAATGTTTTTTTCCTTACCTATATAAAAAAAAAACTATAACCTCCAAAAGGTAAAAAAAAAACTAATATGAACCTGGTGCACACTAACTTAGTGTGCACCCGATCCAGCTCACGTGAGTTGTAGTGATTACAACTTTCAGTTTTTGCCGCGTGCAGTCTTCCACTCATTCTCTCTCCTGATAACTTCTCTCTCCTCTGATAACTTCTCTCTCCTGATACTGTATTTTTGAAATGATATAGTGTATTTTGAAATAATATAGTGTATTTTAAAATGATAGAGTGTATTTGGACATGATAGTATTTTCTTTGAGTTTTTTTGGCACAAGTGTTTTGCATGATATAGTGTATATTGACATGATATAGTATATTTTGAAATGATATAGTGTGTTTTGACATGATAGTGTTTTGTTGTGTTTTTTGGCATGATAGTGTTGCATGATATAGTGTGTTTTGACATGATATAGTGTATTTTGAAATGATATAGTGTAGTTTATTTGTATAGTATACAAAATTATCATAATCGATCGTTATAGTGTTAACATGATAGTGTATTTTGACATGATGTAGTATGTTTTGACATGATATAGTGTATGTTTGTTCTGAACAACTGTTTTTGTTGAAATTTTAGAGCGAGAGAATCTTATTGAAGAGAAAGAAAATCGCGGATTTTAGAAAGTGGGAGTGACTAGTTTGTAGCGGGGCACGTGCCTGGGCCTGGTCCACAATATTTTTAATGTGAACCGGGTCCACGCAAGACGGATTTAACATGTGGCATAAAAAGAAATTGGTGTACTAAGCATTATCTCAAGGTTCAGTATATACTTCTTTATTGTGTCTAATATATTGTGCATAATGTTTTTCTATTATTTAACTTAGTATGATATACATTAACATATAGTGTTAGGCTCGTTCTATTCAACTTATTTTAACTTATATAATCTTCCTCCGGTCTTTATTAGTTTACCCCTTTTGACTTTTGACACTATTCACATACATGACTTTGACTATCTCTTGTGATTTGTACTTAAGGAAAAATATAGTCATGTGAGATCTTGCTAGATTCATCTCAATGTGTAGTATCCAAATATCAACTTTTTGTAATTTTTGCTTATTGATAATCAGAGATATTAAGGTTCAAATTAGTGTATCGGCAAATGTGCCCCAAAGAAAGGGGTAAACTAATAAAGACCGGGAGGGAAGTATCTTATAAGATCAGATAAGATAAGACCATATCGAGATAAGATAAGATGAGACAAATAAGATGTTCTGTTCAACTTATCTTCACTCATTTCAGAAAAAAATAAGATAAGATCAGATCAGATCAGATAAGATAAGATAAGATTTTATAAGATCTTATAAGATAAGATAAGACAAAATAAGTTGAACAGAACAGACCCTAATGTGTTACTCCCCATCAAGTAAAGTGCATATACATTGCATATTATTAGAATATACCCTTTTCATTCTGTAATACAGTGCTTGTATTTCTTTTTGAGTATCACATAAAATTGATCATGCTTTAAATATTTATACTTTTAATTGTTTAGGCTGGAATATAGAAGTATGAAATATTAAAGATGTAATTTCATTGGTGGTTAGAAATTTTTGATGTAATCTTATTGGTTAATTTTGGTTTGTTTAGATCCATGCAAACTTTTGTGCCTCTCTATATCTAATGTTAATTAACATTATTTAATGTTGCTTGTTAGTTTCAATGTAGTTTTGGTTATTTTTAGCTAGAGATCTTATTATTTTTACTTAAATTAAAAAAGATATTATATTTACTTAAATTAAAAAGACAAATAGGTTTCTAATGCAAGTACAAAATTAAAAAATACAAATGATCATAACAATTTTCATTTTTTTTAATTCCCGTGATGACTTATACTCCCTATATCTCTAATTATTAGCTACACGAGCTATTTACTTTACAAGTTGAATATGAAACGAAAAAATTAAGAAATGTTGAGAAAGACTATACAAGAATTTTTTCCATGAATAATGTCAAATGGAGTATTAATTCCTCCTATGCGCTGAACTTGAAATTAATTCCATGGATACAGTCCACGTAGGACAGCATGCCAAAATTTTAGTTTTTTAATAAACCGCTACTCCAAGTAGCGGTTAATAGCAATAATGTTTCATCGAAGTTGACCGCTACTTCAAATAGCGGTTATAATGTGTCCCAAAGACAAGCTATAAGGCACGCGTATAAACCGCTACTAAGAGTAGCGGTTTATTACAGAACAAGACCAACGCTATAAAAAGAAGCAATGCGCGTCACGTGGGAGCTGTGCGCTCCGCGCACCAGGCTTGCGCGGCACGCAGAAAGCCTGCGCTAGGCGCATGCCTGCTGCGCGCCCCGCAAGCGTGGTGCGCGGAGCGCACAGCTCCCACGTGGCGCACATTGCTTCTTTTGTCTTGCGTTGAAATTTATGGTATAAACTGCTACTCTGAGTAGCAGTGTTACCTCGTAAACCGCTACCGCCAGTATTGACTTAACTTAAAGTTAACCGCTACTCTGAGTAGCGGTTTGCTTTGCCGAAAATTAAAAAAAAAAAATCTCGCGTGCTGTCCTACGTGGACGGTACCCATGGAATTAATTTGAACTTTGGCGCATATGAGGAATTAATACTCTTTTTAACATTATTCATGGAAAAAATTCGATTATACAGGCTAATTAGCAAACAACAATTGTAAAAATTGGTCAAAGGTGTCTTTGGGATTATGAAAAGGCAGATAATAAACTTTTTCTTTTAATGGGAAGAACTAAACTGGAATAGCCAATTATGATATTAGAGATGGAATTGTTTTATTAAGTACTCCCTCCGTCCCAATTTAGTTGCTACATTTGCTTTATCACAAAGACCAAGGAAATGGTGGTGCCCATTGTGCGGAAGGCAATATTAAGGGGGTAATTACTTGGGGAAAAGTTGGATTAAAAGGCATTTAAAAGTGAAATGTGCCCACACAAGTCAAGTTGGCGGAAATTGTAGAGGGAAGTTGATGAGACTAATTTCCCTCCAAAAAAATCGAACATCTTTTATTCAAACAGCAGTTACAACAGGGTCTAAATACAGAAGCAAGGCAAGAATTTTTTCCCTCCAAAATTTCAGAGCAGTTTATAATGAACATGGGTTAACATTTCACCCAAATAAAATTGAAACACCAAAACTTGAAATTCAAAGGGGAATTCAAATTTCCCCCTAAAAAATCAAAAAAAAATATAAACATCTTTTATTCAATTTGCAGTTACAACAGGATGTAAATAAACACTTAGCATGAACAGAGAACAAGTTAGGCATGATTAACATGAATACAACAAGGTAAAACAGAGAACAAGTACACAAAGATAGCAAGTTAGGCATGAGTAACATGAATAGAACAAGTTCATACAGAGAACAAGTTAAAACAGAGAACAAGTTAGGCATGAGTAACATGAATACAACAACTTAAAACATAGAACAAGTACACAAAGAGAGCAAGTTAGGCATGAGTAACATGAATAGAACAAGTTCATACAGAGAACAAGTTAAAACAGAGAACAAGTTAGGCATGAGTAACATGAATACAACAACTTAAAACAGAGAACAAGTACACAAAGAGAGCAAGTTAGGCATGAGTAACATGAATAGAACAAGTTCTTACAGAGAACAAGTTAAAACAGAGAACAAGTTAGGCATGAGTAACATGAATACAACAACTTAAAACAGAGAAGTTAAAACAGAGATTCATTGAATCAAACAAATGAGTGAAAAAAAGAGAAAATCAAATTAAACATGCACAAGATATATTGTTGCAAGAAATATTCAATCAGATTTCATCTTTTTTTCACTCACATTTAAGAGAAAATGAAAATCAGTTTCAACAAGTTTGGCATGAATAACATTCCTCTCAGGGAGTCCCCACTCATCCATATAACTCAACACATGCATTAAAACAAGATGGAGAATTGAAAAGAAGAGCACAAATAACTTGGTGGCAATATGAGGTATATGGTGTTAAAAGGCATAATGGCCAAGATATAAATCGGTGAGACCTCATTCATCATTGAGGAGTACAAAGTATTCCTCTCATGTAAATGATTTCAATTCATTAATACCCTTTTGGACATCTTATATAACACCACAAATAACATTCACATGCCTCATCAGTAATTCATACTACAATCCTATTCAATCTACCACTGATTAATTGCAAAATGGAGTACAAAAGGATGTTTCATCCCATATCATCCTTGAGGATCACACCAAAACACACACAAACAGAGAGGCAAACAGGGAGGCAAACACGGGCAAACACAGACAAACACGGGCAAAGATGCATAAAACCCTCGAGTACGAGAGGTAAACACAGGGAAAACCCTTAGAGAACAGAGGCAAACAGAGGCAAACACAGGGAAAAATGCATAAAACCCTCGAGTACGAGAGGCAAACACGAGCGAAACATAGGGAAAACCCTCGGAGAACGAGAGGCGAAACAGGAGCGCAAACACGGGGAAAGATGCATAAAACCCTCGGAGGCAAACACGAGGCAAACACGGGGAAAACCCTCAGAGAGCAAAGGCAAACAGGAGGCAAACACACACAAACACGGGGAAAACCCTCGGAGAACAGAGCAAAACGAGAGGCAAACACGGACAAACACGGGGAAAGATGCATAAAACCCTCAGAGTACAGAGGCAAACAGAGGCAATAACAACCAAACTTGCATAAAACCAAGTATACAACATAGGCAAACACACGCAAACAGAGGCAAACACAGGCAAAGATGCATAAAACCCTTAGAGTACAGAGGCAAACAGAGGCAAAAACAACCAAACTTGCATAAAACCAAGTATACAACATAGACAACACAATGTCAACACAATAAAACCAAATTATATCACTCAAGCCTCTACTTTTATTTGAATTGATCAAATTGTGCAACACAGTTTGTTCAGTTCAGTTGAGAAACAGGGCTTGAAACATGATAAACATGATGCTACATGAAATAAATTGAACATAAACCAACTTAAACCAACTGAATTCAACTTAAACCACCTCAAAGCAACATCAAATCACAATTGAACAAACATATAAACCCTATAAGTGACCACAATGGAACTAAATAAACTTAAATCAACCCTAAATAAACTTAAACCAACTGAAATCAATTGAAATCAATGAATTTTCATGCAATAGCAATATTGAACCCTCAGTGCACTTAAATCAACAAAATCAGTTAACATGAACCAAGATCTGAACCCTTAAAGTAACCTCAGTTGAACCAACATCAACCCAAATCACTGAAATAACATAAAAGCAAAAAAAATATACTCATATCCACCAATTTTGAACCATCGACCAATTAAATCAACAAAATCTCCATAAATCAAATGAAATAAACCAAAATATACGTTAAATCAACTAAAATCGAGTCAAAGGCAACTAAAATCAACGAAAATCATGTGAAATATGCATAAATCTAGTATAAGCAACTTCATTCATCCATATACAACTTAAATCAAGTGAAATCTCCTCAAATCAACTTCAATGAACCAAAAATAATTAAGCGAAATCATAACCCTAAACATGCAACCTAAAACGCAAACAAAATCATGCTTCCAAACGCAATCCCACAAGTATTTCATTCAAAAAAAAACAAAAATTCAAATAAAACAGAGAATAAAGTTAAGGAGTGGACCGATCTTCCGCGAAATAATTAAGGGGACGTTCAAAAACCATTTCCTGATGGTTTTTATACCACACTAGGTAAGATCGCCATGAATCGAAGCCTTCTGATGGGGGATCTTGAATTTTGTGCACTTTTTTTTGCGTTTTTAGACCACCAAAGTCAAGATCGGTGGTTTCTTTGAAAGAGCACCGCAAGACCAACAAAAATTCTTAATTTCAACCTCCTTTTTTGAAACCCTAGCCGTTTTTGCCTCAAAGCATCAAACTCATCAAGCAAAGAAAAGAGACGTTTCTTCGAGTTTGGAGTTAAATCGTCCAGGGAAACCCTCAAAATACAGGGGACTCAAAATTTGGACTCACTCAAAACACAATAAAATTGGTTCAAGAATAATCGCAGGAAGGCGTAGATTATTAATCTACTTTTTTTTTTGTGAAATTTGAACTCACAAACCCTAGATCGAAGGTTTGAAGAAGGAGAAGAGAGACGAAAGTGAGAGTCGGAGGAAGCGGCGTCGAGAAGAGAGAGAGAAATGAGGTGAAAGGGCATTAGGGTTTTGGAGGAGTCATTAAAAGAGCGGTTGGGTAGGGTTAAAGGGGGAGGGTGGGTATTAAATGAGGTTAGTTGGTGGATTGGTGGCTTAATTTAATGGGTAGATGGTTTAGGAGTGGGTCCTTTTTGCCATTTATAGTATATTTTGCAAATGTAGCAACTAAATTGGGACACACCTAAATAGCAAAATGTAGCAACTAAATTGGGATGAAGGGAGTAGTAAAACAAGAGGAGTATATTCTAAAAAAAGGATATTGGATTATATACTTTTTGACAAAAAAGAAAAACATCTGAGACCACATTTAACTTTCTTCTTATAATAACATTGTCAAATTACTACTTTATAATATATTACATTGAGAGCCATAGTACTAACGTAACGCAACCACCAAGTCATGTTTCCACTATACCTTGTTTGAAAAACTTAGAATAAGATGGAAAAAATATTATAACCAAATTTTCAAAAAACTGAATTTATAAATATTAGAATAAAATACTGTTCAACAATAAAACCGACCTATTAAAAATTATAACATATAGATATAGTGGGACTGCAACTGCAGCTTGTATACACAAACTTGCAGACAAAAACATAAGTTGGATGACCAAATTGTCTTTGGATATCACATGAATGCTGTTAGTGGAGTTTTTGTTGAAACCACGTTCACCTGTTTCAAATTTGAAACAAACCCCATTCACATTATTAAACTAGACCATATAATATAACTAAACTACACTAATACAAATATAATAATATGTTTTCAGCTTTGTAAAATCTGTACTTCATTTTAAGCTTTCCCTAAAATAAATCACGAAAAAAGTGACAAGATTTATGGTCTTCCACAGGAGGACAGCAAATGCCTCATATAACATCAGGCCATAGCTGATCATGGGCCAGGCAAATTCGGGTCGAGCAGTCCTTCATGCCAGGTCACAAACCCGAAAATTGCCACCGTTCGAGCCGGAAATACCGAAATTCAACCTGAACACGGCATACTTGATATGCTCTGCTCTAAGGGATCCCTAGCTCAGCAATGAAGAAACAACCTCACTGGAGGGCGGAAACCGACCAATTTTCCATCAACATAACTTGAGATTTCTATGACACAATGTAGTATGAGCTGCAAGACAAAGGACTGTATTAGTAAACTAGGCTAAACCCGTGGCTAGATAAAGAGTTTTTTTCTCTACAAAATGTATTTCTGAGATTATCTAATTAGCCATTCTTTTTATAAAATGAACAAAGGCCTACATGTTCCTTCTTCATTTGGGTTAATATAAGCCAACAAGCTCATACATCTAAAGTAGAGCTAAGAATCTTTGACACGATACGAACACAAAATCAGTCTAGACAGGACCCGATTAGATCAATTTGTTATATCATGCATGTATCCTACCTTTTGAAAAGACTGACATTTGAGAACAACCAAAAATTGACACGAGACCAGACACGAACAACCCATTTACCCAAATTGTTAGCTCTAATCTCATGAAGATGGAGTTCAAAATATAGATACATACCCAGCCATGTCCCCATAGATCCTGGAGCATAGACAACCATCAAGATTTGACTTGATCATCATATCCTCTTAATTGGGAAAGACAAACAGCAATCTTGGAACCTACAGTTGCATTATTCTTCACAAGAGCGATATCTAGACGTAAGTCAAGGAAACATACCAGCCAATTCAACAAAATCAAGAATCGGAAGATGGAATCTCGAGTGAAAAACGAGCAGAGTTGATTCAGATGTATTGAAGCTAATCAGAATTTCAGGGCATCAAAGGATACTAGAAGTCAATGAAGCTCCTCCAGTTAGTTCGTTTACTTTTGAAAGCAAAAACGGGGTTTCAGCACTTCCCTTTATGTTCTGTTCCCTGGAAAATATTCCAAATGAATTCATATTAAGACTTAATTAAAGATACTACAAGCAGATTTAAATAATTATAATTGAGAAACTTTCTGAGATTAGTATGATATCTTACCTTGCTTCAGTCAGGGCTCTCTCTATTGCAGATTCAACAAAGCTTCCAGAAGCAGAATGTTCTTTCGGAATAGGAACTGCAATTAGTATACCAGTTCCAAGCTTGAATTTTGTGTTGGCATCTGCAATTCAGAGGATATCCATCAGAAAAACAGAAATGTAAATGACAAGAAAAATACAGCATAAGAGATCAAAGTAATGGTAAGTAATTTGTCAGGCACCTATTAAGCGAGCAGCATCTTCTGGGGAGTCTATGCGACAAGAAACCTAAAAAAAACGATAATATATTCTTATTTTACAAGAGGTTGCCCTATATACAGGAATAACATATTGCAAGACCTGAAAATGCATTACATGATAAACATCCACTATTTAGAAGTATAAGTATTTGAGGTACATGGAGCTAAATTAGGACTCTGTTCCATAATATCTGACCATTTTAAAACCTTTTAATTCCATTTATTGTCATTCAAAATACTGATGCACTGTAATTTTTTCGTCTAACATATCAACACACTATATTTTGGCAGTTTTAAATATCAATGCATTAACTTACAACTTCTAAAAGCTTGTACATAACCTCAAACGACAGTCAATAGGAAAAGGAGTATACCTTACAGCCACTTGCTTCAGTAAAGAAGGCAGGAAACTCATTAGTCCTATATCCAGCAACACACACTCCCTGAGTTTCCTATGCCAAACAAATGGGACAAAATGAAGACCTTGAACTGATGTAGGTTATGAAGGCAAGATAAAATTCTGGATCTTTCATTGGTTTAGTACCAAATATTCGAGGGTTCTAGGTATGTCAAGAATTGATTTAGCACCAGCAGAAACCACTGCTACTGGAGTCTTCCCCAGCTCAGTAAGATCAGACGACACATCCATGGCTGCAAGAAAAATATCAAAACCAAGAATAATGTATAAGAGTGTTGGTCTCTTTTGAGTCAAGCTGACAAATATTTTTCCTTTTACATCCATGGACAAAAATTTAAAATTACATAGTTAAAAGATTTGGTGAATTAAGTACTGGATTTGGCCCTCTGTGGATTTTAGTTTTGTTATTGGATATCAACAAACTCGCTCCTAAATGAAAATATATACTCTGTATATGATGATGATGTCAATACAGGCATACAATATCATTGAAGCAATATTTTATTCATCAAGCTAACATATATACCTAAAGATTCTGTCAAGATGCACATCAGTGCATATTTAGAGATTGAATACACACACACGCACCCGCACGCGCACACGCACACGGACCCGCACATGCACACACACACACACACGCACGCACACGCACACACACACACACACACACATTGACATCACACACACACGCACGCACATTGACATCACACACACACACACACACACACACACATTGACATCATCATCATCATCAAACTGGGAAATCTGCCGATTTGGATTACCAGACTTCATAAGAAAGATACTACTTTTGGTCTTCTAAAACAACATAACCGTACCCCAATACCTAAAGAGGTTCCTGCCTGGGGCGTATTAAAGAGAGTCAATTGTATCCCGTCTCACTCTATGATAGGCTGATAGCAGAAAGGTTGTTTTCTTTGGATTCTTGATTGGAAACACAATGATCATATAGACATATAGTACTTCACAGTTCACACTTAAGAGGTGCAGGAATGCTTTTAGCCAATTTGATTTAGTCCTGAAATAAGATACACTCAAAGAAAATGTTAATTATTCAATACAAGCAAATAACAAGGTCAATGGGAAGTGAGAAAAGCTTTGTTCGTTAGATTTTCAAAATCAACTGCCAATCACAATCTAATGTATGAGGCTGGTGAAATATATTCTGGAGTGACTATGGCCTTGTTCGGCCCAGACCCTAGCTAGTCTAGGTCAAGTGTGCTAAACATTTGTTTACGTATCACAGCATTAGAAAATAATTACTTTGCTCTCCATGCCTGTGTACTCCCCCAATTCCTCCGGTCACAAAGACTGAAATGCCAACCTGCAGTTGTACTCATGATAGTCAGCCAACAAATGAAGATAGGAAAGGACAAAATTGTGCAATGCAATGTTGGGGAAATAGCTGACCATTGAGGCAAAATACATTGTTGCCGAAACTGTTGTAGCACCATTTCCTCTTGCAGCAACCTAAGAGTAAAAGTGAGATAATTTACTTCAAGTGAAACTAGAACCAAGTGCAGTACATTCATGTACAATAAGCATTATTTGTTGAAGAAGCATGAAGGCCAAACGAGACAAGTAAGAAGTCAAACGAACTATCATTGAAAAAAATAATTGCTACTGCACTTCAGGTAGTTTGTCACTTGCCAGACATTTTCAGACAGCCAAGTTTATTTGACAAAACTCCCTAGGGAATGCATCCTTGTCCTTCATTGACACCGAGCTCCTGGCCCCAGTAATATGCTAAGTACTGATATAAGGGGGAAGGGGCACTTAAGGAGTTTTATAAGTTACTAAGTTAGTGGCTTCGAGAATAATTAAGTTAAGTAGGATAGAAACTCTATAGATAGAGGAAGTTAGAGCAGGGAAAGCATGGGAAATATAGATGAGAGTTTTGGTGAGCTTTTAAGAGTTCATTGGGAGAGAATCAAACCTCTTGAGAGCTTGTTACTATCTTTATATTTTATGCAATTTCCATTTTATTAATACATAAACATTTTCAGTCCTTAATCATCATTACCTAAATTAGCTATGTCAGTACTTAGCATAATGACTTGGAAAAGAGACAGGATAAAAGACAGGGCAAAGAGGCTGGAAGCATGAAGGATCACAGTGCAGGATAAAGAGACAGCATATCTAGATTCCTAAACATTGGGAATAACCATTAAACATGATATGAAATATGTATCTTTTGATAGTACAGATGATTTATGAGAATCTTATATCATATTCATACCATACCATTACCCTAATATCTCTAGTAGCTTAGGGACTTAAAACATATACAACTTTACCCATACAGCTGCAAATAATCCTCTTTGATCCTCAACCTTACAGTTGCAAAGAGGTTTTTTCAAATATAAGGCAACTCACTGGCTAGCACTATCATTACACAGCAAAAAAAAAAGTAAGGGATAGTTTTAAAAAGAAAAAAAAAACTCTCTTGATCTAATCCATCACAATCCAAAGTCAGAAAATTTACCCAATGGAGACTCCTTCAAGTTATATGACAAATGCATGACTGTCTCTGATATAGGCTGAACTAGGCTACATAATTGGCGCAAATCATGTTCATCTGGTCATCATTGATGTCTTTGGATAAAAATCGTATAGCGTGGATGAGTTAGCAGTCACTATAATAAACCACATCAATTTCTTCCCAAAAGTTGATGGCTGGAATAGAAGCTCAAGAGACAACCCACATCGCAACATGATTGCCAATAGCTTTCACTTATTGGGATTTTTCAATAGAAAGGAAAGCATCAGTAATTTATGTCAGCTTAACAGATGAACTTCGAAGATACGTACAGAGTACAATCTCTGATCTAGCAGCTTCGCTAAAATATACTTCCTCCGTTTTGAAATAAGTGAAACACTTCTCTCAAAAAGCTCTCATATAAAAGAGAGAAGTGTTTCACTTATTTCAGAACAGCGGAAGTATCACTCTGTAACAGGCTGAACCACCCCCCCAACCAAACGCATGCACACAAACATCAGCGTTATTACAAGTCCCCAACGTCTCTTAAGAACTTTATTCCGGGCGAGGCAATGATGGATGCAAGTAACTTCATCCACAAAGGCAGCTGAAGCACAACAATTGTTTGCAGCTTGATAATAATAAGAAGCATGGAAAGTTTAAGAAATTAGTTTGTCCTAGTCCCCAACAATCCCAGAGAATGTTAAATCCCCCCCCTTCCCTCTCTCTGTTCAGCCAAAAGGAGGTGAAAGCTTACATCTTTTGTTGAAATTGAAATGCTATCAACATCAATACAAAAATAGGTCTAACATCAATCTATTTTCATAGGACACTTTCCTCATACAGTTTTAAACTCTTAAGTCCCGTTTGGTTAGTGGTTAAAAATGGTGGTAATGGTAATGTAATTTAGTGTAAATTGGTAAAGAAATTATAATATCAATACCCATGGTAATGAAATTTCATCACAAAACATGAGTTTTCCTATATAAAATTCTATTACCACCCAATACCACCTTCCCACGTGGTAACGGATGGTAATAAAATTTTACGAAGAAAATGGATATTTGGGGATGAGATAGCATTCCTATGGGCAATGACATAGGATTTTCTTTATAAATTTATACTACAATGCATTACCATTACCACCATTTATGACCACTAACCAAACGAGGCGTTAGCGCACGAGAACCACATGAATATGATGGGAACAAAAGTATGGCTACATGAGAATCAGCATGTAGTCATGTATGGGCTTAATTATCAACAGTTGAAACATAAAGCTGCTTCCATATGAACAAAAGTGGGGAAGATGCCAATACTAAGATATGTAAGAATCAATTGTCCTCCTCCAGGCAGATCCAAGGCTGATGGAAGTGGTGTAGGTAATGCTTAATATGAAATGGGCACTTACGACTGCAGCAATGTCACGACGAGCAGTCTTTAGAACTTGAGCTCCAGTTCTAGCAAGTCGTTCCAATTCTTCACTTTGGAGACCTAATCGTTACAATAGATACGTCAGCCTTAGGGACAGACTGAACTTCAATGTTTTCCCACTTAATGAAGATGTCTCTTTTCTTTTTATTTACTTTTTTTAAGGGGGGGGGAGGAAATACATTAGCAGATTTCATCATGCATCTACTATCACAAGTAGAAAACTGTTTGCAATCCCCAATAATGACTAATGAACAAAAGCAAATATGATAAAATCCACATTTGTCTATCCTTTTAGCTCTAAATTCTTTAAAGAGATAACCCCCCCCCCACACACACACACATACACACATAAAAAGAGGACATCTACACATATTACCTGATAACTTGAGTAAAATACATGACGAATATGTAATAGACAACAGTAGAGCAAATAAAGGATTGAGAAGTAAGCACCTATGCGTGGAATTCCATCCAATATAGCAATGGTTGCAGGAATAGCTCCATTACTTCTCACAATTGCCTCTATCTCCTTCGCAGTTTCCAAGTTTTGAGGGTAGGGCATTCCTAATATCATCGTACATATGGCAGTCCGCAAGAGTAAGGGAAATTGGTAGAAATAATTCAATAATTCAATAATTCATTAACCAGTTGGTCATATTACTCATATTCACTAATACAGTTCATTTAGAAACAATCAACCCAAGGAAGGGAAGTACTTGCACATCCAAGCATACAAAAACATTAAATTATATTCGAAAATAACCAGGTCCAATCCTTACAATTCTTGTTCTTTTATTGGGTATAAATAATAATTTTCTAGTTCATGAATTGAACAGATCACATTCATATGTTCAAAATGCAAAGAAAAACTCGAAATGCGTGCACATTCTCCCATGAATTCCTTTAAGGAAGATTATCCTAATAGTCAATTACACGCACACACAAAAGTTTCAATTTCGGCCTAACTATATAACCTAACTTCATGTAAATTATAACATATTTGAGCTCAATAATCAGACTTTACAGCCAACCACAAAACCCTTTTCAATCAAAGTAACAAGTACGAAAATTCACAGTAAAAAAAGGATATTTTACAGCATACAACATACCATGGCAAATAATAGTAGACTCCAAAGCAACAACTGCACCTCCACGAGATAAAGCATCAGAAACTTCAGGGCTTATTTTGATCAACCCACCCTACATTATATTACACCAAAGTTCAAATTTTGACATTTCCTTCAAAATCTGAACAAAATACTATCTACCCATCAAAATATTCATAAAGCACAGCACAAGAAATAATCAAAGAAATCCAAACAATAAGAAAAATATATGGTGGGCAATCAAAAGATAAATAAATTGAACTGGGTTTTACGCCATGAAACCTTGGAAAGTTGAGAACTTGAAGAAGAAGGTTGAGGGTGTAAGTGTCTTCTGATGTTAGAGAGTCTTGAGAGTGCTGCTGAATCCATTTTTGAAGTTTTAACTCAGCAATAGAAGAGAATGAGACCCTTTGTTTGACTATAGAACTGAACAAGTTTTTCTTTTTTAGGGGGGTTTATACTGACAGAATCTATATGAAGATGGAGCAGTTTACTACATCTGGATTCTGGGGTCCTGTACCAGGCCCAGCATTATAAGAAGACCCGTTTATGGAGTACCCGAGTATAAAGTAGGGACCCTTCTCCGCATCCGCCCGCCCAATTGACATCTTTAGTATAAAGATTATATAGCAGCTTGGGGCTTGTTTACTTTAACTTGTTTTTGCCGAACTTGACTCATTTTTGCCGAACTTATCTCATTTTTACCGAACTTAATCTTGCGAGATCTAACTTATCGTTCTTCAACTAAACTTATTTTTTGTTGAAAGTAACTTACTTTTGCTTAAACTTATCTCTATTATATAAGTGAAAGGGGAGGAAGATGGTGTCCCTTCTAAAAAGTCGATATACCCTTAATGAATTTAAGTTGGTATATATATTAAATAATATTAAATTCTTCCTACTTGCCATATATATTGAACAAGTTAACAATGGAATTGAATTTGAAATTTCAATTAAATATTAAATTAAGGAGAATAATTTCCTCTTCTTACATATGTGTGAAAAACTCTGATAAAAAATTAAATTGGCAATTTGATTGACACAATCAGAAGAAAAAATTATAACTTGAATTTCATATTAATAATATATTGATAATTTTTTAAAACCTAAATGTTGATTATTATTCGATAATCTCTATTATATAAACCAAACTCTTCCACTTTATTAATATTCAACGATTGAACCTGATACACAAATTCTTCCACTTTATTTGAGCACAAGCTTTCTTTTGCTTTATATATACTTCTCTCAATACTCTATTTGATAATGATTAACAAATAAACTAAAAAACCAACGAATTATTGATTTAAGAAAAACATGATTTAAAAGTTAAAAACAATTATAAATATATGTTAGGATCAAATTTTTTGTAACATTGATGAATAACTAATTGAGAAGAATAACGTTAATATGAGACGCACGCATAGCGTGCAAAAAATGCTAGTTTGAATAACTTGAGGAGAACAAACCCTTGGAATAACACTTGTGTTAAATGTAGTTAGGTTCTATTGCATCGGCCTTAAAAATTGAGTTTCTTCAAATCTGTAAAATAAGTTCATCTTAACAAAAATAAGTTTTGTTAAGTCAAAATAAGTTTTGTTAAGTAAAAATAAGTTCAACTCAGTAAGAAAATTGTAAGTTATACAGGAGACAACAATAGAGAATCAATAAGAATAAGTTTAGTTTTGTTTAGTAAGAATAAATTAAATTCAACAAAAATAAATTTATATCGGCAAATACACACTCAGTTAAGTAAGAGTTCGTTCAAGATCTATCGTTTAAGTTGAAGGAGAGATTTACCAAGATTAAATTCATTCATGATCACGGTATGGAGTAATGATATACTTGTACGAGGAGTAACGAGCAACATTATTCTCAATCTATGTCACAAAAAAAATTAGAATTACTCCTATAGACCTACAAAGAAAAAAATTATTCATTTCAAAGAGATCTATATGTACTGTCTCTTGCAAAATGTGAAGGTATACAATAACTAAAAGTGCATTAGTAATTGTAAGAGTGTTAATAGTGTATAAATATCCCCAAGTAGGGCTCCAAGTTAAGATATAATGTATTCCTAACCGTGTGCGGGTTGGGCATGTGAGGTCAAATGCACACAAAATAAAATAAATATTACTTTTAAAAGGCAAAAAGTCATAAAATACCCTTTTTCATTATCAAAAGGAGGAGAGAGAAAAGCAAACCACACAAGTTTGTGATGGATACTCTTGTCATTTTGTCACTTTCTTTTTTCCATTTAAGGTATGTTTCACTTATTTTGAAACGTTCTAAAATAGTAAGTGTTTCACTTCAGCCTGCATTCTTTTGACCGAATAAATGGAAATTCGGTTCGAGATCGGATCGATTCGATTCGGATCGATCGGTTCGGTGCGGATCGGATCGGATCGGTTCGATTCGGTTCGAGATCGGATCGGCCGGTTCGACTTATTCGGTTCGGTTCGGAATCGATCGGTTCGTACTACAACTTATTGATTTTATTATTATTATTATTATTATTATTATCATTATGATTATTATTATTATTACTATTATTATTATTATATTCTTCTTATTATTATTATTATTATTATTATTATTATTGTTATTATTACTATTACTATTATTATTATTATATTCTTCTTCTTCTTATTATTATTATTGTTATTATTATTATTATTATTATTATTATTATTATTATTATTATTATTATTACTATTATTATTTTTATTATATTATCATTATTATTATTATTTTTATTATTATTGTCAAATATAGTTTTGTATTTTTCTTAAAATATATGTCAAATATAGTTTTGTAAATATAGGAGTAGTCAAATGTATGTAAATATAGTTTTGTATTTTGTAAATTAGGCAAGTCAATATTATGTTCTTAGAATTAGGAATTAAATCTTTTATTATTCTTATTCTACAAGTATTAGGCGTGAAACATACTATTGGTTTTGTATATATTGACTTGCGAATAACAATCTTGTAGGAAAATATTATATTAATAATATTATTACTTCATATCATTATTATTCTACTTGTTATTATTAATATTACTCAATTCATAAGAATATTATTATTATGCATATTATTAGTATTAGTATTAATATTATTATTATTATTATCATTATCATTATCATTAATATTATTAATTATTATCATTATCAATGATGATAAAAATATTACTCTACATGTAATTATTAATAATACTCATTCGGATCAGTCGATTGATTCGGATCGAATCGACCGTCCGAGCAAGTTCGATTCGATTGGCTCGACTTATTCATTTCGGTTCGTCCCGGTCGACTTATTCATTTCGATTCGATTCGACTTATTCAGTCCAAAAGAACAGAGCCTTATTATGTAACGGAGGAAGTATTTTTTTTATTTTTTTTTTAAGAAAAGAGGATAAAAAAAAAACAAAAAATCTGATATCTGCCAGGTATATGGTCCAGAAAATTTGAAATTCTCTGCCAAACAAACCATAAACTTGGAGTAACAACCACCAGTTCAAGTTCCTGCTTCTATCTTTCCTCCCCTACTGCATTCATGGCAACAAAACTGTCATTCCCTCCAATTCTGGATTCATCCTTCAAAGATCAAAGAACCCTAAAAACTTTTCAATCAATTACTCCTCTTTCTTTGACACCCACAAATTATTGGCCTTGTTCAAAGCCCAATTTCAGAAGTTTTTGCTCAGTAAATTCATCAATAATTCGTGCTGTTAAAGAAGATATCATTCAATCATCAGATTCAAAGACAACCCTTGATTCCAATTCTTCTTCAGCTTCAGCTTCTAAGTTGGTTCTTGTTGTTGGTGGCTCTGGTGGTGTTGGTAACTCTCTCTCTATCTTCATTCTTCTTATATACTTCCTCCCTTTAGAAATAGTCGCACTATTTCTAACTTTCACGTTTGTCGATGCATGATTTAAACCATTAATATCTTTAATAATAAGTAAAAGTTATAAAAAGTTAAGTTTTAACATTCTTCAATGTTTTTTTACAATATGTTGATTATTCATCTTCAGTTAAGGTTTTTTTTTGTTGGGTAGAAAAACTATGATTGCACTTTTGAATTGTGAGTAGTGCAAAGTTGCAATTTTTATGCTGTTGATTTTGGTGCCATTTTCAAGCATGTCTTTGTATATATTCTCAAGGCAATTGTGATAATGTTCTACAGTTCTAGAATGTGGAACTGATCTTATATTATGAGAAATTTAAAATTTTGCCTTAGTTGTAACTAGAAATAGACATGTTGGTCTTTAAACCAAACAACTTCATGTTCTAAGGCAAAAGTTGTTGATTGCTAGAATAGTTCTTATCTGTAAGATTATTTAATAAATCAGTGATGATGGTTTTTGTAACTAATACTATGATGATTAGTAGAAATGACTATAATTTACTTTCAATGAACTACAAAATCAACTGTGGCTCGATTTTATATATTAGATTGTGTAATGTGCTCTTCTGAAGGGAATACAATGTACTCTCCCTGCTTACGCACTCAAAGTAGCAAGCTTAGTTAAGAGTTCCTTAAAATACTTGAGGCTTTCACTCCCAACCCGACCTTAAGTACAAGGTTTTCATACCAAATCCATATATTTATGAGCAATATACAAGAAAAATATAGTCACGTGGGATCTTATTACAATCATATAAATGTGTACTATATTTTCTAATTATCAACTTTTTTACAATATTTTATTTATATGAGTAATTAAATATATTAATAGGCAAAGATGTGCGTCAAAGACCATGAAAAAAACAAATGGGTGAAGTATATTGAGACGGAAGGAGTAGTATCTCTAGTCTCTAGATGTGTTCCAAGGTTTTAACTTTGAAGTAGGGACTGGAAAGAAGTTTGGATTATTGGAATACTTGCTTATTTTTTCTTTGGAATGAAGAAGTTTCAAATTTTCAAAGACTCCTGAACCACTTTTCACAATTTCCTCCCTTCCCATAAATTTTGAACATTTTGTTCTGTTGTCACTTCCACTACATGTGATTGGAAATTACCCAAGTATTGAAGCTTGAGAATAACATCCTATGGAAGAGAACCGTGCTGTATTTGTGATAACATTAAAAATAATACTTCAAGCAAGGCTCCTCACTGTTGTGCTGTGAGTTGTGACATCTCATATATGTGACTAAATCATCAAATACATTTGTTTGCTTCTTTGCAGGGCAGATTGCAGTGGCGTCATTGATCAGCCGCAATATCAAAGTACGGCTTTTAATGCGAGATCCTGAAAAAGCAGCCAAATTGTTTGGTGAACAAGATGAAGAGCAACTACAGGTAATTAATTCAATATGTTCTAGTCGATATGGACTATGAACTAGTACATATGTAAAACATTGCTGTCTATACTTTTCTCTCCCATACCTGATGGTATTTCATGTCGCGAGCTAGTCTCTTTTCCTTTCATTTTATGTCCTGTGAGGTTTTAAAGTTTATATTGAAGGAGCTTTTAGAACTTTGGCAGGTGTGTAAGGGGGACACAAGGAACCAAGCGGATCTGGATCCATCGATTCTTGAGGTCCGTCCTAATGAAAACACCTTGAGTCCTTGATCGAGTTAGAGTAGGTTTAGTATAATCATTAACCTATGGATTGATAATATGGGTAAATTCTGGACAAATTCTGTCTTTAGGGTGTCACACATGTTATATGCTGCACAGGGACGACAGCCTTTCCTTCACGAAGATGGGATGGAGACAACACACCTGAAAGAGTAGGTCTGTTGCTTCTTGAATGCAGTCATATTATGCAAGTATGTATATACACTATCACAGGATATCCGAAAAAGGTGTCATGTTTACTAATATAAAGGTCTATGAGTGGCTTTCCTCATGCACTTAAATCAAGTGATAGAAATAGGATAGAATACTACTTAATTTTAGTATGGGTACAATCATGCCATATCATTAATGAGAGACTGAAACAATGTGATAACTAACTCCAGACAGATAGAATAGCTAACGTGACAACTCTTATACCTATTTTTGGATCACTTGCCTGATCTTCGTCATGACTGGTAATTTGTGTACTAATTTGAAGATTGGGAAGGTTTGAGAAATCTCATATCCATACTTCCCTCAACTCTGAAAAGATTCATTCTTGTTTCATCGATTGGAGTGACCAAGTACAATGAACTACCATGGAGGTACGACTTTTCACTTATACATAGTATGGAAATTGATGACTGGCCTGAAAACTGCTAACTGGCTTGTTTGATCAACTTTTCTGATGTTCATCCTGCAGCGTCATGAATCTTTTCGGCGTTTTGAAGTACAAAAAGATGGGAGAGGATTTTCTTTGTGATTCTGGTATTCCTTATACTATAATCAGGTTCGATTTGTGGGACTCTAAATGAATTGCCAAGATCCGGTGTACACCACTAATTGTATTAATAATCTCATTATAAACATAGACTATTATTATAATATACTTTATGAAGTATATAATTTCTCATGGGCATTGCCTTTTGTGTTAGACCTGGGAGGTTGACTGATGGCCCGTATACCTCATATGATCTCAATACTCTGCTAAGAGCAACAGCTGGGGAGCGTCGTGCTGTCCTCATAGGTCAAGGTATGCTACTTTGCCTCCTTCAAGACACTTAATTGCATGCTTACTAGTTCACAAGGGAATGTTTTTGGTTACAGAATCAGATATTGTATCCGAAGAGCATAATCATGCTTCTGACAGTTCTTCAACTAAATCATTTTTCTGATAAATGCAAACATTGCTATCTGCATGCTATTGTGCAGTTTATATGACATAATCTTTCTTTGCTTGAGATAATAGAATTAACATCAAGCAGGGAGAAACTTTCTCGTAAATTTTTTCATGAAATGGTTCCATGAACAACAAGTTAAATACAAAATTGACTAGGATGAGAAAGTAGATGATATCTTAGAGAGTCTCAAGTCCCATATCGGTGGGCCGACACTCCAACATGTGTATGGTTATTTCAACACTTCATTTTCAGCCAATATCAAGGAAAATTTGCATAAAATAGTCGAATATGATACTTGGACGCATACCTTGTCCGACACTTGTACAAGAGTTCGAGTAACACAACCCAAGACTTTACTAGACTTCAAAGTTCAAAGATTAAGTAAAATGACCTTTGGGTTTCATGCATCAAAAGTACTATGTTATTGCAAACTATGCCTCCTTATGGACTATGGTATTATCCCATTTTTTGCTTGTTTTCTGTATTTCCTCATCTGTCAAAACTTTCTTGAATTCTGACCAGGAGATAAGCTTATTGGGGAAGCAAGCCGACTTGTCGTTGCTGAGGCTTGTATACAGTCACTGGATATTGAATCCACAGAAGGGCAGATTTTTGAAATTAATTCTGTTCAGGTTATATAATACTAGAATTTCTTTCTTTCTGAATTGTCATAGACTGGTAGCATTTTCTTTCTGCATTTTCACCAAAAGTAAGATTATCAAGTTATCTTTAGGTTGAGAGTGTTGTATATTGCAGGGAGATGGACCAGGAAGTGATCCACAGAAATGGAGAGAACTGTTTGATGCTGCTCGGGTGGGATAAGAATGCCTGCTTAACATGCAGAAGGCTGATATTCTAAATTAGTTCCAGTGTTGAATCATTTTCGTTTTTCTGCGCTGTTGTGATGTATAGTAATTACTAATTAGTAACTATAGATGACATGAATGCTAAATATAGTGTATAAAAGCATTTCTAGCAGTGTGCATTCCTTGCAAAATACTCTTCTTGGAAAACTTTTTGATAGAATACAATATTCTGTAGACTTTTCAACAAAAAAATAGAGGTCAAATATATGGGAAATATGGAGCAAAATCAAACTCGGGGGGAGGGGGGGTTGTGAAGACCTACCCCGAATGGCGAATCCGTTCCAATTAGACGGGGAATGGTGGTAGGTTTTGCGAGTGATGGTGCAGGGATGAGTAGGGGTGAAAGTTCGGTGTACGGTTTGGATTAGGGCCTAATCCAATCCGATCCGAACAAAATTTGGATTTTAATTTTCCAATCCGAATCCAAACCAATTAGAGTTTGAATCCGATCCAATTCAATCCGAATTTTCATACTCTAGATTGGATCCGATCCGAAAATCCGATTTTTTAAAACTCTAGTTTTTCGATGAAATAAATTAAGCACAAAAAATTTTCAAGTAAATTTAGGAAATGAGGAATTAAGTGATCTTTAGGGTTTTAGGGGGGGGTTGAAGTCGCTACGCCTCTTGGGCTTTGGACTAGGCTTTTTTTAAAAAAATCAGTTAAGAACTTAAGCGTCAATCCGATACATAATACAAGGTATATTACTATTCGATTATATTGCATTTTTGGATCCAATTACCCTCAATCCAATCCGATCCGAAAATCCAATTTTTCAAAAAATCTCAATCCGATTCTAATCTGAACACAGTTCAAATCCGATCCGAATTACTAATTCGGATTTGATTGGATTGGATTTTGGATTTTATCTGAATAACTTTCACCCCTAGGGATGAGGATGAAAATTGTACCTACCATGAGTCATAGGGTGATGTGGATATTAAGTTGAATATGCCTCGTTCCCACCGGCTTTGCTTCTCCTTCGTCTCATATCCACCTATCTAATGGAAAACAAACCATATTAAAATCAATTTTTTACTCCATAAAGAAACCCATTTAAATAAATTTTTGCACGTTAGTTTCTCATTTGGAAGGAAGCCTCTAGTAAAGCTGGTATGCAGTGGGAATGGTATGGCAAATGATGGGACGCGTGTAGGGATTAATTTGGATATTTCCATCACCATCGGTGGTTGGTGCGGGGATATGGATGAGATTTTCAGGTGGATATGGGCGTGAGGGACCATTTTCTACATCCGCCACACTCCATTAACATCGCTATTTATATGTTATGTATAATGATGGTGTATAAGAGAATATCAATCAAAGGTGGGAGATTTCCCATTTTAATATGGAATCTCTTAACAAAAATAATCGACCTCTCACCATCCATATAGCCATATAGGGCATGAGAAAAATGTAATTGTGTCGTTTATGGTCGTATTCCATGATTTCCATGGTTATGATTTTTCCAAACACTTCGCAAAGTGTTGGCACACAAATTTATAAGATCATGTAGTTAATTTGCTCTTTTATCACTGTAGCAAATGTAGTAGCTTCATTAATGTTACCTACCAAATAAAATGTATGTTCCAAATTCATAAATAAACTAATAAAGACAACCATAAGAACTTAAGAAGTACAACACGGTTTACACTAATGGAGATTAGGTGTTCTTTTTAAATGTGAATTTTGTGATTAATGTAGTAGTATGGAGTAAAATATAATGGGACAGGAATTCTAGACACCCCACCTGCTTTATATTTTTCTTTTACGGTTTATTTTACGTTGATCCTGAAAAATTATGCAATTTTGAATAAAAATTTCCTCCAAACAAAGTTATGTCAACCTAAAGTTTTTATTAATTACTTATTATTAGTTAATCTTATATCTACTTTGCATGTAAATAATTGTTATTTCAATTGTGCATACATTGTAAATGCTAAGGGGAATTGACTTAGTGAATGTTGATGTCATGGTGGTGATTGTCGCGATGGAGGTGGTAGGCTGGTAGCTGCAGTGGGGGAAGTACGGAGGAGGAGGAGGAAAGTAAGGGTGAGTTTAGCCATGTATAATTATAGGACGATACTTCAACAAATACAAGGTGAAGAATAACCATTCAAAACGAGAGGACTTGATTTTTGTGCTTCTTTCTTTAATCTTTGTTTTCTCATACCCTAAACTTAAAATTGGACTATGATCACTATATTGATCCTCAAGACACAATGACATGATCCTCCTAATATTTACAATAACTTCTCCAAAACATAAATTCTTGCAATTTGCAAAGCAATTTGGAGATAACAATCCAAAGATGGATCTATCTTGTCCTTTGCTTCTTAAACTTCATGGTGTTAGTTCTTCTATCCTTTCTCAAACTACACATTTGATATTAATTCCTACTCTTCCTCCTCCTTCTATGTGACCTACCTTGGAAATGAACAAACACTTCCCCTTTTTTCAACCTTAAACTCTTACCATGATGCAATCTTTGCCTTCTTCTTACCTCTCTACATGATTTTCTCTTTGTACCAAAACTTGAGCGATGATCATAAAAAACACTCTCATCTGTTGAAGTTGAGATGCTATTAATGCACCCCAACTCAACATCCTTACTTGGTTGTTTGTATAAGCGACCACGCCGCCCACGATAAACTCGTTTAGTGTGCCGGATCTTATGCCAACAGAAACAACAAACGTAGTCTAATGTTAACCATGAAGTTTCACAAGCTGCACAACACATCTTACATAGGATATTTGTTACACATTGACATAACCCCAGCTTGTATAACAGGTACAGGAAAACTAAGCCTGCAACAATAATCAATTCTCAGCTTACAGTTTTGTTCAAATTATATGTTTTCCAAATTTTCAAAAAAGAGGAAAAAGTATGTAGTTTTAAAAAGCATAGCTATAAAAGAAAATTGTTTAAAGAACTTTTTAACTCTTGCAATCATCAACCTTTGTTTAAGTGTATGGAACTACGGCTATTTGGCTAGGTTTTTTTTAGCCAAATTACCATTCCACGAGTCTAATGGGTCATTGTTGTAACTCGGCCTTATGTGCGCCACACAACTCTCCTATCTCTTATAAGACTTAATTAAAATTCAGGCAACACTCATATATATAGTGTATGTTGATAAAACAATTAAATCCATTAATGTGAAGATGGTAAATGTTCTTACATAGGTAGGATAGACAGCAAACAAGCAGAAATTTCACCAAATCCGCTATGCATATGTGCTCAATAAAACAATCAACATCCAATATTCCAACACACACATCCCTGTAACATCCAAACAATCTCATTCTTAGTACAATTCTATAATTCACAAGATATAAAATAAGAAAAATTGACATAGAATAAGACAATTACCTTACACATGGAAATGACATTAGTTTGAGAAAGTCGGTCAAAGTTGAGATTATTCATGTCAATTTTTTCCGAAAGAAAATAAGCTCCAACTTACTTGCATGATCGACCAAGGATTGATTTGAAAGGAGTAGCAAGAGCGCTCCCAATTACGGAACCAACGTCACTCAAAACTTTGCTTGTGGAGGATCCCATTTGTCAAACTACAAATGAAAGTATTGAATAAAATTTACAACAATTCTTACTCAAATATTTAATGCTAAACTACAAACTTCAAAACCTTAAAACATACTTGTAGAGTAAAAATTAGTCCTAAACAAACCTTTATTTTCTTACAATCATCGAAATAATCCTTCAATATATTTTTAATAAGATATTCGAAATAGAACTTTCTAGATATAAAAGAAAAAGAGAAACGGCCATGGATAAAGAAGAGGGCAAGTGTCTTACCAGTACTTTGGTTCGTTTTAGAGTTACTACATAGGACTTCAACACCCTAGAGATTTTGATTTTCGAATGCGATTGAAAATGGTTAAAATTCTTCAATTTAACAGGGAAAGGAAATGCGTCCACGAAAATTGATTGAAGAATCAGAAAGTTTTTGTTCGTTCATACGTTGTAGTTTTTGTGCCCTAATTTATGGCTTCATCGTAAAGAGAAGTAAGTTGTAGAAGTATGAAGAATCCCTTCTTCTCTCGTTGTGTGCTCGTGTCTCTCTGTTGGGTACTTGTACTTGTGTTAATGTCGGGAAAGGGGAGAACGAGAGACTTGCATTGCATCATCAATTCATCAACATACCCGCGTGGCCGCGCATTGTAATTTGTAACGGGCAGAGGCGACGCTGAGCACGTGCGACAAAGGCAACCGCATAGGGCCACCAAAAATTTAGGACCCCATATATATTAATAGATGTTGACTCATTGTATAAAACATTTTTCATTGTTGGTGTTGGACTTATATATTAATATATTATATATGCACCGTCTTTATTGGAGAATTATGATAGATATATAACCATATAGTAAACTAGTCCAAATATCACTCATGATCATCAAATTACGGTTTTAGCTCACTTAAACAACTCCTAATTTAAGTAATCAAACAATAATTTTAACACTCCTTGAATATTTCAAAAGAATGTTTTCTTTTAATCCTTGAATGCGGTTAGACACCTTCTATTTATCCTAATAACAAACTAAGTCATATGTCGAATATAAGTCATATTAGATTTAAACAAGCCTAACTTACACAATACACCGTGTAAAACGCTTACCGTAAGGGTAATGGTAAAACCATGAGTTTATTAACTATCGGTAACTCTTGAGAAGTATAGTGTCCACCTTCTTTGACCATAATACCCCCAACTTTTTAAAAAAATTACAAGTTAACCTTATTGTTTTTTCACCCCAAAAAAAAGAGGAAAAAAAACAGGAAGTTAAGGGATTTACACCACTAACAAACGGCATTTTTTATGCACTTCATCAATTTCCTGAAAAGTAATTTAAAAAATGTAGCACAACAAAAAAACCAACGTGAGTTTCTCTACTTCCTCTTCTCCATCTTCTATTATCTCGCAGATCGCAAAATCTCCCTTCAATAGTCTATGGTGTCATAAAGGCAACTTTATGGCGTTTTGAGAGCCTCACATGCCATCTTCTTAACTAGGTTTGTGCGCTTTGTTATCTATTATATTAGGGTTTTGCTAAATGCCGCCATTTTTTTTCCTACTAACGCCATGTATTTTTGTACAAAAATACATGAATTGTATTCCTTTCCTCTTTCCCTTTGTTTATTTAAACTCACATGTATTTCTTATTTCCACACAACCCCACCATCTTAATTTCTTTATTCACTTTCATTCTCTCTCATTATTTCCGGCGTTGACCACGGTGTTTACCGGTGTTGACCAACTTTGACCGGCATTGACCAAGAAGAAAAATAAACTCCGGCTTCATGGCAAACAATGTAAGTTTTTTTTTTTTTTTTTTTGAAAAAAAAAGTCGGTCGCGCCTAATTTAGGTGCCTTCACCATTGGTGGGGCGCCTAATTTAGGTGCCCGCACCATGGTGGGGCGCCTAATTTAGGTGCTCCGCACCATTGGTGGGGCGCCTAATTTAGGCGCCCAACCTGTGGTGAAGGCACCTAAATTAGGCGCCTGCATATATTTTTAGAATTTGTACACTAAGCTTGCGCCGGAGTTCGTTGTTAGCCGAGGTGTTGCCGGAGTTCTTGTTGCCGGAGTTATGTTGGCCGGAGAGAGGGCCCAACTTTGTCGCCGGAGTAATTGCGCCTCACCGGAGTTCATGGTGTCGCCGGAGAAAATGCGCCTCACCGGAGCCCAACTTTGCCTCACCGGAGTTAGGAGAGTGGGAGAGTAGGAGAGTGAGAGAGAGGGAGAGTATCTCAATAGTGATATACATATATACGTATTTATACATGTATATATGGCGTTCGTAAGAAAAAAAATGGCGGCATTTAGCAAATGAGTTATATTATTTGTCGTCGACTCCAATTGATTAGTATATTTATTTTACTTTCATATAGACTTATAAAACTATGACTTCGCACGATTACAATTGAATCCTCTAAACCATCTAATATCATTTAAAGAGGGTGTTGCTTCCCAAATCTTACAATCCATCAATTCCATTTTTTTTTGGCGACAATCACTTGAAAAATTATGGAGAAATATCAAATATCTCTAATCTCCTCATTTTCTAGGTGTCTCTGCTACAACCCCATCATAATCATTCTGTTTGTCCTCCATTTCGGACAGTATCGTGCGCCACCATCGCTCAATATAATTAACAACAGTTTTTTTTCATAATAAAACTAAATTCCTATTTTTTACACATCAAAATCAGAAATATATAGTGTGTAATTAACACAAAGTCTCAAATTTACGCAATCAAACAGATATTCAATATCCTAAAAGTAATCTTAAAATTGATTACAAAAATTTCATAGCATATAAGAGATTGAGTGAGCATGTAGAATGTGGATACAGAAGTGAATAGATAAATTGATGAGAAGTCACTAAAGAAATACTGCAGAGATGTAATTATATATATATATATATTTTTAAATCTTACTTGATTCGGCAAATTCGTTGCTACATATTGGTTTTTGAGGTCGAATTTGGAGTTACGTCACAATCATGTAGATGGGTATCAAATTTTGATTTGGTTTCGAAGTGTAGTGATTTTTTTTTGTTAGGCGCTTGGAAGTTAAGTGTTGTGACTTGTGCAGTTTGTGAGGAAACGGTTTTTGCTTTATTTTTATGTAAAAGAAAACTGATATTATGGTAGAATTTGTAATTTAGTTTTCGAGTTGGGGGAATATTGGTCAAAAAGGGTGGATTTGTAATATTTGTTGATAGCTGGGGTATTTAGGTAATTAAGGGTGGACACCAAAAGTAAGGAGTTGACATATAAAAGGAAGATTAGATGTAATTTGTTTTATTTAGTAAGGGTAAAATAGGGGGTTTTATATTTTGGTGTCCCCCCTAGTTGCCTTATATAATAGAGATTGAGTGTTGTGCCTCCGAAATAAATAGTGAAACTATTTTGAAATTATAGTCTAATAGAAATTTAATTACCTGTATTTTTTAATAAGTACTTAAAAGGTGATAAAAAATTGTTACAAGCATGATATATTACTATAATGCAAGGAAATGAATGGGCTTCAAGCTTTTAAATGTACCATGAAATGAGATCTCACATAAGCTAATTTTTTGTCTGATTGTTTCATCTCAAAAGATTTATTATATATCTGGGTGTACCATGTTGGTGTACCGTGAACATGGTACACCCAATGCTATTTTTTTTAATAAATGAGCAAAATGTACTTAAAAAATGAGAGTTTCAAATGAGCAAAAATTAGTCTTCGGTGTACCATGCACACGGTACACCCGAGTGTATGATGAATGAACACCTATTTAGATCAATTAGTATTTATGTATTTTTTTTTACATTTTCAAAGTACTTTAGTCTAATTTTGTGGTCTAGAGATTTTTGTATTACTTTTTTCTTAAATTAAGGTTGCTTTTAACTAATAGGAGTATTTGCCTAACTTGCAATTATTGATCTTCATTAGAATGATGAAAATGAACCTAATCTCATTAAGTGGCTCACACCTTCTATTTCTTTATAATCAACACAATTTGACTTCACACTTCCCAGTTCCCACAAATAGCTTTGACCATTAATATATTTAATTACAAACAAATAAAAATTATAAAAATTGATATTTGAAAAATATATATACGATACAAATCTAATAAGATTCACTTGACTTTGTTTTTCTTTATATATAAATCACAATTAATGGTCAAAGTGGAATTTGTGAATAGTGTCAAAATACAAAGTGAATAGATTAAAAAGAAATGGTGGGAGTACTACTCAATAATAGACCTATCGTAACAAAAAGAAAACTTATAATTTCATCTGCCTAAATTAACGTAGTTTGATAAGATGCAACCCAACATACAATATCAACTTTAATAAAATTGGCTAGGTCCCGTTAATACTTTTACATGAACTCGTCTTCAAAAACTTAACTCGTTCAATAGCCATTTTGTTACATTGCCAAAAATTAGTTAGAAGTATTATAAATCTCGAATGTGCATTAAAAAACCTAGTAAAAGTAACAACTAGATAAAACTTGATTTACCCAATAACTATTTACCCACTACTTGTATTATCCCGAAAATTTAAATTTGTCTAAATTAAATAACTATAATTCGTAGTTAAATTTTTCCTTTAATTATAAGTTATGACTAAAATTTGTTTGCTCTACATCCAAGTAATGATAAAAGATGACAAGTGAATGTTAGATTAAAATAATAATATTAATAAAAGTAAAAAGAGAAAAAAAAATAAACAAATGAATTTCTTGAGCTTCACAAAGTAATCACAAATATTGGATTAAAATAATAATATTAATAAGAGGAGAAGAAAAAGAAAAAAAAAAGGAGGGAAAGAAAGAAATTAATAAAAAAATAGTAAAAGATGACAAGTGAATGTTAGATTAAAATAATAATATTCATAAAAGTAAAAAGAGAAAAAATAAATAAATAAATGAATTTCTTGAGCTTCACAAAGTAATAGCAAATGTTGGATTAAAATAATAATATTAATAAGACTATAAGAGGAGAAGAAGGAGAAAAAAAAAAGGAGGGAAAGAAAGAAATTAATAAAAAAATAGAAATCTATTGACTTTATTTTCTTCCCAACTCCTCCTACTCCTCTCTCACAAAAACAATGGCATCAAATATAATTTCTTGTATGCACCAAAAATTTGTCACTATCATTCCATTTCCTCCCTTCACAAGACCAACAAAAATTCAGTAACATTTCTCACGTAATCATATCAAAACCAAATCTCCCAAAAATCCACAATTTTTGCCAATTTCATCAACACAAATTCAGTAAATTTGAGCTCTTCTTGACAATGACTATAAATACCCATGTTTGCTTCCTCAAACCACCACTCACTCATTACTAACCACCACCACCTCCCACCGACGCCCATCACAGCTCGCACCGCCTAGACCACCGCCGTGAAGCATCGCCTTCCTTCCTCCTCTGTGTTTCGTGTCTGCGAGCTCAGTTGAGCAGGAGGTATGGAAAATACCTCTTAATGTTTGAAGTTATATATATGTTGTGAATATTTTGATCACAATCTAAGCCCAAGTATCAAACAGTTAATAGAACTCTAAGGGAGCGTTTGGTTCATATGATTATGGTACGAGGTATGGGTTTAGAATGAGCAAAACCCATACCTAGTGTTTGTTTAATAAATTGATAGATTTAAAACCCATACCTCAAACCCATAAGGAATGGGGTTTAGAAACCTAATGGGGAGGTGAGTATGGCTCATACCAATACCTTTAGGTAACAAATATAAGAAAATATTTCATTCCCAAATAAAACCAAACACATGACATTAGGTATCAAGTTCCAAACCCATATTACCACCTTGATTTCATTCATGATTCCAAACCCAAACCACTATATGAACCAAACACCCCCTAAATGGGATAAAAACTGAATTCTTAATATGTACTTTAACCATATTAATTCATACTTTTAAGGAAAAATTTCATAAAATTATCTTTTATAATCATTTTTTTTTCAAAAAATTACATTTTATAAATTTTCTTTCAAAAAACTAACTTATATAACAATTTTCTTTCAATATGCTACTATTTTACCGTTAATGGGGTTTAATCACTAATAATTGAGTCAACGTAAATTGCTTTTCTTCCCTTTTCGTTTCTCTCATCTTTTCTCGCTACCCCCACCAGCAGCAACACCTACGATGATTGTCATTTATTGATTATATTAAATATAAGCGTAAAATGGTATTATATTGAAATGAATTTATTATATAAGATACTTTATTGAAAGAAAATATTTAAAAAGTAGTTTTTTGAAAAAAGTTGTTATAAAATGTAGTTTTTTGAAATTTTGCCTACTTTTGATTTGTTGGTTAAGCTTTTAATAAAAGAAACTAAATTGAGCATGTATTGTAATATATTTTTTTTTAACAATATTGTAATAGTAATTTACCATACTTCACTAAATATATGTTATTTTCTCTAATGTTGAATTAAGTTGTTGTAGTAATAATTTTATTACTACTAGTGTGTTAAAGCTCCCAGAACAGAAGTTTGCAAAGCCCATTGTTTAGCCACTAAGGCTAGAAAAGGATAGTCACTTTAGTCTTTATTGTTTTTGTTAAAAAAAAAAGTAATAATTTTATGATTTTTTTACCGGAATAATTTTATGAAATAAATGAACAAATCTTAATAAAACCGATTTCATATAAGCTTAAATAACTAAAGAGTAATTTCTACCACGATATTCAATAATAAAACTAATTATAACAAATAAATAGTTATAATACGAAATTTAAATCGACATCAAAAAATCGCTTATTAATAATGAATGTAACAATAATAACTAAAGGTCTAGATGTTAAAATAAAATGAATGTTTATATTTTCGTTACTTAATTTCTTGGTTAGATTAAAAGGAAATGAGGTCTAAATGTAATAACCGCTGCCTTACCCGCTACCTAAAAACACTAATGCCAAACGAATCCATGTACTGACACAAATCTAACAAGATCCCACTTGGTTATGTTTCTCTCTTTACATATAAATCACAACCGATGGTTAAAACAAAGTGGGTAGATAAAATAGAAGCAAAGTGAGTACTCAATGTTAGGCCTATTCGACAAAAAAACCCTATAATTTCATCCGCCCGAATCAACCCAATTCGATAATAAGCAACCAACAAACAATATGAACTTTAATAAAATTGACATGGTCCCATTAATACTTCTACATGAAATCCTCCCAAAGAACATGACCATCCAATTGTCATTTACGTAGCCAAAAAACTAGTTACTCACTTATTCTAATGTGCATTATAACAACTGGATAAAACTTAATTTACCCAGTGGGTTGTTTACCAACTATTAATAAAATTTAATCCGGCGATAAAATCCTACTCATCAATATCAATTATTTATAATATTTCATTACGAGAAGGTAATCAACCAGATAGATAGATATAATTATATCTGTAACAAGACTTAACTCCAAATTTGACCTTGCCCTCCATAAATTGACCAAAAATTCTTCATGATATCATGAGCTCATCACCCATTCACCACTTGCACAAACCTAATTGCCAAAATTTTCTCACTCCTAAGACCCCCCACCCCCCAATTCCCACATCCTTGATTAACACCCTTTGATCCCACAACCTAAAAAAAACTCACTAATAATCCCAAATCCCCAAATAATAAAAAAAAACCCCCAAATCATATTTTAGCCCTATAAACCTAATTATTTCATCTCTATAAACACGTTTCTCCAAATAGAAAAAATAAAAAAAAATAAAAATTTTCCCCCATTTATTTCAATTTCACCCCTTCCAAAATTATTTATTTTGCCCTCATTATCTCTCTCTTTCTCTTCTAAAGAACTTTCTCTCTCCTCACAAAACCCAAATCAACCCTATCGTCGCTTGCCCCCTTTTTTTTTTACCCACTTCACCGGAAAACCGCGCTTTCTCTCTCCTACTTTTCATCGGCGAAACTTTTTTCCGACGATATAACCTAGATTTTCCCCCAATATTATTGGATTTTTAAGGAAAACATATTATAATTTCCCGATTTCCCAAAAAAAAATTAAAATTAAGGAGAACTATTTTTTATTTTGAAATAGTAGTCCCTCCTTAATTTTTTTTTCCCTGATTTTCCGACCATTTTTTCCGACGTGGGTTTTTCGAGCAGGTTTGCGCGCGATTATTAACCTGGGCATCTTTCTCTCTCCTCTTCTTTCATTGATAGCTTCAATTGGGCGCTGATTTTTGCAGGTATGGTGGATTTGATTAGTGGGTAGTTAATTGCGTCGGAAATTTGTGATTGATTTAGGGTTTTTTTGGGGGTGATTTTGTGTTTCGATTTGATTTTAGGGTTTGTTTTGTTTAAGGAGTTTGTTGAGGTTTTTGAGTGTTTAGCTTGTTTGTTTTGGAGTGTTCAGTGGCCGATCCATTGTTTGCCTAATTTGATTTGTTCGTTTTGTGGAGTTTGGATTTGAATGATTATATTGATGTTTAGGTTTGAATGAAGGTTAAGTTTGTGATCAATTGAATAGAATTTTAGTATTATGGGCAGAGTGTTGTTTTTCAGCTGTGTTTTGTACAATCATTGCAAATGTTCAATCTTTTTTTGGAAGTTTGATATGGTTGCCAAAACCTAGTTTTTGTGCTTCATTATTGTTTGCCACATGCTGTCTGAATTGTTCGTGCATGAATTTGCGGACTTCGAATGTGGCTTATCACGCAAAATTGCAGAATGGATGATGTGTGTATACAAAGTCACCTCATTTTTAGTAGAAATTTTCTTATATCTCCTTGAAAGTCACCTTTTTGTGTAAAGGACACTTACAACACTCACCTCATATATCTGGTTAAAGACTTAAAGTGGCGCCCGACGACTGTACACTCATCTTACCCTAGTACTAATGAGTTTTATTTTATGGGTTGGACCTTTTAGTGTTTGTTGTTTGTTTTAGTTTGTGTCCCATGTAATATGAGGAATATTGATCTTCATCTGACCGTGTCTTTTCTTTGTGTTTCTAGGATTTGTTTCTGGTTTGTTGTGCTTTTGGCATCACTTTGCTAGCTTCTTTGTTGATACAAAAAATTCCATGATAGAGGATGGCATTTTTTAGGGATTATTCGAGTGAGGCTGTCACCCACAGAGCCATGGAGGACAAGAATGCAAGTCACAATGTGAATAGAGTACACAATTCGATAGACATAGACTTGAATTCGAGTGAAAATGATTTTGAAATGAAAATGGATGGGAACTATCAAAGTGATGGTGAACCAGATATTAATAGACTACCAAACGAGATTGCTGTTAATGATGATGCTGATTTGGGGCCATCAACCTCCCATACATATGAGAGAAGAAGTGGAAGTTCAGCTCCCAAATGGGGGGTCTAATTTCTGGAAAGGCAGTGAACCTGTGGGTTCCCATGATGTTTCAGACTCTGGACACGAATCTAGGAGTGGTTCTGAGTATAGAAACGATGAAGGGTCAGAAGGTAATTCGTATGGCGGGGAGGACAGATTAGAATTAGAAGAGTTTGAAGAGCAGAAGGAAACAGAAAAGATTCCGGTAGATGAGATGTTGTCTGATGAATATTACGAGCAAGATGGGGATGATCAGAATGATTCACTGCAATATAGAGGTTTGAACCCTGCTACTTTGAATCCGAGACCGCAATCAAGGACCATTGTGCCAACTAACTCGAATTCACGAAATCGGAGGAGACCTTATGGTGACGCAGATTATGCAGAGGAGGAAGATGAAGAAGATGATGACGGGGCTGATGGTTAGTTATTTTGATTTCCTATTTTGTGACTTTGCTTCCGAAAAGCTGTAAGGGATACAATGAACATGTGTTGTGCTGAAGTAGTAAATTATGTAGTGTTTTATTTATTTGTCTTCTCTTTGGGGGTAGAGGGTGGCATGATATGAAATTTCATGATTTAGATTTTCATTTTGTGGCATTGAAAGTTTCCTTTCGCAATGCTTGCAGGAGATGATCCTGACGATGCAGATTTTGATCCTGAATATGGGGTTGCTGGCGTGCCTTCACGGGATAAGGTTGTCTTAAATAAATTGTTAAAGTCGGAGGCTTTTATCTAGTCAGTGTTTATCATGTTTCAGCTCTTCTAAGTTGTTTACTGTGCTATTTGAATACCATTAGGATGATGACTGGGAAGTTGAAGATTTAGATGAAGATGTTGAAAGTGAAGGAGAGCTTGATATTTCGGATGATGATGATGCATATTACAGGAAGAAGCCCAGGGTTGGTCAACGAGGCAAAATTGGAAGAAATGTCAAGGCTAGTAAGGGGCAGAGATCTCTCTCTGCCCCTACTCGAAGAAGAAAAGGTAGGGTATCAGATGATGAATTTTCTGCTGAGGATTCTGACGATGATAGTGATGAGGTTGTTAGGACAAGGAGAGGCGCACCTTATCGCAAAAACAGCAATCTTGCACGCAAAAATGAAACTCGCACTTCGAGCAGGTCAATTTGCAAGGTTTCGTACGCTGAAAGTGAGGAAAGTGAAGAAGTTGATGAAGGGAAAAATAAGAAGTCTCAGAAGGTTTATCATTCTCATTCTTGCTCTTGTAAAATCGCATAGCTTAATGAAGTATGTGAAGAGTCATTTCCTTGTTTATGAATAAAATGTCCTCGTTATATGAACTAATTATAGGTGAATTATGTGCTTCGTAGCAGCTTATATTGCACCTAGAGTCCCTAGATTTATCAGCTAAAGCGTTGTTTGTTTTTGCATCTGCAGCCTCTGGGTCTATTGTTCGTGCTCAGGGTTTAGTTTTTCTTATTTGTATTTGGGAGCAAGTAGTTGCATTTATATGCCGGATATATTAGAGCTAAAGCAATAACTTCTTTGAATTCTATACTCATTCACGATGGCAATACAATAATTTGTATGGACTACCTTTATAGATGTACTATTCAAATGGTTGAGCTTTCTTTATATTGCTGTCTGGCTTCACTGTAGATTATCGAACAGTTGATGTTTCGTTCTTGATGTTTGTTTCTTTGTTTACTACGGTTACTCTTTCCTTTTGTGGCTGGAAGGATTTATTCGACTTGGATTTTCATCATGTCTCAGTATTTGTATAATCTTACTTACAGGAGGATTTTGAAGAAGAGGATGCTGATGCGATTGAAAGGGTTTTGTGGCATCAGCCAAAGGGGATGGCTGAGGAAGCTATGAAAGCCAAGAAATCCACTCAACCTGTATTGTTAAGCCACTTTTTTGATACTGAACCAGACTGGAATGAAATGGAATTCTTGATTAAGTGGAAAGGCCGATCTCATCTACACTGTCTGTGGAAACCATTAGCCGAGTTGCAAAATGTAAGTTGGCAATCATCCTATTTTTCCTTTCCAAGTAGTCACTTGTGGTTATGTTGAATGCTGTTCTACTGTGTTTTGGGCATAGTGAGCTTTCTTTTATATGATTTTCTCTTTCCCTTCCTTTCTGGACTCCAGCTCAGTGGTTTCAAGAAGATTTTGAATTACATGAAAAAGGTTGCGGAGGATGTAAGGTTTCGGATGTCGGTATCCCGTGAAGAGGTGAGTTACAATTTCCCCTCTTTTTTTTTTAAGAAAATTCAAATCTAGGTCTTCCAAGAGCATGGATCATTTAGTGGGTGGAGGGGGTGCAGGAAAATTTGACAATTATTAAACTGCAATTGTTCTGTTTTGCTGACTTAGCTACATTTTTGTTGAGTTTGAAGACAGTTTCGCCTTTATTGTTGAATCTTAACTATTGTATTGTTACAAAGTAATTTATGGAAAACTATGCAATTTGCAGTTCTTTCTTGTGTTTTTGTGAACTTGTGTGTTCTCTCTTGGTGATACTTTTTCTAATTTGAGATTAGCTATAGATTTATCCAAAAGACGATACGTGTTATTGTTTGTGTTCATTGGATGTGCTGGTGGTGGCCAAAGATTGACTGTAGTTTTTGTGTTTCAACCTATCCTTAATGAACGAACTACAAATTATATTTGCTATGACTAGTTTGTTGACCAGAGAGATGCCTCGAATATTTTTTGGGGTTACCTTTGAATAATTCGAGATAGCGAATGTTATTCAATTTTAATTTCAATAATTAGGGGTAATGAGAGGGTGTAAATTAGGGAATGAAATACCCAATTTTTCATTTACAAAATTCTGAAGTATCAATTTTATTTCAATATTTAGGGGTAATGAGGGTGTAATCTAGGGGGTGAATTACCTCAATTTTTAGTTCAGAAATTTAGGTTACACAATTCTTCAAGAAAAGTGCAAAATCTTCCGCGTCCTTCATTGGCAAAACTTAATATATTCGTCCCCTTCATTGGCAAGGTCAATCGGGGATGTTCAACAAATGAAAGCAAAGGATTTAATTGAAGGAGGAGGTTTGGAGGAAGAAGTTGCCATGGATGCTCTCAGGTTTGGAAGAAGGAAATCAGAAAGCTCGGAAGGAAAACGTTTTTAGTGACTTTGTGGATGTCGAATTAGAGGTGTCTCATATCTCTAACTATCATAAGTTATAACAGGGGAATCTAGGGAAACTCAAGAGGAAAATAGGAGATTTTGAGAAGAACGTAAAAATTATAAGGCTTTTATGTGTGTGCTAACTTATTAATATTAGAAATTTTGAGTTTCATTATGAATTAAAGGGTGGTACTGCTTTACTTTTATTTTACTTTTTACGAACTTTTAATGAGGCAGAAGCATTTACTAATTGGATTTGGACTTTGTTTACAAAGAAGCTGATATAACTTGGTGGTAAAAAGGATGATATTCTAATTAGATGGTTTGGGATCAAAACCTCACCCACAACTTTTTGGGTTTATGAAAATAGAAAGAGGAATGCGATGTTAGAGCTTACATGGCGCCATGCCAGCGTATACATTCAAATGACATGTTGGGGGGGGGGTTCCAATTATTCCCTAACGTTTTAATAAAATATGTAGTAGATTATTACAACATGAATCAAGTATGAGATTATGCACCCTTGAAAGTTTCGTCCTATCTCCATTTTGTATACAAGAATGAAATATTGGAATGAGAGAGCCAGTTGCAAATACCTATGTATATAAGTGAGAACATTATTAATTTTCCTCCACGTGTCTCAATATGCACATGCCTCTTGCTCTTATGAGGTATCTTTGGGGTTCAACTTATATCTTATTGGAATTTGATTCCATTAAAAAAACTGTGATCGTCGTAGCTGCTTGGTGGAAGACTGCTAAATGATTTGAACTTCTTGTCTCTTTGCGAGTATTTCATGGTTCAGCAGAAGTTCAGACTACTAGTTTTTTAAGATGTAGGAGAAACTTTTTATTGAGGGGCCTTGCAACAGTCTTTTTTATCACAATAATAATTGCTTATATGCACCCTCTGACCCTCTTCACTCACAGCTTGACAACCTGTATCATCTGTATGTGTGTTACAATATCTTTCGGGTTCAAATAAGTGTTTCTCCATGATTTCAATAAAAAATGTATGATAACTTCTCCTATCTTGTTCTTGACATAGTCTTATATCTCTACCCAATAATTTATGTTTCGGACGTGCATCTATATTTCTAATTATAGTTAAGTGGGACATTTAGCTTTTCTATCTGCATTCTTAACACTTTTATGCATGCTTTCAAAATGATGGTTGAAAAGGGATAAATGTTGTGATGTGGCTAGGGAAGACGAAAGAAACCTGCATATAATTACTTTACTCCTTTGTAATGCGGTTTTGCTGTGACTTGCTAGATTGAAGTCCATGATGTGAGCAAGGAAATGGATTTGGATCTGTTCAAACAAAATTGTCAGGTACTCTCTTCTAGACCTTAAATTTGGTTTCTCTGTGGTGTATGTTTATATGATAATACATACGTATGAATCATTTCTGGTTTAAGCTCATCAGCAATTGACAAGATCAATCACTGTACGCTGTATATCTAGGTGGAGAGAATAATTGCTGATAGGATCAACAAAGATAGCTCAGGTGAGGTGAATCCTGAGTATCTAGTGAAGTGGCAAGGGCTATCTTATGCTGAAGCCACCTGGTTAGTATTTGCATTATTTCAGTTGCTTAAAGCTTGGAAGGTTTTGGGTCTTTTTTTTGTGTGTGTGTGTGTGCACGCTTAAGTCTTCTGAATGCAACTATTTTCCAAGTTTTTGCTATTTAGGTATGAGGTTGTGTGTATCTTGACCTTGTTAGAAGGCTAGAGCTTAAAAGAGGATTTCACTGGTACTAACTTGATGGTTTCTTTTTTTGTTGCTGTTGTTTTGTTTTTTGGTCACTTGGATTTTATTGCTAGCTAGACAGATTGTTTGTTCCAATGGCTGTGAAGATTTGCTTTCCTATGAGTCCCAAGACTTTTGCTGGTTCAACTCGACGGTACACGCATGTTTATCACTTAGTAACGTGAGCTTGATTTATTTCAGGGAAAAAGATGTGGATATTGGATTTGCTCAGAATGCTATCGATGAATACAAGGTAATACCTCACAAGCATTCCATTGTGTTTCCTTGCTCCAGATTTTATAAGGTTATGTATGCTTGTAATTCTTGGGTCCTTTACTGCTACATATGGGATAACCAAGAAGCCCGTGCCTGATTTATAGCATTGAGCACTTGTAGCATTTATGGTGAGGGGGGGCCTTTTTTTTTCATTTGTAAAGTAGATTACATATGTGATTGAGTGCCTTATGCGTAATCAATGGATTCTGGCACCTCCACCCTATGCGAAATTTGCATCTGTGATAGTGAGCTACCTATTTTGCTAGTTTTAGTCTTGTTTTTCTTTAATTCTATATTTATTGTGGATGACAATGCTTGTGTTACCGACTCCCTTGGCGGCGCTCGGGGTTGAATGGTATGGTAATCTTGGGATATGATTATTTTGGGTTAGAAGCTCGTGTCAACTTTCTGGTGCTCACACTACCTTTAGGAGAGGTATGAAATGCACACTCAAGTTTTTTTTTGAATTGCAACATTTCTAGAGATTAAATGCTAGTTTTATAGTACCGTCCTGCTAATCTGTCAAGTTTTCCCATGGTTCATACCCGTCCTTTTTGTTTAAGATTAAGTTGCTTTCCCATTATTGTTTTTGTAAAGTCAATTAGAGTTGGCTACATTGTTCTAGGATTAGTCATAGTAAATGTGGGTGTAACTACAACTTCGTATAATTCAATTAAAGTTTGATATAAACCAAAATAGTCCATCATGATCTCTTTTAGCTCAGAGCTAATAAGCTGTTAGTAGATGAATTTCATACATCTCCTGTCCAGAAGTAGACACGTGGTGAATGTTTTGAAGCTTGATCAACCCTTTTTCCTCTCTCTTCTCTTTTCCTTTCCTCCCTGATATCATTATTCAATCTGTAATGCTTGGTGGTGATTTTTTTTTGATGTGACAAATTGGATTCCAACATTTCTTTATCCATTCGTTGTGAAAATTATGTTTGCATGATTTGACATGATTTTTTTTTAAACTGTGGTGCTTTGAACAGGCTCGTGAGGCTACTATAGCAGTGTTGGGGAAAACTGTGGATGCACAGCGTAGGAAGAGCAAAGGTATGATAACTTTATCAAGTGGTTTTAGTTGCTTCAACATGGTTGATTTATCTTGTCACATTAATTATTTAGGATTGCAGGATTCATTGCTTTCTTGCTATATGTTCTTAGAAATGATTTTCTGGTTGATGTTTGCTAGTACTATGTTACAATGTTCTTTGTCATGCGATAACATGTTGATGCTTTATTCTGCTGTCTGTGCAAACATGCCCTTCATATGCTGAAAAAGTTTATACTGCGTAGGAAGTTTGCGGAAACTGGATGAGCAGCCTGAATGGCTGAAAGGGGGAAAATTACGTGATTATCAGCTTGAAGGCCTAAATTTCCTTGTGAACAGGTATAAAGTCTGATCTTTTGTGATGTGCATGTTTCTTGGTCATTTTCGCTGTTTTTCCTCTTTGAACTGGTTGCTTATTATATTATTCTGGTGCTTTTGGATAAACAAGCAGTACATGTGATTTAACATGACATAGTTCTATTTCTTAATGTTAGAACTTGCTGTGATTTTTTTAAAATTTTTGTCGAATAGGTCTGTGATGCACAGACTCGTCATTTGATCCTGGCATGCCTATATCCGTGCTGACGCGATTCGACCTTGGATAAGGGTTGGACTTCAGAGGAAGAAAACGACAGATCTCCTCTGTGTAGTGTGTACTCTGTTTCATCAATATAGGAATATGATTTGCTACTTATTTTGAAAATAAAATCAACAATTTTCACTAGTTCTAGTGTTTATGAAATTTAAATTATTACTTTGCTTGGGAATGGAACTAAAAACTAGGGCTTCTGTTTACTACCCTCTTTGGGGTACTCTTATCACCAGTGGGTGGGTGGTAGGCTGTCGGAGAGTGATGAGAGAAGTTATTGACCTTCGGTGGGTGGTGTTTGTAGCTCTTTTTCTATGCTTTGCTTATCAAATATGTAGTATGAACAGTGCTTGGAGGGGGTGTTTACTTAGATTTTTCCTCTTTCTCATTCTGTCTTTTCTTCAGTAAATTATAATTTCCATATGCCCTTTTTATCCTATAATTTTGATCCTCTAAGCAAAATTGATATTGTGAGAACTAATAGATTGAGTTTTTTTCTAGAACTTAATGAAAATTCGCAAATTGCCGCTGTTATCCGAGTCCAAAATTATATTAGTGCCTGTTAAACTTATCCAATTATGAGCATTTAAAGGGATAAGTATATATGGGGGTCGTCTTAGCTCAATATTTGTGGCAAAGTTGAAATTATGTAGGTGAAGATTTTTCTGTAGACGATCTGTTGAGCATTTCATAGACGATCTGTTGAACATGCTGTAGACGATCTGTTGAGCATGTTGTAGATGACTGATGACTTGCTGTTCTTGAACTTGTGGTATGCATCTCACTCATTTCCATGCCTTCTCAGTGGGCAAGACACGTGAACCTGATCTTGTAAATTTGCCCTTTCTGAATCCAATTTTCTTACTTGTCTATTTTCTTGCTCGGTCTGGATGCTATCATGTCTGAGATATTTAGCTCGTTCCTTGTGTTTCTGGGTAAGAATTTGTCATATGAACCAATTTTTTGCTACTTCTTGTTACAGTTGGAGAAATGATACTAATGTCATCCTCGCTGATGAAATGGGTCTTGGTAAAACTGTTCAATCAGTTTCTATGCTTGGTTTCTTACAGGTAGAAATTTGTTTATATTTAATATTACTCCTGTATTTATATGCTTGTTTTTTCCGATTACAAGGTTGAACTTCGGCCACGAGGTTTTGTTCAAAATACTATGATAAAAGACAACGAAGCAAATAATATTATAATTGTTAAGACTTTAAATAAGTATTATAGAACTTAGAAGGTCTTTGTAGAACCTGAAAAGCGGAAACATCAAATATATTACAGAGGGGAATAGAATATTCATTTTTATTCTCCAGTTAAATCTGTGACTGATGTTATGCCTTTTTGCAGAATGCTCAACAAATCAATGGCCCTTTTCTTGTTGTTGTTCCGTTGTCTACGTTGTCTAATTGGGCAAAAGAATTCAGGAAATGGCTTCCAGATATGAATATTGTTGTATACGTGGGAACTCGTGCTAGCAGAGAGGTGATTAATGCATCATCTTTATTTCGTATGTTTACTTGGCTATTTTTGTAAATTTTTGGCTTAATTTCACTATCGTTTTTCCACCTGATATTTCTGGCTCATGAAGCCATCTATCTGATGTCAATGCTCATGTTTTCTCCGGGTTGCAAATTGCCTTATGGCTCTGCATTTTGGGTCTTTGTGCACAGTGGGCCTTTTATTTTGTGGCTGTTTTTGTTGCATTTGTTCTTATTAAATATCTATGGCTCACAACTGTTGCTATATGTTTTGGAGTATAGGAGCCTTCTTGTGTTTAGCCGAGATATGAGTATGACTATGTCACAATTTACATTGTCTGTTGTTCACCTTTATCAGCTGAAGGCATTTTGAGCTAGCTGCATCTCTCAATCATGAGCATCATCTTCCCTTAATTCGAGGAATACTAAAACTAATATGCTTTATTAGGAGCAGTGGAGCACTTCCACTTTATATTTATGATGCTCTAGTTTGTTCAGCTTCTCGATTCTTTGGCAATTGCTTTTTTTTTTTTGCATGATTGAAGTCCTGTACTTTTTCGTGTAGCACCCTGATCCTTTATTGTCGAAGCCGTGCAGTGACTGCAGTTCCTTTAGCAGTAAACTTTCCTGTATGTTTCAAGTTGATTAGATTTTGTTATATGTTTGTTCTTGTCAAGGACATACTGCATCTAAAAGCTTGTTTAGATTGTAAGCATATAAGGAGGATGGTTAATCTGTTTGGCATTGGACATTTGGCTGCGTAGCTGTCCATATTCTACTATGCCAGTGATATGTTACCAGATCTGGGATTATCCACAGCTCGAAGTGTAATCTTAGCTTGAGTTATTTTGTTATATTAGTCTTGTTGTACCTGTTGAGCTCCAGTACTGTTTAGGTAGGTGAGGTGCCTTTGGTTTACTTATTTCGCCCTTCATCCCAAATTGATTGTCACAATTTTCTTTTCGGGTTGTCATAGTCTGTTTGCCACATACACCCCTTTTGGCAATCTTTTCTCTCTTCTTTATCTCTACAGTTGGGCGCTAAATCTAGCCACCACTTCTCTCTCTACTTCTCATTTTCTTAAACATTTTTTCCAAAATGGTTTGCGGCAATTAGTTTTGGCGGAGGTATCTTTGTGCATATGGTATTATGGTGTCTGGGTGGGGACTAGTTTTTCCTACACCTTTAGTATTCTGTGTTGTGTACTTATGTTCCTATATAATGTGTCCATTATTGTGTATTGATATTGATATGGGAAGTGTGGTTTTAGGCTTTTAGCTTTTTAGGATGTTTAGGACAATTTTTTTTAGAACAATTTTGATACACTCTCAAGTCTCTCTCTCTCTATGTATCATGCAATTGGAAATAGACGGAGATTTACGTAAAATCGGAACTGAAATAAAAATTTAGGGCTTTTAAATCTTTCATACTTCATGAAAGCTGCAATTAACTTGACGTGTTTGAGTAGACATAACAGAGAATAGGATGCATGCAGAAACAGAAGATAAGGCACAGCATGTAATACAATTAGTCCTTTTTTGGGTGTTAAACTCCATCTACAAGTATAAATATTTAAGTGCAAAAAGGGAAATTTTGTACATTTTACCATATTGATGTAATTCTTATGTTTACCACTTCCATAGTACCTAACTTTGGAAAACTAATTAAATTGGACAGAAAAACTACGAGGGTTAAGTTAATCATAATTTCATGTTGTTAAAAATACAAAATAATAATGAGAACTAAAGGAGAAAAGCATGGACTTCATAGAAGTTATAAAAAAGTTAAATTCTTTCTTCTTTCTTCTTTTTGTTTTTTTTTTTTTAAATATTGTTTGACAACATAATATTACAAATTCTTTGGTAGTTTTTGCATGCAATTTAATGAGAATTTTGAAGTACGGGGTTATTACTTGAAGGGGTGAAAACTTGGGGGGTTACATCAGAAAATTGACCATATGTACAGGATTATATTAGGAAAGTTTTCAGAAAATAATTAACTGATTGACCTAAGACAAACAAATGAAACTAAATTAGGCATTTTTTTTTAAAATAATGTAAATTAAAGTAGAAAAATCCTATTACATTCATGAAAGCAGGTTGTCTGGTGCAAGTTTATAATAGGTAAAAGAATATAAATAAAAAAGAAATTGCTTTCCTCTTTGACCAGTCGCCCACATCCTGGAGGCATGCCTGTCTCTTTGTCTTTCTTATTCCTTTCACTCCAACAAATGGTCTTCCTTCTACGTGGAGTTGCTTACTTTTTCCCTTATGCCCCTTCGCAACTACTGAACAGCAGCGAGCCAATAATTTATGATTAATAGAATAGCAATGTAAGATGCCTCGTTACGATGAACAAAAGCCGGCAACATTATCCTCATCATCATGAATAGTGTTGCATTTTTTTTTGATCTCAGCGTCTCTGAATGTAAATTCTAAATTTGAGATTCTTTACACATTACAATGACTGTATATTATGTGAGTGTTTATGCAGGTTAGCTTTTTTGTTTCTAACCTATGTTTTTCTTCTTCCTACATGTAATGATTCGACCATATTTTGGAATGTTTTATAACTTTTTTTACACATCTGTCTCAATATGGCTCTAAAAACTGCGAAACGGCTATGGCTGTTATAAGTGTGCCTTGTGGCAAATCCTGTCTTTAGACTGATTAAGATGCTGGAAAAGACGATTCTGATTCTTATTTATGGTGATAATTATACATCTCATGATCAGGGATATTTGATTTTTTTTTCACATATCATGGTTTATGGTACTGTATCTTTTGGAAGTGTTTGAATGCCACTGTGGATGTGTTTTAGATGAATTTCTGGGTTTGTTTGCATGTTTTGTGATTGTGATTTGTGAAGTGTTCTCTACTATGGTTGTCAGGTTTGTCAGCAGTATGAATTTTACAATGAAAAAATACAGGCAGATTGATCAAGTTTGACGCATTGTTGACAACCTATGAAGTTATTCTAAAGGATAAGGCAGTGCTGTCAAAGATCAAGTGGAGCTATCTTATGGTTGATGAAGCTCACCGGTTAAAAAACAGTGAAGCTTCTTTATATACTGCTCTCTTGGTATGCAATGATTGTTAAGTATGCACTTTTTGCAATATATATATATATATATGTATATATTTGTTGGGTTACTTTGATAAATATTCATCTTCGGCATTTTTTTTTTGCAGGAATTTAGCACCAAAAACAAGTTACTCATTACTGGCACTCCGTTACAGAATAGCGTAGAAGAGCTATGGTAATCATCCATCTTGCTGAAGAGGGTGTCGATCTGTGCCCTTGGATGCTTACTGTATTCATCTCCTTTGCAATATTAGTATCAGTATTCTTTTAATATTTATTTTCATATTGCCCTAACCTCTTTCCAGAAAATGACTAATTTGTTGAACTTTACGAATTACGCCTTCCTTTTTGGGAGGAAATAAATGTTTGCAAGGTTTTAGATGCAGCCTCAACCTGCTTAAACCTTACCTCAGTGGGACTAGTAGTTCTGATTGTTGCTGTTGTTGTTCTTGATGTTTTCTTATCTCTGAACCCTTGTTCTTTTTTTTTAATCTCAGGGCCCTGCTTCACTTCTTGGATCCTGATAAGTTTAGGAATAAAGATGTTTTTGTTCAAAATTATAAAAATCTTAGCTCATTCAATGAGATTGAGGTAATATAACTGTTACAAATCTATGTACTCTTTGTTTCAGCAGTAATGATTAGAATTTGTTACTTTGAGACTCATAACTAAAGTTTTGCTCTTTTTTGCTAGCTTGCAAATCTTCACCAGGAGTTGAGGCCTCACATCCTTAGAAGAATTATCAAGGATGTGGAGAAATCTTTGCCACCTAAAATCGAACGAATTCTTAGGGTTGAAATGTCCCCACTGCAGAAACAGTGAGCACTTAATTCTATATGCTGTCAATTCATCTGCCCTTTTTATATAATCTTTGTCCATTTTTACCTTTGCTTGGCTTTCTTTTTAGGTATTATAAGTGGATTCTGGAACGGAACTTCCATGACTTGAACAAAGGTGTTAGGGGAAATCAGGTTAGTGGTCTTCTTTAGAGTTTGTGTTTTGGCCGATAGCTTGCAGGTTTTTTTTTTTTTTTTTTTTTCAGATTACTTTCTGAATTGGTAAGCTTTTAGCTTCTTTACAGCATTTAGTAGTAATTGATATATGATTGTGCAGGTTTCACTACTGAATATTGTGGTGGAATTGAAAAAGTGTTGCAACCATCCCTTCTTATTTGAAAGTGCTGATCATGGCTATGGTGGTGAAACAAATGATGGGAGTAAACTTGAGCGAATGATTCTTAGTAGTGGAAAGCTAGTGATACTTGATAAGCTGCTTGTGAGACTACATGAAACAAAACATCGTGTTCTTATATTTTCCCAGGTTTTCATCTTGATCTGTCTTCATTTAGTGGTCTGAGTGTAAATGCTGTTTATATATGTCTCGTGAGAGTTTTTTCTTTAATCTGGTCAAATGGCTTATTCATTCAGGCTCTTATTTATGACATAGCAGCACTGATGAATGAAGATGTAGTCCAGTAGGTGAAGCAATGAAGGAGAATATTTTATGTTACGTGTTTCTGCTGTGTGTAACTACTTTATTGTCTTTGTTGTGCATCTTGTGTTAGTTTCGCGTATTGTCAGCTGGATTATGTTTAGCATTATATCATGTGAGGTCTCTAAGTTTTTTTTTGGTTTCCCTAAGCGTGTGAATCTTTGTGGCTTTGTGCTGTAGATGTTTTTCTTCTAGTGGTGGGAGTTGATACTCCATCCGTCCCACTAAATCCTGCTCATATCTTTTGGGACATAGATTTTAGGAGATGTGTTTGTGGTGGGTCTTTGTTGAGTAAAGTGAATAATAGACTAAGGTACTAGATAGTTTGTATATTATTTTTCCTGATGGAGAGAGGTATTGGAAGCAATTAATAATTGGTGGACCATGTCCCAAAAAGGAAATGGGAGATGTTGTGGGGACAAACTGAAATGGAAATGGGAAAGGCTTTGAGGGACGACGGGAGTATTAGGTAATGATAAAAACATTATATCTGCATGTCCAAGGTAATGCTTTTCCACCATCAAGCAGTTTCCTGCCATAAACTTCCATTTCCTCCTGTTACCAACGAAACATGTGGGTGGAAATTGTTATAAAATGAGTAACTAAAATATATGCATTACCTGGCACATCCTCAGTGAGCATTGCATGTAAAATTACACTTTACTTTTCATCCTTGCAGATGTCCTAAATTATGGGACTATTCGATGTACTTGTTCTGATTTAAGCTTCCAAGAAAAATAGATAAAGAGTTTCTTTGGATAGGTACCTGCTTTTTTTTTTTGCTTTTAATCCCAATGTCTGTCTGTGATATGTGTTAGCTTCTAAGAAAATGAGATGGTCATAATCTTCAATCTTAGTTTATTTCTTTGTTATGCTTACAGCCTTACATATACAAGGGGCTTTAAAGAGAGCCTTTTGTATTTTTTTTTCTCTTTTTAATATAAAAATGTTTATGCAGATGGTGAGACTGTTGGACATATTGGCAGAGTATTTGTTTCTGAGAGGATTCCAGTTTCAGAGGCTTGATGGTAGTACGAAGGCTGAGTTACGACATCAGGCTATGGAGCATTTTAATGCTCCAGGAAGTGACGACTTTTGCTTTCTTCTCTCAACAAGGGCTGGTGGGCTGGGCATAAACCTAGCAACTGCAGACACTGTTATTATATTTGATTCAGACTGGAATCCTCAGAATGATTTGCAGGTTTCTTGCAAAAGAGTTCTTGTCTTTTGATACTAAAAGAATTTTTTTACTGTTTTTTAAAGAAGATTAGAGATTTTTCTTGTATAGCAATACATTCCAATGGCCCGGTTGTTAGGTGGTGGTAAATGATAGTAATGGTAATGTATCCTAGTGTATACAGTAATGAAACTGTATTCCAAACATGTGTTTTTCTTAATATCTTCATAAATTACCATTACCACTCAATACCAAAGTGGTTATGAATGGTAATGAAATTTATGAAGAAAGTGTTGTTTGGGGACATTGACCCAGGACACGAAGCTTTATTACCATTATCACCTACCGTAAAATTCCTTTCAAAGCGGGGGAAATTAAAACTTCAATATACGTCCTCCGTTCCATAATAAGTGAAACACTTACTATTTTAGAACGTTTCAAAATAAGTGAAACATACCTTAAATGGAAAAAAGAAAGTGACAAAATGACAAGAGTACCCAACTACCCATCACCAACTTGTGTGTTTTACTTTTCTCTCTCCTCCTTTTGATAATGAAAAGGGTATTTTATGACTTTTTGGCTTTTGAAAGTGATGTTTATTAAATCTTGTGCCCAATCTCTATGTTTCACTTATTATGGAACGGAGGAAGTAGTTTTTTTTATAAGAAGAGGAACATTCTCCATTCTGAGTTTGAAGTTGCTGAGAAATTTGTAAAATATACTGGTCCCAGTAACGTTATTTAGGACTGTTTGCATCATTGAACCTGTAAGCTCCATAGTTTTGTTTTCTTCTAATTTTTCTCTTTTCCTTGTTTACCTTTTATTTACTTGTAAATCTTTATTTTGGGTAGGCAATGAGTAGAGCTCACAGGATCGGACAGCAAGAAGTTGTTAATATCTACCGATTTGTAACAAGTAAAAGTGTTGAAGAAGATATACTTGAACGGGCAAAGAAAAAGATGGTAAGTTGATGGCCATTACTTGGCTTTTGACAGAGATTTATATCTTTATAATCCCTTTAACCGTGCCATATCCTGGTTATAGGTCCTTGATCATCTGGTTATCCAGAAGCTAAATGCAGAGGGTAGACTGGAGAAAAAAGAGGCCAAGAAGGCAGTTACCTTTGACAAAGTAAGATGAGTGACATCTCAATAGCTGTGACCTTATCTTTTGTTTCATGTTTGCGTTTTTTTGAGTCTTTGGTCTATATGACTTTTAATATTTGTTTTCCTTATGGGTCAGTTAAGCTCTTCAATTTGGTACATATGGGTCTGAGACTGTTAATTTGTAATTCTTCTGTTTCTTTAGAATGAACTTTCAGCAATATTGAGGTTTGGAGCTGAGGAGCTATTCAAGGAAGAGAAAAATGAGGAGGAAAGCAAAAAGAGACTTTTGAGCATGGATATAGATGAAATTCTTGAAAGGGCAGAGAAGGTTGAGGACAAGGGACTCGAAGGGGAGGAAGCAAACGAGCTTCTCAGTCAGTTTAAGGTATGAATATAATCTTGCTTTTGGCTGTTGAAGTGTCTGTTTGAAGAGGCAGGTTCCTCGATGATGCTTAAAAAATATATGGGGAAAACATGTGTAGGTTGCAAACTTTTGCAATGCAGAGGATGATACTAGTTTCTGGAGCCGTTGGATAAAGCCAGAAGCTGTTGGGCAAGCAGAGGTTCGAATCAATTGCATTTTGTAATTTATGGAGAATCAAATTTACGTAGCTGCATATTGGCACTTTCATTCATGTTGTATAGCTTCAATAAATTTTCTAACAGCAAGAGTAGTGTTCTCTCTAATAAATTACACCTGCAGGAGGCATTAGTTCCTCGAGGGGCGAGATTTACGAAGAGCTATGTGGAGCCTGTCCAACTTGATGGAAGCAACAAAAGGAAAAAGAAGGAAACTCCGTCGATGAGGGTAAATTCAAAACGTCGTAGAGGAGAATCTTCTCATATGGTCCCAATGATTGATGGTGCCTCAGCTCAAGTAAGAGATTGGTCTTATGGGAATTTGCCAAAGAGAGATGCAACCCGATTTGCAAAAGCTGTAAGATTCTCAGAAGTTCTGTCGTTTACCATATATATCAGAGCTTTGCCTCCTACATGTCGAACCTGAAGAACGATTTGGTTCAACATGATGTTCATTTTCATTTTTACAAGTGGCTGTGTCTCTGTTTTTTTTTTTTTTTTGGGGCGGGGGGAGTCAAAAAGTGTGTTGTCCTTTGTGGGGTCTCGCTAAGATTAGCCATTTGTTCTGATGGTTTAGGTTATGAAGTTTGGCAATCCAAGCCAGATTGATTTAATTGCAACTGAGGTTGGTGGTGCAATCGAGGCAGCTCCAGTAGAAGCACAGATTGAACTTTTTGATGCTTTAGTTGATGGATGTCAAGAGGCAACTAAAGGAGAAATTATTGATCCTAAGGTATACATTAATGCTTTTAGGCTAATGTTTCCTCTGCTGTCTTGAGGCGGCACTTGCTCATGTTTTCCAAATCCATCTGCAGGGACCTCTGTTAGACTTCTTTGGCGTTCCCGTGAAGGCGAATGATATGCTAAGCCGTATAGAGGAGCTTCAGCACTTAGCCAAGCGGATTGGTCGATATGCAGACCCCCGTTTCACAATTCCGAGTGCTAAGGTACTTGAAACCTGCAAATTGGTCAAAAGGGTGTGGGTGGAATCAAAGTAAGTGATGTATGATATTTGCTGTTGTTTGAGTTTTTCACTTTTGCTCATGCTTTACATGAGGTACAATCCTCTGACTTGCTGTTTATTGTTTGTTAGTTGATGATGCAAGATTGCTTTTGGGTGTGTATTATCATGGTTTTGGCAATTGGGAAAAAATTAGGTTGGATGAAAGGCTTGGTTTAACAAAGAAGATTGCCCCAGTTGAGCTTCAAACACATGAAACATTCCTTCCTCGTGCTCCTAATTTGAAGGATCGTGCTTCTGCACTTCTTGAAATGGTATCTGAACTTGCACTTCAAGTGGAATTCCACCTCCTAGATTCAAAGTTCGCTCTTCTTTTTGTGTGTGAATGAACATGATGTTTCGTATTTTTTAATTCACAATTAATGCATTGAGCAAAATTTGCTCATCCATTGTTCAGAGATTGCCTATATTGACAACTGTTTTCTTCTTCCAGGAAATCAGTGCTGTTGCCGGTCAGAAGTCTAATCCCAAGGGTCGCAAATCTTCAAAGAACATGGAGAGTTGCAATGTACCAAGGCCTCGTGGAAGAGGCAGAGGTAGGCCCAGCTCCCCTAAACTTTTAACCCAGATGGAGAAAACTAGGTCCCAGAGAAGCCAGAAACTCGAACCTTTAGTTAAGGAGGAAGGTGAGATGTCAGATAATGAAGAAGTATATGAGCAATTTAAGGAAGTGAAATGGATGGAATGGTGCGAAGATGTAATGATGGATGAGGAAAGAACGTTGAAACGTCTTCAGAAGTTGCAAACTACCAGTGCTGACCTTCCCAAGGAGAAGGTTGATCTTTTAACTTTGTACTTCCAGCAAATTTGATGTGATCAGAGGTCAGTCTCCAACATTGCTTTTTTGGTAACCTAGTTTTCTTCTCTGTTCAGGTACTCTCAAAGATCCGAAAGTATTTGCAACTTGTTGGCAGGAGAATTGACCAAGTTGTATCTGAACACGAGCGTGAACCACATAAACAAGACCGTGAGCTCCATCTACTTCATTTACTTTTTGTTTCACTTAATACTATTAGTGCTAATATGGTATCCCTTTAAAACTAAGAATAAAAGGGATGGGGGACGGGGGTTATTGTGTGAGTTATTTTTCAGATGGTGGTAGAAATGTAGAATGTATGCTCCTAATCATTGCTGCTCTGTTATTGAGGCTGTACTTTATTCTACTTGAATGCTAGCTTTAACATACTGCTCTTGTTTGGTTGTACTTCTTATTGATGCTTTTTTCGTTTGTTAGGGATGATGACGAGATTATGGAAATACGTGTCAACCTTTTCTAATTTGACGGGGGACAGATTGTGTCAAATTTATACCAAACTAAAGCACGAACAGGAAGATGAAGCTGGGGTAGGACCATCCCACATCAATGGACATAATGCCTTTCAACGTCAGTCTGCGAGACTGAAGGGAATCAAGAACAACAACTCGTATCAAACAGCGGAACCAGGTCTTAAAGTCCATGATCCAGCCAAGTTTGAGGCTTGGAAACGGAGAAAGAGAGCCGAGACTGATGCTTTCTTAGAGGCTCAAGGCCCTTTTCTGAAACCCGTGAGCAATGGCCCGAGAATGCCAGCATCCAATTCCTTGGGGATACTGGGTGCTGCACCAGTACCACCTGACAGCAGACAATATAATAACGACAGGCCATACAAGATGCGTCAAGGTGGTTTTCAGCAGAGGCAAGGCATCAGGTAGCTGTCCCATGTTGGTGGATTGAGTCCTGTTGATGTAGGAATTACGCCAGATGGCTATTCCACTTTGATGGGGGCATCCCCTTGCACCGACTAGCACCTCGATATATTTTTTGGCCCATGGGAATAAATAATATTCTATCTGTCGACATCGTGGCCAATTCTAAGACTTGGCATGCCAGATTAAGAGCATCCTGGTCTGCTCCAGTGGCTGAGAATACACAATCATCTACACTTGGATATCAGCAGTGGCAAGTAGCAAAAAGAAAGAAGAGGCAGTTGAGCAGCCTTGCACATAATCTGTGTTTTGTACTTCTCTAGCAGATAGAGGCCAACAATTTGTTACAAGTATAGCTTAAAATTAGAGAAAAGAAATGTAGAGAAAAGGTCTTTAACCTAGTTTTTGTAAGTCACCCATACCGGGTAGATGACAGTATGACACCGTACTTACTGCGCCCTAATATAAATGTACATTGTGCAAGTTTTGTTATCAAATTTTGGTCACTGCAAGCAGCCCTGTAATTACTTTTTGATTTTTGGTAAAAGTTTACTTTCCCTTTTATACAGCCAGATTGATCTCAAACCCCACCCCATCCTCCCAAGTTGGAGGATTGTTTCTGTAAAGCTTTGTTTATCTGTTATTTTGTATGCCTATCAGTACCTCTTTTTTTTCTTTTTCTTTTTTATATTATCTTTATCTTGTAAGTCAAGTTGAGATAAAGAAGCTTTTTCAGGTGGTGGGATTTGACTTCACCAGATTCATCCCTTGAGCGAGGTACTAGCACATTTCCAGTCAGATGCTTCACTTTTGAAAATATAATTTCATCTTCCTTGCATTTGATTTGGTTTCTTTATGGATGCAGCTGTTCTTTCCTTGCGTTTGCTGAGGGCCTGAAGCTCATCTGAGACCTGTGTATATACGCGTGCCATCTTCTGATTGTCCTGCTACTTGTAAATTCAGACTTCACTTATAGGGTCAGTTCATGTTAAGTATGGTTCTTCTGTTTATTCTAAGGATGTCCATTTTTCATGTTGCTAGGAGTCTCTACCTTAAGCTGATGCCTACATTTTCTAAGTACTTCCCTTTCCTGTCCAACAACAACAACAACTAAGCCTTATTCCCAAAGTGATTTGGGGTCGGCTAACATGAATCGTCAACTGAAACCGTTACCAGAGGAGATGGCATCGACATGAGTGATAAAAAGCTTTTTTTTTTTTTTTTTAAGAATTTTTAAAGAAGTTTTTTTTTTTTTTTTTTTTGAAAACAAGGTTTGCAGACCAACAAGTTTTTAAAAGAGGTTTTCAACAAAAGGTTTTAAACAAATAAATGCAGGTTCACACCCCTTCCTCCACATGGACACGCCCTCCACCCACTTCTATCCAACGTCACGCTCCTCTCAATCCCAAAGTAACCTCATATCACTTTCAATTACCTTCATCCAAAGTCATCTTGGTGCCTTCCCCTACCCCTTACAATTTGGTTACTCCTCCACTCTTCAATTCTTCTCACCTGGTGCATCACCCGATCTCCTTTTCACATGACCAAACCATCTTAACCGATTCTCCCTCATCTTTTCTTCAATGGATGCAACTCCAACTTTTTCCGGATCACTTCATTTCTTAATCGGTCCTTCCTTGTGTGGCCACACATCCACCGCAACATACGCATCTCCGCCACGTTCATCTTATGAACGTGGCATTGTTTCACCGCCCAACATTCGGTGCCATATAACAAAGCGAGCCTAATTGCGGTACGGTAGAACTTTCCCTTCAAGCTTTGGGGAATACCGGAATCACAAAGGAATCCGGTGGCGCTTTTCCACTTTAACCAACCCGCGTTAATTCTATGAGCCACGTCTCCATCCAGGTTCTCCATCCTTTTGGAGAATGGATCCTAGGTAACGGAAGACGTTCGATCCTTGAACCACTTTGCTATCCAAAGTGACCGTCCTCGCCTCGTCGCTTGTAACCCCACCGAACTTGCACTCCATATACTCCGTCTTACTTTCGCTCAATCTAAAACCCGGGCTTCTAATGTATGCCTCCACAATTCCAACTTTCTCTCAATACCTTCCTTTTTCTCATCAATCAACACAATATCATCCGCAAACATCATACACCATGGTATATCATCTTGAATTGACCGTTAGTTTCGTCCATGACTAGGGCAAAGAGAAAGGGACTAAGTGCGTAACCTTGATGCACTCCGATCGTAATAGGAAACTCTTCGTCCTCCCCACCGTAGTCCGCACACTCGTAGTTGCCCCTCATACATATCCTTGATGATATCTATATATTTTTGTGGAACACCTTTCCTTGCCAACGCCCACCAAAGTATTTCTCTTGGTACTCTATCATATGCCTTCTCCAAATCAATGAAAACCATATGTAGATCCTTCTTCCTATCACGGTAATGTTCCATTGTTTGTCTTAAGAGGTGGATGGCCTCTATAGTCGATCTTCCGGGGCATAAATCCAAATTGGTTCTCCGATATCTTCACATGTTTCCTAAGTCTTTGCTCAATCACCCTTCCCCGGAGTTTCATCGTATGACTCATTAGTTTGATTCCTCGGTAGTTGGTACAATCTTGTACATCGCCTTTGTTCTTATACAAAGGAATCAAAGTACTCTTCCTCCATTCTAATGGCATTTTGTTGTGTCTCCAAATCATGTTGAAGAATGTTGTCGCCCATTCGATTCCTCTCCCCCCTAAACACCTCCAAACTTCGATAGGTATGCCATCCGGCCCCGTAGCTTTCTTCAATCCCATCTTTTTTAATGCCGCAACGACTTCTCCCTTTTGAATCCTCCTCATAAACTCTCGATTTAACATACTTGGCGGAATGTGTACATCCCCAATGTCTTGTGCTTTATCACCGTAAGTTGAGCAAGGTATCAAAGTACGACCTCCACCTATCCTTTATCTCCTCATCCTCCACAAGCACTCTTTGGTCCACACCCTTGACACATTTTACCTTTCTTATGTCTCTTGTCTTCTTGTCCCTCATACGCGCAATTCTATAAATGTCATTTTCACCTTCGTCGTATCCAATCTTGCATAAAGCTCTTTGTTTACCCGTGCTTTAGCTTCCCGTCTTGCCTTTTTGGCTTCTTTTCTAGCCTCTTTGTACTTCACATAGTTCACATCGTTCGCTATCTTTTCCCAAAAGTTTATAACTTTCTCGTTTGTTTTTTATCGCTTGTCTCACCTCCTCGTTCCACCAAGATGTGTCCTTACTTGATGGTACGAGTTCCTTTTAGATTCTCCAAGGGCCTCTTTCGCCACTTCCTTTATACCAAGTTCTAGCTTTGTCCATGTCGAATCTACATCCATTTCCGTGTTACAAGACCAAATATCTTTACTAGCCATCTTAGCTAAGAAGTTCTCTTTGTGCTCCCCTTGGAGCTTCCACCACTTGATTCGCGGCTCCACATTGGGTTTTCGCTTTCTTAAAGACTCCCTACCCCGAAAATCAAGCACGACTAGTCTATGTTGGGTGGTCGCACTCTCACCCGGTATCACCTTGCAGTTTGTATAACTCTTCCGCCAATCATTCCTTACTAAAAAGAGGTCAATTCGACTCGCGTTACTTCCACTCCTATACGTCACAAGGTGAGATTCTCTTTTCTCAAACCAAGTGTTCATAATACTAAGACCATAGGCTAATGCGAAATCCAAGATACCACTTCCCGCCTTCATTTCTCTCCCCCATACCCAAAACCTCCATGAATGCTCTCAAAGCCAACTCGACTAGTGCCCACATGTCCGTTGAGATCCCCACCAATGATCAATTTTTCATTAATAGGCACTCGTTGCACAACCTCCTCCAAATCCTCCCAAAATTGTTGTTTAATAAATGCTTCTAATCCTACTTGCGGCGCATATGCGCTTATGATAGTCACCGCCTTACTCCCTAATACTAGCCTGATACTCATAATGCGGTCACTCTTCCTCGAAACTTCCACCACATCATCAATATATTCCTTATCAATAATGATCTCTACTCCATTCCTACACTTATCCTTTCCGAGTACCAAAGCTTATAACCCCATGGGGCTAGTTCTCTTGCTTTTTCACCAACCCACTTAGTCTCTTGAAGGCACATTATGTGAATCTTCCTCCTCCTCATAACCTCCACCACCTCCGCCGATCTTCCCGTCAAAGAGCCAATGTTCCATGTTCCAAAGCGCAACCTACTACCCCTACCACTACCCTGGACTAGCTTCTTTACCCGCACCCGTCCCTGATGCGGGAACCCTTGCATATTTGACACCACCCGGGGCGCGGGATGGCGCGCCGCTTTCGGGCGACGACCTAGCAACCCTTGCATACTTATCACTACACCCGGCCTATGAAGTGCGGCAAGCGTCGCCGAGTAGGGGACGCCCCCACGTTTTTTCATTTGTCGATTCATGTCATGATATAGGACTATGTTTTATGCTGGCCGCCCCAAACCTACCGCAACTCTCCTCCTTTATCCGGGCTTGAGACCGGCAGTGAATGTCACACAGACACTCACAGGCAAAAGCTCATACTAAATATACCACTTTTCAAATAGCTTTTGAAGGTTTGACCAAGTCAAAACTCTACTAGCGGTGAAAAGTGGTGTTTGGTGAAGTATTCTTATTAACGAGCTTTAAGTGGTTGAAGTGGTATTTTAATAAAATCTAAACAGGGTAGCTTTTTGGAGGAAAGGTTTTATACAATCTAAATACAATAGCTTTTTTTTGGGGTAGGTGCTTTTGGATTAGGTTTAGAAAATGAAATACTGCTCAACTTATTATTGTTATTCTACTATCAAACAATTAGTTCTCTTGAAAACTACTTTTATTACAAAATATAGATAACTAACTTTTAATAACTAACATCTACTAGCTATCTCAACAACCATCTATTACAAACATGCCTTAACACCATTAGTGATTGATTTCAAACACCACCCACCGGCCTTCACGTCCTAGGTTGCGGGATCGAAACTTCTTCCAGGGTAGGCGTAATTGCACTTTTCCGTAACCAAAACATAAAACTATAGATTTATAGATCTTCCCAGTTTACAAACCTAGGGCTCTAAACAGCTAATTAGTCTTGGGGACAAATTATCATTCATATCCTAATGTCTTTTTCTATGTAATTAGATTGATTTTCATTGATCCTTGGAAGTGTTTGAAATGGCTCTTTCATGTACTGCTGGCAAAAGCTCATACTCTAGAAATACACATATTGTTTGATAGCAGCCTGTTTTTGATATGAAATAAGATGAGGTTTTGGGAGGATTGCTCCAAAATTTCACACGTCCCAGCTCTTTAGTCTCTTGTTTTCCTCAAATAGGTACAAAAAAAATATGGAGGAAGTAACAAGAATTTGGGAAGGATTTGCAATTACACATCAAAATTGAGCTGATTTAGCTGTGTGGTCGTAGCCCTCCTGTAAAGGCTGTGGTTGATAGCTCGTTATCCTGTTATCTTTCACTTAGCTATCTCAGCCCCAAAAATAATACTAGATTCTATATTCGATTAATTTTGATTTTGCACTTTTTGTTTTGGGGGGGGATGTTACAACTATGTTGATGTGCAAGGCCTTTTTTGTTATATTTTTTTTATTGTGTGGTAAAGTGTTAAAATTATCAAGGATATTTATCACTATAAAGGTGCTAGTATTTGGTGTGTTAATAATTAATTCAGTAGTTAAAGTCCTAGCTTAATAATGGTGAAATTGCAGTTGGGTTTATTATAATTGGCGTGAGTTTTTGGTTTTTCTAACGGACTAGAAAAAATATTGTTTATTTTGTTTGATTATAAGTGCTCGTTTGGTCGAATATAGAAAGTAACACTTCTTACAAAGTGTTCCACTTACCTCAGAACTAGGTGGTTGATGGATAACCTTTTTATTTTATGGGAGGTAGAACTTTCCACTTACACTTCGTCTACTCTATCAACTAAACAAATCCATAGATTTTTTACTTGCCTAAACTTAAACTTTTATATCAAACAAAAAGTATGGAGTGTTTAGGGCATTGAATAAATATTATACAAATTGCATGATATTTAATTATAGAGTATGTGAAAGTCGGCCTTAGTTACTAATTTTGGTTGAAGGCGTTTCCCCGTCTTAATATCTTTGCTTTATCATCTTCTTCTCCAAATCTTTTTTTCAAAGGGATTATTCTCAAAATCTTTGCTTTATCTCCAAATTCTAAACTTTCTTATTAAATTTTGGGCCTCAACACCATAAAGTACGTGTAAAAAGAAAATAGAATAAAAGTATTTAGGAACAATGGAGTGCAATTGTTAAGAATTTACTTTAGTCTCTAAAAATACCTGTTAAAGATTGACAAAAATGAAAAAAGTAGCAGAATATTAGTCTTAATTCACAGTAATACTTAATTTCTTAACTTTTCTTTAAAAAAAACTCGACTCGAAAAAATACTATCTTCATTTAACAAAAACTATGTAGTTATTACAAACACATAATTTTATGCAAGAGGGAGAGTGTGACAAAATTGAGTCCACGATTTAGAACTCTCTATCTCCTTACCTCCATATCTTATTTTAAGATTATGATGCCTTAGCTATTAAAATAATTATACACTAGGAAGAAGAGTGAAGTATGCATGAGAATTAGAAACAATAGGAAATGAGATAAACAACATATATGGATTAAAGGAATATAAGAACAAAATTAATTAGGAGACTAATCTTTCTCTTCTCTTCTCTTCTCTTATGGCCATTTTAGTATTTTAGGCTTAATTGTAAAATATAATTATAATACTTCTATATTCTCATTTCTCTTTTTGTTTTCAAGGATTATTTCTGAATTTTGGTTGTGCTCTATCTTTCAGCATAGCTGATGTAAGCAATTTTCGGCCGCAAGGTTGTAGAATGAGGATCTTATCTGCCACGTGGAAGTGTTACGTGGGATCCACCTCAGTGTACGTTGATTAGTATCTCGTGCTCTTATAAAAAATCAATCACAATAAAATGGGGGGCTAACTAACGAGATTGCAAGTTCTCATAATTTTCTTTTCTTTTCTTTTCTTTTCTTTTCTTTTAATTCTATATTCTTTTTTGTTTTGGGATACCCCAACTATTTTGGGTTGGTTCGTAGTAGTCCTCTCTGCAACCTGCAGCAAGATTTTCTCTCTCATCCCAACACACTGGTAATTTTGATCTTCTAAAGGTTACTTCTATTTTACCATTTTGCTAATTTTAGTAATGGGAATATTTATCATAACTTCATGTTCTAAAGTATGCTTTTGGGGAAAGTACAATCATATGGATTAGATGGGTGCATGCTAATTTGGGGTTTTTTAGGGAGTTTAAATAGTTAAATGGTATGGTACAAATTCTATAGTAAAAAGGTGGTACGTTGAAATAGGTACATCTAAAACTATTTCCTTTTATAAAAAATATTTTCTTGCTTTTTAGGAGCTCTAAATGAGCAAAAATAATGCCGAGATGAATAGAAGATAAAGTAGGTACCCAGTGTTTAATGAAAGTTCAAGGTATATCATATGAAGATGTTACCGTTACCTACACTTAGAGAAAACGAACTTATACAAGATTATCTGATTTAAATTACCCGATCTAAAGTCAAAATCATACCCAAAACTTCATTAGCCATTGCATATGCAAATTAGAAATTTGGGATGGCTCAAGTGGTGAACTTTTTCATCTTCTCTAGAGAAGTCTAGGGTTCAATTGCTACCCCCAAGCATTTGCTTGGGATGTAAAGGAAGAGGTTTGGGGGTGTATGGTTGTAATAGGCATCTGAGTAGAGGCTCTGTGTGAGCCAACTTTTAGGATTTCTTCTTACCTAATAAAAAAATTGCATATGCAAATATAATAAAAACATATTGGTTTCTATGTATCGTTATAAGGTAATCGGCAATAGACCCGATTATAACTAGCATCGACTTTGAACTAACTCAAGTGGCCATTGCTTTTTTTTTTAAAGGTACTAATCACTGGAATATAACTCGAATAAAACGATTAGTATGCTCTTTTTTTTTTTTTTTACCAAACCCTCATCTTAAATTCTATCTTTCTACATCTCCATAAACAAGTAAAGTGAAAATTTTGACCAAATTACAACTTAATTATGTCTTATCATTGAAGCTATTGATTTTTGGTATATAACTACTCTTCACAAGAACGAGACACGTAGGCAAACATCAAACTGGAGTTTAATATAATCTCATCACTTATCATAGACTTGCCAAACTTTGGAATTTTGTCATGTTATGATACAAAGCAAAGTTAAATCCATTCACGTTTGTTGTCTATACAATTTACTGACAAATACTTTCATGACTTAGCATGTGGAACTTATTGCCACCTTCTTGAAAAATGGTATATGAGAGCTAGAATTATCCAACTTCTGAGAATTTGGCTTCTGCCCACTTAATAACTTCATTTTAAAGATTCTTATCCTTAATCAATAAAGATTTGAAAGATTTTTTACTGGTTAAACACTTAAACTATCATTGCTTTTGATAATTTCTTTAAAATTTCTAAATGATAGTAGTGTTTTCTGTGTTGGCTTTTTACAGTTGCTGCAACAATAACGTGACATTTTAGTTAAGAGACTAGAAGATGGACTACATGTATGGACCAGGAAGGCATCATCTGTTTGTTCCCGGACCTGTCAATATCCCGGAACCTGTTATTCGAGCAATGAATCGAAACAACGAGGATTATCGTTCACCGGCCATTCCAGCGCTCACAAAAACACTTCTTGAAGATGTCAAGAAGATCTTCAAAACTACCACTGGAACCCCATTTATCATCCCCACCACAGGTACTAAAGTGTTGGTATCTAACTGTTGTTTGCGTCATTAATGTGGTGCTTCAGGTGAGGTTGATGGGGTGGAATAGTGGCATCGCTCCCCCTCATCTTACTGAAAAGTACCCCGGGTTTGCATTAATTGGATCGATGATTCATGGGTATGTAACATTCTGGCCCCCTCTTGACCGTGGGTAGTTACTATTTCCTCGCTTCAACACCAAAAACTGGCTTGCGAAACAACATATATTTTCTACCAACACAATATATCGCACTGATGCACACCTAGAAAACTTATCAGGAAGTCACCCATTCTAAAATTACTCCTCAGCCTGGCACACATAGCAGTAGTGCAGGTTAGCACAGGACATTATACGGATTGAACAGAAATGGAAAATGCTTGATACTACTATTCGAAGTTCAAACCATGAGATTAAATATTAATATTAATATTTACACAACTCTTGTCCAGGTACTGGTGCATGGGAAAGTGCACTTACAAACACATTATCTCCTGGAGATCGAATAATATCCTTCCTGATAGGGCAATTTAGTTTGCTTTGGATTGATCAGCAGCAACGCCTTGGCTTCAATGTTGATGTCATTGAGAGTGAGTGGGGGCGAGGTGCCGACCTTGAAGCTATGTCTTCAAAGATAGCAGCTGATACTGCACATACTATTAAGGCTATCTGTATTGTCCATAATGAGACTGCAACTGGGGTTACCAACAATTTGGCCACTGTCCGGAGGATTTTGGGTAACTTTCTTTTCCTCGAATCAGAGACATGTTATATATGCATTTTCCTTATTGGTATTGCTACACCAATAAATTTGGAATCAATGAATATGTTATTAATTGGCGAATGCCTCCTCAATCTCCAAATATATGAATTCTCATATCAGTCAGACCATCTATTAGTTACAAAAAAAAAAATTTTTTTTAGCAAAATACGTAAAAAAGAGCTTTACCAAATATTGAGACAAAGGGTAACATCTTGCATATTACTTAACTTTTGATGCATTCTATGTAATCAACAGTTCTGAACAAATACTTATATCAGACTCTCTGACATGAAATTGTCGGGCAAAAAATTGATTAAAGATGTTGCAGATAATTTCTCAACACTTTGCTCTAAGAAAAGCCGAAAATTTGGATAAGCCTGTAAATGAATTATATCTATGCTATTAACAACATAGGCATCACTTTCCTTAAGACTATCTGAAAATTGTATTGTTCATATTCTCATTTCTTAAATATGAATAATTTTAAGATGGCTGTTATTCATTTCAGACCATTACAATCACCCGGCACTCCTCCTAGTTGACGGCGTGTCATCGATCTGTGCACTAGATTTCCGCCAGGATGAGTGGGGAGTAGATGTTGCTTTGACTGGCTCTCAGAAGGCACTCTCTCTTCCAACTGGAATGGGTATTATTAGTGCAAGCCCGAAAGCTCTAGAGGCAACCAAGACAGCTAAATCCGTCAGAGTTTTCTTTGATTGGAATGACTACTTGAAGTTCTACAAGATGGGAACTTACTGGCCTTACACTCCATCTATCCAACTCCTCTATGGTCTTCGAGCCGCTTTGGATCTGATTTTTGAGGAAGGTCTTGACAATGTCATTGCAAGGCACAGCCGTCTGGGAAAAGCAACCAGGTAGGCCAATCTAATTACGTTTCACCTACAGCCGAGGTTGCAGCAAAAAATAGAGCATGTTGTTAAGAGGTTTCTATCTCATTTCACTAGTATGCTCTAGCCTACCTGGTTAAATATCTACGTGGGTCTGGGGTTTGAAGTACGTATGCATCAATTGGCCTTGACAAAAGATGTACTTAATCATAGAAACACAACCAAAGTTAAATTAAAATCTGAAAACCCATGAAGATTTAGTTCAATAATGCAATTTGAACCGGAAAATTAAGATTTGACTGACACAAAACGCTAAAAGTAGCATAAACTTACACCTAACCAGAGAAAAATCCGTCAACATTTGAGTAAAAATCTAGAAGTACCACTAAAAGTTGATACAGAATAATACTTGAAACCCGAAAAAGTTAGATTGACTGACCTGAACCCAGCCTAGTCGACTCATTCGACACGTCTAGGCTCCTGCATCCCCTCTACATAAAAAAAGAGTAGTTGTTATTACAGATGCTTATGGTCTTGAGTTGCAGACTTGCAGTAGAAGCTTGGGGTTTGAAGAACTGTACACAAAAAGAAGAATGGTTCAGTGACACCGTGACTGCTGTGGTCGTTCCTCCCCACATCGACAGCAATGAGGTTGTAAAGAGGGCATGGAGGAGATATAACATGAGCTTAGGTCTTGGTCTTAACAAAGTCGCTGGCAAGGTTTTCAGAATAGGGCATCTCGGTAACATAAATGAGGTACACTTCCATTTCAATCATGTTAGAAAATTAGCTTTCATTTACTGAGCATCACTAGTTCTAGTGGTAAAAGGTTTGCATCTCACATATAGTGAGATTGAACCACGGTAAGGGCACTTTGGGGGTGAGGATTCCCTTACCCTTATTTTCCACTCCTAGGTTCTTGCCTAGCTGGAACGAGTTGACTCGTAGGGGATTCTGGTCTGGTAGGGAACTTCTTCTTACCATAGTGCTCAGATTTGTTTATAACCATTGACATTGTGTTGCAGTTGCAACTGCTTGGTGCTTTGGCTGGGGTGGAGATGATACTTAAGGATGTGGGTTACCCTGTTAAGCTGGGAAGTGGAGTTGCAGCTGCCGCTGCATACCTGCAGAACAGCACACCGATGATTACTTCTAGGATCTGATGCAACATCTTCCATGTAATTATCTTCGCTTGTTGGTATACTCTTGTAAAAAATAATGTGTAATATTTACGCGCTCTCTCTCTCTCCCTCTGCTGCCTGTACTGTTTTAAGGCTTCTTTGGACATTCACAGCCATTTGTGCTGCTTTATTATATTTGGAAACCTTTAAAACAACTCCACTTGTTGTCATGAAATAACTAGGTGCCTTATCTTGTGAAACCAAGTTGCTAAGAGGGTTAAAGGCCAAGCGTTACGATGCCTTAAGCCGTGGGATTATTCTTCCGCTACAAATATCATGGAGTCTCGCCATTCTGTACTCTGTACTCCGACAAGCAGAGGGAAGGGGCATCATGTTAGTTCTTGTCCTCTTGATCAAGGCAAAGCCAGAGTAAGGCCTCATCCAGTGTCAAACCAGTAAGAGAGCCTAAGGCTAAACATAAAACAATAGTAATACAAAAAAAGGCATAAAGAACAATTATTAATCATCTTTGGATCGTAGTCACAAATACTATTTAAGATGTCCGATATATAGATTATTAAACAGTCATCGACATCAGCTTCAATGAAAGATCATTAAAACTGATTAATTATGGGAACCTGCTAGGTCATAAAAACACTTTAGTTCAAGAAATAACAATGAAACAATCAGCACTTTCTCTCTTTTAGGTGACTGGGGTTCCCTTGGCCCTTGTGGCCGTCGGCCGCTGCTGAGGCGGGTGGTTGAAATTAGTGGGGTGGGTGGTTGAAATTATGCTTGATAAATATTCGCCTTATTCCAGACAGAGATACCCCTACACAACAGAGCACCTTTGTTTCTGGTACTGATTTTTAACAATAGAACACAAGGGACAATGTATATTTTGTGCAGTGCTTTGATACCTAATCCCTTTCTTCCTTTGTTTTTATTATTATTTTGGCAAGATCACTCCCTAATCCCTATATTTAGCATACTAAAAAGCGCAAATGGAAGCTTGTTCCTTATCATATTCTATCTTTTGTTTTTAGATTTTTGAACCCTAAAATCATAAACTAGAGCAGTTTCTAGTTTGTCAATTTTCAACAGTAAACAGAATTAGTACAAGTATGATTTATTTAAGTTCATCATACCCCTATATCATATGACTTTAAAAATCTTCAAACCAAAAACCGGAAACCAGTAGTGATGCTGAACAGGCCTTTAATGTTTCCATTACAATATAACAGTTGGAATAACCCCTGCCTGGATCGAACACCAATTTTCGAGTTCGGTTAGCATAATACAATTGACTATACAACATTTTACAGTTGATCAGAAAAAAAAAACACACACACACACAAGTTAGTATACAAACCCGTCAATCCTTGAGTAACTGCTTTGCAAGTTCCCTATAGCTAACTTTCTTCTTCTTCACCGGTTCTACTTGCGATGTTTCTACGGAAGATCCCTCTTGTGATTGTGTTGATTGTAAACTTCTGTCTTCAAAAACAGCATTTGTAGCTTGAGATTTCCTCCTAAGACTTGGGAGCATGTCTAGCAACATTGCTTGAACTGGATCAAGCGTAACCTCCAATTTCCCTGACGTGGAGTCCTTCGTGTCTTTTTCAGGTTTACTGCAAGCAACAATGCCAGGATTGTCTAAACAGCGAGTTCCCATCTCATCGAGTTCAGGCTTGCTTTCTTCTTCCTTTTTCTCTTCATTCTTTTTCGATAATTCATATTTTGAGCTTAAACCAATATTCTCAGATTCTAAACCAGATTTTCCCAGTGCATTAGTCTCCTGCTCGCTAGGCTTATCTTTAATAGCAATGTCCTGGAAAACATGGTCATACATTTGAGGTTCAGGGCTTGCTTTCACTGCTGCATAAGTTTCTTGCTCGCTAGAATCATCATCAGAGGCAATTTCTTGTAATTTAGCCGGCCTACTTCCGACTCTGGCCCTTTTTGTTCTTGGAGGTTTGCTGACAATGGTTTTGTCTTTCCTAGTGCCAGTTCCAAGAGGCCTTCCACGTTTTCTTTTAGCTTCCCTACTAAGGGGAACGATCTTTGGAGCACGTTTCCTTGGCTTTTCTTCACGAAGCGAGGAGGCTGAGCTTTTTTTATTATCCTTATCATCTACACCGTTCTCTTCTTCAGAAGCCAATTCTTCTAAGGTAGCGGGCTTCAGGTTGTATGCCACTTCGGACAATTTCTGCTCCTCCTTCAAGCAATCCACCAACCATTGGGATCCAACAACATGAAGTCTTTTACTATGTAAGATGCGTTTCTGGTCCCCTGGGAAACTTTGAAACAAGGTATCAAAAATCAGCTTATGCCCCGGAACTTGCATGACAACTATATGGGTTGCTTGAGAAGGGTTGTCGGTAACTTTCCCACCACCTGAAGAAACTTCTACTTTCATCCTCCTCATGGCTATTTTCAAGAAGCTGTCCCAATCAACAGAGTGGCATTTTGCAACTAGATGGAAATATATGCAGCAGCCATGGAAACGGCTCCATTCTTCACGTGGACAGTACTTTCTCTTGTAGTAGTCAACAGTATTTGCATCTTCTGACTTATTCACATTGCAGAAGATCTGTTTCAACTCAGCAACATTAAGGTCCCAGAAGTAGGAGTCGGAGAATTCATCAATTTCCTCCTGTAACTTTTTTCTTGAAGATTCTGAAAGGAAGACAAAATACTTGGGCCTCAAGGGAAGAAGCTGCTTCTGTGAGCAACAATCAAGAACCCACGAGTAGTGGATAACATCACATCCGCGCCTCTTTACTGCCTCATACTTGATTCCTCGACTCTCTGCCCCAACACAATGAGTAACTGTGTTGTTGAGATTCATGGAGAAAGTTCCACCATTCTCAACCACTAACTTGTGCATGGAATTCAAAGAATGATCAGAAGGCACATTGACAAAGTGAAAAACCATATTTGAAAAAATTCGTGATTCCCCCTTTACACTAGAAACATCAGTCTGAGTGAAATGGGAAGGAACTGCAAGATTAAGTTTCCTATTCCCTCCAGTTTTCACAGCTCTTGCACGCTTGGATTTATCAGATGGCAGCCCTTCATTATCTGCACCTCCTCCTCTTTGTGTTGTCCCGTTACTCGAATGTACCAGCTCCAGGAAAGACTGAACATCAAGACACTCATGCCAAGGCTTGTCATATCTCACCCGGTCAATCCGAGGAAACCTCAAGCTGTAAGGTGCAGCAAACACCTCGGAACTTATAGTACGAATATCACTAGTAATTGAGACAATCACAGACTTCTCAGGGCTCTCAACCCAAACATCTGGCCTTTCCTTAGAGTGGTTAGTAACTTGGTAAAAACTCGGTGCTGCCTTCTTTGGATATTCGTATTTCCTAAAATACGGCTTCAATTTGGTCACCAGTTCATCAAGCTCCTCATCAGAAAGTCCTGTACCCACTCTAACAAAAGAAACAAACCTCCTTGGGTAGCTACCAGGAGCAGTCTTCTCCGCGAGGCCCAACAAAAACTGACCCACCTCCCCTCCTCGACGACCAGAACCATAATACCCTCCTATGATCAGAACATCCAAATCAGCACCTGCCCTGTTGTAATCAGGCTTCACCTTAAGCCACTTCCCACTCCTATCTCCCGGTTCCCATTTCGAACCAAGGTCCTTCAACACAACTCCCTCATCCCGATTCTCAACTGTCTCCTTGAAAAACCTCTCGGCATCTTCCACATGGTTAGCTACAATCGACCAACACGGCTGACCTACACCTCGATGAGCATTGAGATTAACATTACTACCACCATTCGGCAACAAAATCTCCAAACGACCTTTTACAGGTCTCACAACCTTCCTAAGAAGTTCATGCCTTTCCTTCAATGTCTGATGAATCACACTAGTATCCCCAACATAAAGCACATCAAAAGCAACATAACACAATTGTCTATCACTATCTAAACCTTCCCTAGCAGCCTTAGCAATCTCTTGATTCGACCCGAAATCAGCAAAACGATTAGTAGCTTTATCCCAAACCAACATTTCCCCATCAAGAATACAACCATCAACTAACACATTCTCTACAATAACATTAGACATACCATGTTCATATTCACTATGATCAATAAAATTTCGAGAAAAATAGTTCACCTGAGAGCCATTCTTATGAATTTGAATTCGATCACCGTCGAATTTACACTCAACTACAACCTCCTTTCCATGAAGCCTCTTCCAAGCAACTCTACAATCTGCAACCCTAAACGCAAGCTGAGGTCTCACAGCTTTTCCAACCTCAATATCTTGTCTCTTATGCCTAACATTCCGATCACTCAATTTCTCACAAACAAGCCGTAAATCACATGTTACATTGAACAAATCCTCAGCATCAGGATGAAATTCTTGAAAAATACTCTTCTCACTAATCCCTAACTTCAAATCCTTCAAAATTATCATGATAATCCACTTCATCTCTTGCGAATTCGTCTTCCTTATCATTTCGCCGAGAATATCAGTTTTCGAATTCCGATTCTCGGCGTTTGCGAGACGATCGAGAAGTTCGTTTACTTCGCGAATCGTAATTTCGCCGGAGACGGAAGATTGCCGGCGTTGGAGAACTTCGGCGGCGATTGAAGAGAAGTTTCCGGCGAAATTTCCGGCGATTTTAGTGCCGCCTTTTCGCCAATTGATGAGTTTTTTGGCGTCTTCGGAATCGCGAGAAATTGCGAGAGCGTCGAGGAGAGAGAGAGCGAGGATTGATTCTTTGAGGCCATAAGAACCTCGTTCGCGATCTAATGAAGGTAAAATGAGGCGAATTGATGAGAAATAGTCGCTTGGTTTGCAGTAAGTGTCGAGGAATTTGCGGAATTTTATGCGTTTTTGAAAGGATGATTTTGCTTTTGATGTCCAGTTGAAGAAACTTACTAGTACGTTGAACTTGATCTTGTCGCCCATTTCAAAAGGAGATGAGAGAGAAAAATGGTGAGGGTTTAATGGAAGGAGGAGAGAGAAACCGCCATGAAAGGGTTTAAGGAGGAGCTTCTTCGAGACGGTATTGATGAAGCTGTTGATGATGAAATTGAATTGAAGTTCGTGTTTTAATTTGAATTTCCAAACGGCGTCGTTGGGCCCTTTTATTTTATTTTTTATGGCCCTTTTTCTGTTTGAGAAAGTCATAAAACTTAAATATGTTATGAGTCAAAGATGAATGTCCAAACATTTAATGTATACACCATTTTTCTTTACCTATGAAGTAGTCATGCTGTAATAAAAGATGAAAGATCTAAGAGGTTAAGAGCTATTGTACAGTAGAAAACTCTACTATAAATATGGTGGAACACTCTGTTGATTTTTAACTCTAAAGAGTAAAAAGGAGCAATGTATAAGTTGTTTCATTCTTCTGTTTTCCCACTTTTACAACAAAATTGTCAAACAAGTTTATCTGTTACGTAATACTCTCCTTCATTAGTTTCACTTGAACAATTCCAAAAACTTATCGATTGATCAAATGAAATATTATACTTAGCTTTATATTTGTCTGAAGTAAGAAACAATTAGTTCAATACGGTTGATTCGAAAGGTGTAAGGAAAAATTGTCGATGGTTACCACCAATGCATAAGCACCTATATGAACATGTAAACTAGCTTCAAGAGGGAGTATGTATGAGGAATATGGATATCCCTCTAGGCTCTAACACCTAAGTTAGCTTAAAGAGCAAACCTCGCAAAAGCCAAAAATGTGAATATCTTGAACGTTTTTCTTCAGCACTATACAGTGAATGGTACTTGACATTAAAATTGGCCAGTGCTTGGGCTTGGCGATGAGTGTTTATGTGGAAAGGGCCTTGGGCCTTGCTTTACTTTATTCTCAATGTACATAACACAAAAAACATATTTCCAATTGTCATCATGTGATACCAATATATTCCTCTTCCTTCTCAAAAAACCCTAATCCTTCTCTTCTAGTTTGGAGCTGCCATTAGGGGTGTGCACTTTTGGACCGGGACCGGAATTCGGACCGGAACCGGACCGGACCGGAATTTTCCGGTCCGGTCCCCGGTCCATGAAAAGTTGAGATTCCGGGTTTCCGGTCCGGTCCGGTCCAAAACCGGAATTTTCCGGTCCGGACCGGCGGATCGGAATTCCAGTTTTTTTTTTAAAAAAAAAAAGTTTAAAGGTTAAAAAAAAGTTTAAAACTTAAAAAGTTAGCAAGTTAAAACCTCATATTTATTGCCTTTAAGATTATTGCTTTTAGAATTATTATATTTTAATATATTGAATTTATTAATATATTTAAATCTAAGAAAAAGTTTTTTTTTTATAAAAAAAATATTAATTCCGGTCCAACCGGTCCAAAACCGGACCGGACCGGAATATTCCGGTCCCGGTCCAAAAAAATTTTGGATTCCGGTCCACCGGTCCAACCGGTCCGGTCCGGTCCGGTTTTGGACCGGTGCACACCCCTAGCTGCCATCATCATCTCGATGGTGGTAAGTCCCCAATTCTTCTTTTTTCTTCTAGTTTTTATTGTTTTTGTTATTAATAATCTTCCATTCTCTCTCTTTCTGAGAGTTTTCTACCCAATTTTTGGGTTCTTTCTCTCCTTTCATGGGAGTTTGGAGTTTAGTTTTATTCTCTTCCCACATGGAAGTTTAAAAATTGGTATGAAAAATTGTTCTTATTGTTTGAAGTTCAAGACCATCAACATCGAAGTATTGGAAATTCGGATGCGGTCAACCTGGTTAAATCAAGAATTTTCTTCCCCAAACTGTGTCAGAATGATAGACTTCCCCATCAATAGCTGCATGATTCAGTAAATACAAGGGGGTTGCGCTGTATTGCTCGATCTGGTTCATTGTAGTTTTTTCGACGACGAATTTGGTTTGATCTTGTCTGATTATATCTTGTTTTTCTTTAATATTTATTGTAGATGCCGTTTGGTCTTCAATTAATGAAATTTCTCTTTCAAAAAAAAAATGTGATACCAATATATCATGAAGAGGCTTTAATGAACTTTAGAAAGAAACACAAATAAGGACGCCATTTGAAACCGAAATGATATTCTATTGTTTAATACTTCCTCCGTTATTTTTTAAATCATAGTATTTAGGTGAAATTATCTCACATTAATTAACGAGAGATATAAAAATTACCTTCTAATAAAATTCCTGTCATCTCTAATTTATTGCTCATTTACTATTTTGCGATCTTCAAGACATATGTTGACTATAGTATTAATTATTTTTTAGTACGTATCTGTAAATATTATAAAAAAGTGATATTTAAAGATATATGTATGGCGCACAATATAACTCTTACCTAATAGTACTTGGTCACTTGGTAAAACTCTTACCTTAGATACTTGAGGTATTGGGTTCAAATCTTGTCCAATTTGGTGTTTGGGAGCAGGGGTCTCCTTGTCCTCCCCCTACTTTCAAGTGAAACTGTGAAAGTTGAGGTATGAATATGGGAAATTCCACTTGTTACCACTGTACTTTGGGCTTTTCCATTTTGTACCCAATTTTTTTTGGATTCTATATGGTACCACTGTAGTTTGAATTTATTCTCTACCTTAACATTATGTAAAACCAAATATTATTATGGGGGTTAACTAGGGTTAGAGGTTTGTCTAATTTTGCGTAATTAAGGTTTTGGGAGTCACTTTTGTCTCTAACGACCAAATTTAAGATCCGATATGGTAAAAAAATAACTAGGCATTTCCTGACACATAAAACGAGGTTCTAGTCGTTTTTCTCCATTTCGACTTCAATTTTGACCCATAAGAGCCAAAATGACTCTCAAACTTTAGTTGAACTATTCTCGATGCACAAAGCACGTAGACGAGGCAAACTACTAACCTTATTTAACCCAAACTACAATGGTACCATATAGAATCCAAAAAAAATGAGGTACCAAATAGTAACCCAAAATACAGTGGTACCAAATGGAATTTTCCTAATTTTTTTCCTATTATAAATGAGAGTTTTTGACAGTCAAAATTGATTACTCAAATCCAGAAAATGGGGCAATAAAGTAAAATTGTAGTGACTAATAAGTTACCTGGAATTAAAAGTGAAACATAATCATCTTTCTATAAGTTATCATGAGACATTGAGACTCCTCCATATAAGATTTTGCCCATTATAATATGCTACGTGTAGGATGAACTCAAGCTTGATCTACTATAGTCTAGATGTATATAAAATATTGTCTAGATGTATAAATATTATATGAGTAGTGGGTATTCTCACATTGTCACATAGTCACATGTTGGATCAAATTAAGGCAGTGACTTAATTATTATCAAGAGAGAGTTGCAAAAATATTATATTAGCCTATTAGAAGAGTTGGTTGCATGAAATGTGCTTTCCCTCTCAATTTAATCAGAAGTCAACTTAGATTTGTTCATAAGTGGGCAAAGTATGGTCAACCATAACAGCTCACATATTTATAGTTACAGGCAGGTCACTAGAAGGTTCATGAAAGATCTAGTAGAGTGGGATTAGTCGTAGTCGTAGTCGTAGTCGTATATGAGGAGCTTGTGTTTTCTAGAGACATTTGTGCAACTTTTTATTTGTCACTTTTATAAGCTCACTATTTCTTCGCCTTCACTAGGAATTAAGGTTGACCTAGTTAGTTGGAGATCCTTCTTTTACCCTTATCATAAGAGTTCGATTCTTGTCCCATATAAAATGAGATCCCTAAATCTCCCCTCCTATAAAAGAGATATTCATCTTATATAAAAAAAATTATTTCTACACCTAACTTGTATGTGCTCGAATATTGTTTTGTTCAACTAGCTCTATAAAAATAAATAACATTTGAAGTTGTATAAAAATAAATTGATCAAGCGGGCTATATCAACTACCCCCTTCCATAATAGATCCCAACTTTTGAATACTCCACAGCAGTCCCAACTTTAGGGGTTGTTTTTACAATAATGGTCCAAGTGGAAGGGTTCTTAGGTTCAAGAGGTAAATTTTTTTTCTAAATTTTTTTTACAAGTTTAAGGGGGTTCCCCTGTTGACCCCTTGCCACCTCCACCCCACTGCCGACCCCTGCCACCCCCCCTCCCCTTCGGCCCTCTCGCCACCCCTCCCCTGCCGACCCCCGGCCCCTGCCACCCCCGTTCCCCTCCCCTGCCGACCCCTTGGCCCCTGCCACCCCGTTCCCCCTCCCCCGCCGACCCCGTACCACCCCGCTCCCCCTCCCCGCTGCCGCCGACCCCCGCCACCCCCCTCCCCCGCCGACCCCCGTACCACTCCGCTCCCCCTCCCTGCTTCGCCTGACCCCCCGCCACCTCCCCTCCCCTTCCAACAAACCGCCATTTATCTTGCCAACCCACAACCAAGTATAATCCACCGCCGTAATCTCTCTCCTCTTTCTCTCTCCTCCTCGTTGTTCCGCCAAAGACCACTTTCCTTCCGCGACGTCAACCCACCACCCACACCATTTCGGACCCCCAACCTCCGGCCCTCCGATTTCCAAGACGAACCCTCCCCGACCTTCTTTCCCCCACCTCTCTCTCCTCTGACAAAACCGAAACCCACCAAATTAGGGTCGACGAGGAATTGTTGTTACTTGTGTAAAGTCGTGGGGTTGCTATAGGGTGAGGTGGAGGTGGTGGCGGGCGTGGGGTTGCTAGAGGTGGTGGGGGTGGGGGGGTAGAGTCGTAGAGAGAGAGGGGGTGGAATTGTTGTTTGGGTAAAAACATTAGAGGAGTTACAATGGCGGGGAAGGGGTGGCGTGCGGCAGAGGAGAGGGTGGCAGAGGTGGCAATGGTGGTGGTTTCAAATGTTTACTGTTGTAGCGAGGTTAGGTGACTGCTTAAGACCATTAATGTAAAGCACCCCCCAAAGTTAGGACTGGTGTGGAATAATCGAATGTTGGGATCTATTATGGAAGGGTGGTCATAGTTGGGCCTGCTCTTGTCAATTTTTCCTAAAACAAATTCAAGTTGAGAAAAAATTAGTTTAGCAACTTATTTTTTTAATAACGTGAAAATTGTAAATAAAAACAGTGCTTAATTAAGGTTTAAACAACTTTCAATTATAAATGAGGAAAACTTGTGAAGTATACCGCTATAAAATTATAACTCTCCTTTGCTCAATGTATATGAAACTAATATTTATTTATTTATTTATTTTTGATCAGGAGATTAAGTCAGCCCAAGGGCTAACCCCTACAAGGCTACTAGCCTGTAGGAAACACCAACACATTGGCTGGTAAGGCATGCATAGCATGCTAAAGAAACACCCCAAAGATAATCTTTGGGGGTTAGGATCGAACCCCGACCTCAGGGCTGGGAAGGTCTTCTATCCACTTAAGCTAACTCCTATCCTTGTGTACAATAAATCAATTATCAATCACTCTTAATTCTTGTCACTATCACTAAATACCTAATCTGTTTTTCCACGATTATTGTTAGTTTTTTTCTTTTTTTTTTTGATAAAGAACCACAATATCCATTAATGTAGATAAGATTCAATCTGAAGTCTTAGGGTCCGTTTTGTTCAACTTATTTTGTCTTATCGTATCTTATCTTATCTTATCTTATAAGATCTTATAAAACCTTATCTAATCTGATCTTATCTGATCTGATCTTATCTTATCTTATCTTATAAGATAGTTTATTGTGTGTGTCTAACATCTTATTTATCTTATCTTATCTTATCTTATTTTATCTTATCTGATTTTATCTTATCTTATCTTATAAAATCTTGTATAAATTAAAATAAGTTGAACACGGACCCTTAATAAGTTGATCATGTTATTTTCTAATAATAGTCTGAGCGATAAACATTATACATATGCTATAAAAAATGTGGAGTATTATATATGTATGGCATTGATGAAAAATCCTGCATGCATTATTCAATATTACCACATGTTTAGTTGATAATCTTATTATCCTAGCCATAACCTTTAAAGTTTTATTGTTTACCATTTTACTTTTTGAAGATTGGTAAAAAAATAAAAATTGGATATTTTTATATATTTCTTTTGCTTAGTTCAATTATTACACTACTTAATTTTGAAAGTATGCTGAAAAAAAGAATAATGATTAGAAAATTTTATAATTAAATATATCTAATACACTTATATTTTTTTATCTAGAAATTAAACCAAATAGCTATAAAAGGACGCACAATATATAATTTTAATATTATGCTATATTCTTTTCAATGTACATAGAGTAGAACTCTAATGAAAATTCTACAAAAAAAAAAAAAAGAATAATCTTAACTTTAATATAAGTGTCCTATAAAAATTAAGGATAATCCTAACTTTAATATAAGTGTCCGTCATTTGATATAGGATGAAATAAAATTATTTTTCAGCAATTATTTCAAACCCACCTAAGAAAGTAAGAATAATCTATCCTCTCAAAAAGAAAAAAAAAAAGAGAAAAAAGAATAATCCATTTCATACGACAGTATACCCATTATCTCCGGGGGAGAAATTTTAAGCATTCTTTCATTTATTTTTCTTCTTCTATATCCACTTATACTTAAAAGAGTTGATATGATCTACATATATATTTGTTTATGTTATAATTGCATGACATTATTGAAAAAGAATAATAAGATATAGCTTAAAGAAACTTTCGAAAAGGTTGAACGCACTATCATTTTAAAAGTTGTGAAAAGTGAAATCAATTAGTGTAGGATTGTGCAAATATTGGATTCCTATGTGCTATGTCGATTTTTTTTTTTTTTTGAAATATACCTAGCTATAACATATGTGGTTATTTAATTTCAAACATCTTTCATAAAGTTGGAGAATAAAAACATTCCAATGTACATGTAACCTAGCCCGTCCAATATGGCACGAGTATCATTTCATTATCTACAAAAATAATAATAAAAATATGGTACAATCATCTTAAGCAATTAGCATCCCACTGTTTCTTTATCAACAAGAAAAGATAAGGACAAAAGTATATGATATCTTTATGAGTTTTGATTTGATACCTAGTGGTAATGATCAAGTATGAATAAATACTAGATATATATTTGCTATATATATATAATTTCAATATATATGGTAAAATTAGGAATCAATCGAGTGTTAATAATTTCATAAACTTTTTTTTCAACTGAATTTCATTCATCATACACACGGGTGTATCGTGTGCACAGTAAACCCAAGAGTAATTTTTGTTCACTCTGTTGGAACTCTCCTTTTTAATAGATTTTGCTCATTGTTCCAAATGGGCAATGAAAAAATTAGTTTTGGGTGTATTACGTCATGATACACCGGGATGTATGATAACGTTTCACAACAAGAATTTGTATATTTATTTTTCATATATTATCATATAAAGTATGCGTATATAAATAAAGTTATGATGAAAAACATTATAAAGAAAGTTAGGATACAAAATGCCTAGAAGGGGAAAATATCAAGATATCAATTCGAGTATATTAAATATAATTCAACATAGAATCAAAATTTTATCCATCTTGAAAATTATTAGTAGTTTTAATTTAGATAATTATATTCAATTTGAGCAAGCTAAAAAAATAACAAACACGATATGTAGAATAAATCCATAAGAATAAATCAAATGATCATAAGGCGAATAGTTCCTTAGCCTTATAAAATGAGTAACTCTATCATCTCTTATTAATTTGGGAGACTCGCATAGTCACATGTGTTCTTTGGGAAGGCTATACTTCAACAACTTAATTTATTTATAGTTTTAATAATTTCTATATACCTAAGGTCTTATTTGTTTGGGTTGAACTGAACTAAAGTAAAATTACAAGAGAAAAGTAGCTAAAATAAACTAAAACAAGTTGAATTGAACTGAAACTGTGACCAGTAATTTAGATTTTAGTTTGTGTATGTATGCATTAAACTATTAAAGTGGCCTTGAAATGTGAATACGGATGCCCTTATCCAGTGTCTAAAGAATAAGATTCTTCATCTAAAAGGACAAGCCGCCACGTCTATCTTCCACCAAAACACGAGTAAAATACATTGGTATTATTATGCCTCTTGGGTTCATAACTTGATATGAAACATGGGGCCTGGGGGAATGAATTTAGAAATTAGACAACACAACTTTTTAAAGAAAATACAAAACAAGATTATTATATTTTCGTGCAAAAGAGGGAAAGGTCCACAGAAATAATGATAATAATAAGATCTGAAAGTCATAATAGGGGTAGTGAAAGTTTTACTCAAAAGGTGTTGGAAGTACGAAAGTGAAGTGTGTCTACGGTGTACCATTGAATTTATACTCATTTGACATTTCACATTTTAAAGTCAAAGTAACATTGTTACTTTACCTATACAAATATGTTGGATACGAGTACGAGGGCTCAAGGCTTTAAGGAAAACTAAATTTGGAATGTTTAAACATGTTTATTAAGTCGTTCTCTAAATTTAGTAGGAAGATCATCACATAAAAGCACTTGTATATAGAGGTATGAACGATGGAATCCGAGTGTTACTGTTGTTAAATTTAGAAGCAATCGAAACGGGCGCAGGTAATCCGAATAAGGAGGAGGAGAGATTTGGTCACTTTATAACGAAAAGGAGTGTTTTACATACTAAAACCAATAGTATGGGGACCTCCTTTCGCTTAAAAATGACCCAAATCTCTCCTCCTCCTTAACCACGCCCGTTTCGGATTGCTTCTAAATTTAACATCAGACGTGTATCGGCGGGTTGTGGGTCTCGTCTAAATTGGGTATTTGATCGCTCTTGGATAAGGATTTACCTCGATAGGATGTCCACCCCCAAGAGGATTATTGCTCGACCTTTCCAGGTTAGCTCCCCAATTTCTAAGGACACTCACAAGTGAGGGGGTGTGTTGAAACCCATTGAAAGCCACTTGTGAGTGTCCCACATTGGAGAAAGATGAGAGATTGTTCCACTTTATAAGGTAGAGGGGTTACTCCTACTATCACCAATTGGTTTTAATATGGAACCTCCTTTGGGTTTATAAAGTGGACCAAATCTCTCCTCCTCCTTGTTCGGGTTACCCAGGCCCGTTTCGTATTGTTTCTAAATTTAACATATACAAACCTATACATGTGTGGGTATGCCAAAGTTTTATTGGAGGGAACATGTACTCATGGAGTCATGGAACATATTTTTAGTTCGGGAGTGAGGGATAGCTAAGTTGGTTAGAGCTTCCCTCCCGGTTCCAGGTGGTCCTGGGATCGATTCTCATCCCCGCCCTTGTGGCTCATTCGCATAATCGCACCAAAAAAAAAATTTAATAGAGGGGAAGAAAATATCATGGTCAAAATATATGCTAATATAGGAAATTTTAGATTATCAGTCAATCATAGTAGGACAATTGATTCTCAAGTGTATCTAAAATAAAAGGATAAAAGGCGAGTTACAAATAATAAACCAAAGAACAAACTAAGCTATATTAGAAGCTATAAATGCAGTGAAAATTTTGAACTCAACCAAAGCTGATAAGAACAGCGCACAAGCCAAAGAACTAAGTAGCATCACTTCAATTTATGCATGGACTAATGTACTTAGAATACAATAAAACAACAAATAAATTACTTCCTCCGTTTATCTTAATTTTACTATTTTGACTTTTGGCATTATTATAAATTATACATTGACCATATTGTATTATTTATAGATCGATAAGGAAAAACATAGTCACGGGACATCTTACTTGATTCGTCTCGATACATATTTTCAAAATATCAAGTTTTTGTATATTCTTCTTCTACCTAATTATAGATATAATTCTTCGAAGTTGTACTTTAGCAAACATGCAATCACACATGGTAGGATAAAAAATAAACGAAGGAAATATTAGTAACAAGATAGAGAGAGAGGAACTACTTTAGGATCATGCATGCGGAATTACCTAAATTGGCTAAATATAGCAAACAAACAGTTTACACATTCAATATGTCAAAAGGATAAATTATACACTAGGGTGCACAGTTCTCATTGTGCACTCAAAAGAACATATCATTTATATAAAAGAACATAACTCTTTTCAACAACTTTTTCAAGATAAAAAGAACACACAATTTAAAATTAAAGAAAACGTAAATATACAATTATAAAAGAACATAAGTCGTAATGAAAAGAACATACCTTTTAAATTCAAAATTGAAAAAAAAAGAAATCTTGCCAACAACCATTTTTTTTTGAATAGGTGAAACAAGTAACAAAATTTAAGAAAACAAATAACAACAATTTTCTTAAAATCACGCTCTTAAAATATTAAAACTACATCGTTTAGCACAAGGGTACGCCATCCTCTACCTACGCTCGGGTGCATATTCCTAATTGCGCAGTCCATCACTCAAAGGTAGGAGTGGGACCATCCAAAAAATTCCAATCCCATCATATACATGTAAACCCGTTGGCCTAGTATATATGAACGTGTCTAATCTTACGTCAAACCGCGTAGCTAATCAACACGACAAAAACCCCCCACAAAAAACCACGCTCACCTCACAATAAAACCACCATTTCTACATATCCACTTCTATATCATCTCCTACATAATCCACAATTTCTTCTTCTATCTTTCTTCACTTGCAAAACAAAAAAAAAACCCCTTTTTATCCTCTTAAACTATATCACAAAACAAATCTCAATTTCAATTTCAATTTCAATTTCCATGGCAGATTTATCCTACAATCAATCAATCATTGGAAATGAAATTGAAGGAATTGATTACTTTGATCTTATTCCAGACCCAATTCTTCTATTAATTATCAACAAACTTTTTGATGCAAAATCTTTATGTCGTTGTCTCCTTGTTTCAAAGAGATTTTCTTCTTTAGTGACGGAAGTTGATTCAATTTCAATCAAAATGAACAACAATCTTCCAAAATCAAAGAAACCCATTGAAGATTCTTCAAAATCATCAACTGGGTCGAAGAATTTTCTCAAAAATCCAATCTTTAAGTTCATCTTCAAACCAATTCATCTTCTTCAACAAGCGATTGCAAGTAAAAAGATGAATTCTTTATCCAAAAATGTTGGTGGATTGGATATTCTTAAATGGGTTGCAAATACTTTGAAGAATTTCCAAGATATTCAGTCAATTAATCTCGAGCTCCCCTGCCATGGCGGTGAAATTGGGATTAATAAGAACATTCCATTGTTGAAATGGGAAGCTGATTTTGGGAAAGAATTGGAAAATTGTGCAATTTTGGGTGCAACTTCAATTGTTGAGAGAAAAGAGAAAAAAGGGTTAGAAATTGATGAAGGTAATGAAAATGATGTGCAAGTTTTTTCTGATGATGAGCTGAAATTAAGGATTATATGGATAATTTCTTGCTTAATTGCATCATCATCAAGGCATAATTTGGTGAAAAAAATGGTGGGTCAATGTCCAAAATTAAGTAAAATTGTGATTTCAGATGCAGGAAAACAAGGGAAATTAAGTATGAATTCAAAGCAAATTAAAGATTTGAGAGATTCAATCAAAATTACTAGTACAAATTTCAATGATAAAATTGAAAACCCATCATTGGAATTAACACAAGAATCAACTTCAGAAGTTGCAGCAGATTCAATTTCAATGGTTTATGCTGGGAATTTGGTGATGAAATTGTGGTATGTGAAAGAATTGGAATTACCAAATTCTGGGAAAATTGTGAAAGGTGCAACACTTGTTATGATTAAGCCTGAAAAGAAAGTGGGTGGTAATGGTAATGTTGAGGAGAGAGAAAATGAAGTTTTTAAAGGTGAAGAAATTTTTGAGGAAGCTGCAAAAGAATTGTTCAAGAGGAAAGAAAGAAGAATGTATAGATTGGAAATGAATTCATTTTGAGGGTTTTTTTTTTACTGGTAAATTTTCCATTTTGTTGCTTATAGTTTTTGCAACTTTTTTTTATATTTTATTTGATGATTTTTGTAGATTGTGAATATATATTAGAAAGTTCTGTTTCAATTGGTTAATGACTTAATTCATACTACTATCTTAGATAGAAGTAGTATGTGATAAAATTATGAAATGTAAGCTTGAATTTTGGATTTACACAATACATTAAAATTTTACATGTTGATGAATTTCGATTCTCTCTATTTTTTTTTTTTGTTCGGGAAAGATAATTGGTCTGAAGGCCAACCCTCGTGAAATTTCTTAGCTGCGAGCCTTATTAAACTTCGTTGGGTGGGTAGTGGGGATTTATACCCACAAGCAAATATTTTTATACAAACTCCCCAAATTGGGGAGTAATGAGAGTCGAACACCCGACCTCGCGGTTGGGAGGTGGGAGCACCAACCATTGGGCTCCCACGAGGACCTCATTTCGATTCTCTCTATGTGTACCTTGTAGTTGGGGAATGCTTGTGTATAAAAAATGTACATGTTGTAGACCAAATGCAATCACTATGCTATTGTAGATTACTGTAGGATTGATCGTTTGCACATTTGGAACTTTCATTTTTTTAAGTATATTTTGCTCATTTGGATGATTTCAAATGAGCCATGGACAAAAAAAACAGCGTTGTATGTACCATTTTTACGGTGGATCTGGGTTTATGATTTTTTTTTTGTTGTTTTTCTTTTTTTTGATATCGAGAAAATTTGCATTAAATAAAACACGCAATACAAACTAGGTTAAACAACAAAAACATAAGAATACTAAATTGAGTTCTACTTACTCTTACAAATCAAACTAAGTTAAAAGAAATAACACTACTAATGTTCTGCTTGAGATTGAGGCTTGCGTTGTTGTTCGATACTTGAATTATAACTCTGATGGAAGTGGTTGACAATAAGTTGGACTTCGAGCGAAGCGAGGAGCCATTATAATTTCTTGGATGTTCTCGCTTGAGATTGAGGCTTGCGTTGTTGTTCGATACTTGAATCATAACTCGATGGAAGTGGTTGACAATAAATTTGGACACGAGCTTCAAGAAGCGAGGAGCCATTATAATTTCTTGGATAAAGACAATCTGCAATAAAAGGGTATAGTTTACCAGCTGGAAGTGGTGCGAGGAGCGAATTTCGATCACAATTTGGATAACAACCAATCGAAGGTGAGATTTGAATCTCACCACATCAGCAATTCTAAATTTCCAACGACTTCTGTCACTTGGAATTCAAGGCTCATGAATATTCGAAGAATCACGTTCCGACGTTCCGTGGTGACTCATTACAATCAAGTTTTCTTCTTTTGTTTTTTTAAATATCATTTTCTATTAATTTTCGTGTATTTTGGACTTAATTTCATTTTTTTAGTTTAGTTTTGTGCTTAGTGTAACTTAATTTAGATAAGCCAAATTCAGTTTATAGTAGCTAAGTTCGTTAAAGTCTCTAGAGGTGATACATTCAAGACCTACCATTATTTGCCCTCGAATTATGCACTTGCCCATCACATTAAATATGTACATGTTGAGAAATGTCGATTCTCCATGTGTGCCTTGTAGTTGGGAATAGTGTGTTCACATTTGAATGGATGTGCATACTCTATATGACGTGGAGAAATTGTGATGAATCTTTAAAGATTGGGATAATTACGTACCGACGTAAAGAAGAAAATACATAGAACTCTCTAGGTACTCAATCGATGAGGAACGACCAGTTCAGCTAAGCTGTAAATGTTTTTAAAAGATCCCTAAGAAGTTGTGATTGTCCTAAAATAATTAACATTAGAATAATATGAGAAAACATGTGAAAGTTGAAATCATTCAGTGTCGATTTTTCCTATTTTATATCGTTATTGATATATTGTGAACTCGCGCTATCAATGTGAGACCAAATACAAGCACGATTGTTTACCCGAATTGTTAGTAAGTCAATTCTAGTTATAGGTCATTCGATCGCATAATAACTTAATTTAAGATCGTCTCGCATAATAAGTTAATTTAAGATTGTTTCGTATAATATAATGTTGTCTGTTGAGGGATTGACTTGAGAAATCTAGCAACATTCTTAATGTCTCAACTCTCAAGAACACCAAAAGGTTGATCATGCCAATGGCCGAAAAAGGTGAGGGTGTTTGGGTGGTGTCATGGAGGTGATAGCAACTTCACTGGTGTCGTTTGCTCTTGAGCTAGCAGGTGGCGGCGGAATCATCCAGGACAATAGAACTGTGGTCCAGAAAGTCTTTTCCACTCACCTTGGCATTTGCATATAGATGATTACAGTATGCTATGGTCTAAGAGCAGCAAAAGAGATAGTCCAGAGCTTGATAGTGCAGTTGGACGCCCTGGCATAGTGGCATGTATTCAAGTACTGATAAACCGAGGATTTTTATGGAGGTTAATGATATCATATAGTTCCTCTAATCTAAAATAAATGAAACACTTATCATTTTAAACTGAAGGTGCTACCCAAACACGATGATTTTGCATGATGATATCGTTGGCATGGTGAGACCACGTTCGATTGTTATAGTTTATTTTGGAGCTTTCCCTTCTTTTGCAACAAAAAGAATATGATGTAAACCCTAACATACGGCTTTAAATACATCATTATCCTCTGGTGCAAGCGATGTCCAAGAAGCTGCCAGGTGAAGACTAAAGAGGCTAAGTCAGTTTATTTACAGTTTACGATATCAAAATAGATAAGGAAGCTGCCAGCCCTGGAGCCATATCTTGTAGTAGTTGCAAACTATATGTCGAAAATAATGTTACTTTTCATAATAATGTGACATCTGACCAGAAACCCATTGAAAAAGAATATAACATGAAGAATTCAGCAAGTTTATGGCATAACAAGTGAGATCTGGAGTGAGGACACAAAACCTCCTTCACTTTCCTGACGGTATATCCACAAGTGAAAAACATGCTGTAAGCTGAGACTGACTTCGCTGGTTTAGTGTAACTATCTTAAACTAGAAGATGATATCTAATATACCTCATTGGCTCATTGTATTCATCTTAAGTGTTTAATGAATTCCTAAGACTTTTGTTTTATCAAAACTAATCTAATAACGTAGTAAGTGTCAATTTGAACCTATACAGTGATTCCAGGCGGAGACTCCGTTAACAGTAAGCTGTGAGAAATAGGAGAGATTCTTGACCATGCAAAAATGGAGTCGGCAGTGCCTTGATACCCAGGAAACACACCATATGCTTGAGCCGACTACTACATGGCCGCTTCATCTGCAATACAAACCACAATTAATAACGCCTAGAAAGTTTCTAATAGAGTTTGAATTTCTTTGTTACATTACAATTACAGATACATGAATTTTCTTACCATCACCGTCACTCGCGACGTTGTAGTCATCATCATCATCATCAAAGGTTTCACCCTGCAAAGTACATCACAGCCACAAATCAAATTAATAATATGAACTCCCAGGATTTTAACTCGGGCTCTTTTAACATGATTTTGCACAAAGATAATATGAAAGTAAATACATAAATGTAAAGCAAGTTCTACAATACATTGAACCAGTAACGCCTATTTCGACTCATATTTATTGTCTTCAGCCACAGCTAAAATACATCTCATTCTCTTTTTTACTCATTCTTTCCGGTCTCCTGTTTCTCCTTGTTTCAATTATGTGGTTACTGACCACCCACCTCTTTTTCTCCCCCTCTTTCACTCTTGAAGAGGATATTTTGACATTACTTATATGCAATAATATTCAAAAGTAATGCAATTGGACAACTCATATTTATTGTTGACAAGCAGACACCCTGGCTGTCCTATCGAGTTCCAAGTATTAGATAAGAGAGAGCATATTCACGAATAAAAAAAAATTGAACATAAGGATCGACGAACTGAGCTACCACAATGTCAACCCTTCTTTACTTTTGAATGCATGCAATGATATTTTTACTCTCAAGTCTTTATAGGTGCATCTGTCTCCATCCAAGTAAAGGCCATGACAGAGAAAAAGAAAACAGACATCTTAGATTTTCTGGATACCCACCCATGCACAGAGTTTGCTCTCAAATAGCAAGAAAAGAACTTTTCTGTTTGATGAAAAAACTTCCTGGTTATTTTAGCAGATAATCAACAAGTAAATGACTAAACAAGGTATACTTAGATAGATGGGATGGACAGAGAAGTGAACCTTTCCATAGTCATCATCACTATCAACTTCATCTTCCTCTTCCTCCTCTACATCCTCATCTTCTTGTTCGTCATCTTCACCTTCTTTCTCTTTCTTGTCTTTTTTGTCTTCATTATTCTATGCATTTGAAAGGATCAAGAAGAACTTATCAATTAGTACAACACAAGAAGGGGATTTAACAGCAGTAAATTATCAGTGCAGACTTTTGAACTTCTAAAGCTCAGATATCTTCAACTAGGAATACCTATAAACTGTAAGCAGAATAAAATTGATTTCCTGAGCTGTCTGCAGCTTTTCCAAAGGATGATAAAGACAAAGTAACAGTCTTTAGAAAACTTACTTGAAGCTTCTCCAGATCCTCCAGGAAATCCAGTTTCTGAAGGTCTGCCACAGAAAAATAACAATTACCAACAAATATAGATCTGATAAAATGGGACTGGTAACTGGAAACCAACACAGGTCTATATCAGCTGGAACATTATGCCTTAGCAAATGACAATCAAATAGTTCGTGCGGTGGATATGGCTAGGCATGGGCTGAAGCAAGTAAGCAACAGCTACACCTTGGCAACACGCAATACATGTTACGCCCTGTACCTCCATCCTGAATTATTCATCCGTCTTGTTCAGAAGAGGGAGGAGGTCAACTGATTAACAGTCTTAATGCAGAAGATAACAATGTGAAACAAAGTATTGAAGAATCCCCAACTATTGAGAAACCAACAGCACAAGACTCTTTCCATAGTGGCATATTGCAAAACCATAGAACATCCTTGGGTGATAGTGAAAGAGAAGAATTGGCACTTTCTTGGCAATAATGAACAAAAGGGTTTAAAAAAGGGTTAAAAAGCTGAACCAACAGACATAGTTTACTAAAACATACTAATCAGTGCCTCTAAAGAGACTCCCACCAATAGCACCTGAATGAGGGTGTGCCAACAATACCCTTCAACTGCATCACCAGAGTGATTTCAACTTAAACTTGATTAGAACAAAATAGACAGGCTGGTGTACGGAAAGGACTGATAGGTGTATGGTAACGGGCAAGAAAGCCAGAAACAATGATTGGGCTTCTGTCAATTGTTACTTCGTGCTACATAATAAAACAACATATAGCACAAATGGTTGAAGCAACATAGGGCTGTCAGCTCAGAGCTTGCCAAGAAGCTAATGAGCAATTGAGTAGTCAGTTGGCTTAAAAGTGACCAGAAAACTAAAAACCTAACTAATGAGTATTGAGTAGTAACATCTTGACAAGAAAACAGTAAGTTAGCAAAACTATCTTGAATAAAGTACCTCGTTTTGGATTCCATTGCACCTTCCTCTTCCTGCATTTTGTGCCTGTAAAGTAACTTGTCAAACAACCTTGAGAGTAATAAAAAAAGAGATCGGTTATATTTGAATCTGAACAAGCATGGACATCATAAACTAGGTTATTTTCCTTTTCAACAAAAGGTGTTCACTAACCTCGAACAAGCTCTAGAGGAAAATATCCAGGTTCAAGTTTTAGATAACCAGAACTTGTAAGTGACTCCCGTCCAAATCTACTATTACCCTTGACCTTATCAGAGTACCTCTCAATGTCTACGGTTTCTTCTTCTGAGATGACAACCCACAAAAAATAAGGATAGTTAAAGTATAGTGAGTAAATCTAAACAATTCTGCTTTGGAGCAGAGTGGAGCTCCGGAAAAAGCAGCAAAAACAATTAGAATGTACAAAAAAAAAATATATATATATAGGACGTATATGCAAACTCCAGATGATATCTTTAGTGTAACCCCCTCCCCCTGCCTAAATAAAAGGAGAAAGTCTGCTTTTTTACCCATTTTTGCTTGCAAAGTATCGAATGACTACATATAGGATGTGCTCAAAGTAATTACCATTCTTCATCCAACAAATAGGCATAAGTGCACAATCAAATTCAATTTAAGCTTTTGTAATTGCATTTTTTATTTATTTTAAAAGATGAAATGTTTTCTCATCTAAACTCATTAACCAAATGAAAAAGCCTCCCATTAAAACTAGACTAACTAGTTGCCTCAAAAGAGATCACAATATTTCACAAGCTTTACATCACATGAGGATCAACCATGTACTGTACTGTAGAATAACAAGGATTAATGATATATTGTTAATATGGAAGTCCTGATAGATGGATGAGATTAAATACTACTGCTTAGATTAAGGATTTTGAGGGTTAAGTTTGATGACAAAGTATCTTAACAAAAACTGAAGCTTCAACAATTGATTGCGTCCACGAATGAGTAATGACTACCAAGTATCAAGACAATTGGACAAAGGGAAGATATACAAATACAGAAAACCAAGTAAATTTATCTACAACTTGGCCTTGAAAGACACAGCAACCACAAACATAGTCAAACAAAGTGAAACTTCCTAAAATTGTTGGATTAATCCACTCATCCAAAGCTAGCAATTCAATCATTCAATTATAGCCAACAAGCTATGTTGGAATTAACTATCTGAATTCATTTACATCATTCATATGTACAAATAAGCTTAAAAGCTCCTTAAAGATGATGCTGAAGCTTAGAAGGTGTCCTAATGAAAAATAAATTGAACACCATTAATACTTCCATCAATTATAATCACTCTCAATATATCTGCACTAGATGACTGAACAGCCCAAAAGTAGTCCAGGTTAGCAATCATCATGGTTCTTCAAAGTGTATATGGAGAAAAATCAATGTTCTCTAAAATTCTTGTACCTAACACTGATGTCTTATCATGTATGCAAGCAAAAAGTAACAATCATATTGAGTGAAATTTGAAATTGTGACCATCTTTTGGAACGAAAGGAGTAACAGATACAAAGTTTCAGTCGAAGTTTTTAACTTGTTATCTACCTCAATGCCCCAATAGCTCTCAAGAGACATAATACACAAATGAAAAAAGAGCAAAGAGGGAGGACGGGAATAATGCCTGTAAACAGCAGAAGTGAAATTATCTAAATCCCCCTCACAATTTTGTGGTGTTATATATGTTTTCAGGTTAAAATACTCAAAGTCAAAATGCGCAGATACATACTCTCACAAGCTTCGATCTCATTGAAGTTGCACATTTTAAATTAGAAACACAAGCACCAAAAAATGCAGTAAACTAATTACTACCTGAGAATGTTTCTTCAAGATTGTAGGTTGAGGTTTGAAAGTAATTCCGAAACCTATAATTAAGTACTGCTAATATCTGCTCTTCGGGAACATTGTTTCTGTCAGGTAGCTCAATATCCTGTAGCCCAAGAAAACAAACACATCATCTATCAAAAAGCTCCGGCAATTAATCATATATTGAGAGATATCAAACATTCTAACGAAAAATAATAATGTTAGAAACAAGGGGGAGAGAAAAAAAACAAATGAACACAGAAACATGTATCAACCAACTACCTAGCACAGAAAAATTCTTCTCTGGGCAACACCCCCTTCTCAAAACACAGTTACAGAAAACTTAGGGGAATGTAGTCACACACACATAATGAGCTTAACCAAAACCAGCAAGCTATTTCAACCATTTGAAACTACGCGCACGAGTTGAAATCTTATGCGAGTCATTTTTGTTGAGCAAGTTCACATTATTAATTACACATAGAGAGGGCAGTTTCAAGAAGGTTTAGAGCTGGCTTAAGTGATTAAATTCTTAAAAGAAAATAATTATGCCTTTCTGCAAAGAAAACACCAGGCAGAAGTGATATTCATGAAAATCAAAATTGTGTTGTGTCAATCTGTGGCATCCAAGATGAAAGAGATGGAAGATAATAAATCAGGTCAATTGACTCACAGGAAAAAGTATAAAAGGCTCTTGCTTTGCAAACTTGTAGTCACCTCCACCGAAACCTCTTCCACGACCTCGACCTCTAAATGCCATCTATCAAAGAAAAAAGCCAGGAACTATTAGGTTAGTTAATAGATAAACACTCTTTACAAAGAGATGAAACCAATTTATTAAGAGAAAGCAAAAGGGAAGAAAAAAGGCCAAATAAATTGATAAAATATACACTAGAATCAGAGAAAAATTGAGAAAGAGAGAGAAGTTGCAATTGGGGGGGGTTATATTATGCCAACGAATAAAGCTAGAAGCCCAAGGCGACACAAATTGTCAAATTTCAATACGTATAAAAAATGCCATCACAATAACTTCAAAAGCGTCATAAACAAACGAAAATCTCTTAACACATTACAAGTCACTAGTCGTTGGCCCACACACATTACTCCAAAATAGTGAAACTCAATTAGTAATGTAATATTGTAAAGAGATCAGTTCAAGTGCATAACATAACAATGGAAAATGTGTTGCCATTGATCACAAAGCAAAAAGTTAGAAAGTTATAGAGCAAAGCTTTCAATTATTAGAACATGTCAGGTAGTAGATTAATCATAGATATACATGAAAAAAAAACATGAAAACACTTAGGCTTGACATGGCTCCAAATTTGTTTCAATTGCAAGGTACATGCAGATTCGAAATCTCCACGTGGAAATTGGAATGACAAGGTCTAGATAGTAATGCATATTAATGTCTTCATCATCCAATTAATTTTATATATAAAGATTATAAGATAGAATTTTCGAGTCCATACTTTGACAGCACCTCCACCTCCCCAATATTTACCTATACGTAACAATGAAAAACTATATAGAAGTTGTCATAAAAAAATACATAAACTGATACAAGCCTTTTGAGCTGACAAACAAATCTCAGCCCTCTAATTAGAAGTAAAATAAAGTACTTGCATATCACTTTAATAGAGAACCAATTCAAGAAACTAATGAACGTCCTCGATATGAATAATTGAATACAAATCAATGAATCATCACGAAAATCCACCTACTACAAGAGGGAGGCCCGACCATAAAGAGAAGAAAATATAATTTTGCAAAAGCTCTAAACACATAACTATGTAAAACCATGTTAGGTTATTACTGAGTAAATTAGATTGTTCAATGAGGATACAATTGAGAAAGGTCCAAAGGCTCTCTCCTACTCTATGGCATAGATCTTATGTTGGAACCTTACTAATTTACACGACAATATGGAGCCGCACAAACTGGTAGCAAGCAGGTCAATTGTGGAATAAGTGTAAGGAGTTGTTGTCACAGAAACCGGACAAAAGTTGTCACAAAATGGTACTCAATGACTTAGGTTTAACAGAATTAAAGTAATGTTGGATTGATCATATCTTTCAGTCCAAAAGAGAGAGAAATGAACATGTTAGTAAGACTTGTTAGGACTCAGTTGTATAACGGACAATGGTTCAAAACATCTACTAAAATGAAGCGAAGCCATAACTTTATACTCCTATATAGACACACAATAAAAAGCAATAATTAGATCATAGAGTTGTTAAAAGAACTTGGATGAAGGCTAAGCATCTCACTAAGATTCATGCTAACAAGCAATACTAAACATCTTTAAATAAACATCTAGCCTTGATATAAATCAATAAACAAACTATATCGTAAAAAAAATTCCGTAAATAATCCCTTGTCCCCCTTCTCACTCCATTCATAGACACAAATTGGTAAAAATATTTGATAGAGGCTATAATACTTTATAATCATCTAAATCCAGCTAGAAATCGTTCTAATCCAGAAATCATCGAATACAATCAACATTACAAAGCTATAATCTTACCACTTACAATCATAGAACATTTAGAATTCGCAATATTTAATCATTGAGCTATCATTCAACTCTTACCATAAACTACTCAAATTAGTTTGTACTATACAAAACCTATAAAATTAAAGTAATTAATGTACTATACACTATTATTCATCAAGAAATTATTTCAGAGAATGCTCAAAATTTATCAAGGATGATCTGAAATATATAAATCAGTAAGCTATGTAATAAAGCAAACAAAATTCATGAGAAATTTCAATTGTTTGCATAAATAAAAAAATTCGAACAATAACAATTCATTAAAGTGGAGAAAGAGAGAGGAAGACGACGACACCTGGCAGCGTTCACGGATGAACGGAGTTAGCGGCGAATTCCGGCGCTAATTCTGTCGGAGATTATACGAGAACGAGGTTTGGCGTGAGAGTGGGAGTGACGAGTAAACTGAAAGAGAGAAACGAGAGAGAGGTGAACTGTGCCAACTTTATATGTTTTGTGGGTGTACGAGCGACTAAGTGTAGTGATATAGATTTGATTCGATCCTACATCTTGTGTATCATTTTTATAAAATTTTACCAATTAAGCTAGTAGTCATCTATAAGTACCGTGCCACTTTGTATCATTGGTGTAGAAGTTGTTAATGATAACATATTGCCTATTGGTCGATTATAAAGGCGGATTTAGGATTTTATGGATGGTGATTGTGGGTCATCAATTTTCACTGATCACATATTAATCTAGTGGTGGATCCAGGAATCTAACCATATGGGTTGGGAACCGATAAAAAAATAAACTACATTCATTTACTTAAAAAGTTCAATACGTTAATTCAAAATTTCAAATTACAATAGATAAATAGGATGTCAATTCAGTAGATTACATCGATAAAAAAAATTACAAAAGCATCAACATTCTAGACCCTTCAATCATAGTCACAATACAAAACAACTCCACAATCTACACAAGCAAGAACAACAATTAATAGTAATTAACACAACTAATTTAACACATTACACAAGCAAGAACAACAATTAATAAAAAGTAAACCATTAATTTAACATGTTACTCAACATTTCAACTCCACGTTCTAGACCCTTCAATCATAGTCACAAAACAACTCTATATTCAACATTTTAATTATTCATACAATATAAGTGAAAACAATTAACACATTATTATGAATAACAAAATTACAGCATTACAGTTACTACTAACTATTAATAAACAAATTTTAACAATTTAATACATAATATAATGTCTAAAATCTGAATTTCATATTCTAAATTGAAGAAATAAATTTTACCTTTGGCTTAGCAGCTTAGGGAACCGGCGGTGCCACGGTGAGTGCGTGATCGAGGACTGTAGGGAACCGGTGGGCGGTGGAGAAAATGAGTGTATGTCGACTGTTGTTGAGGTTGGAGGCAAAGAAGTAAGTAACTAAGAAATAAGAATAGGACATGTTTTAGAATTTAGATTTTTTTTGAGAGGAAGGTTTTGAATTTAGATATAATAAAAGAAAAGAGAAGGGAAAAAAACGAGTTTTGCTTTTGCTGGAATCGAACCCGCGTCCACACACAAAGCAAGCGAATTCGCGGAGAACCAAAACCACAACAGATAGTTATTTATTTTATTTTAAAAAAGAAAAATTGTGCAATTTTTTTCCAAAAATCATTGGGTTCATCTGAACCAAGTGAACTCATAGTGTATCCGCCCCTGTATTAATCAATACGGTTATTTCACCAAGTACCCCCGAGTTTTCAAGAAATTCACGTGGTACCTTCCAACTTTTCAAAATACACGGGGTACCCCTAAGTTTCATAATAATTCACGTGGTACCCTCAAATACCCTTAATGACTAACGGCGTTAACCGCCGTTAGTCATTAACCTAATTAACCCCTAATTAAACCCTAATTAACCTAACTAAACCCTAAAACCAAACTAACCCTAACCTCCACCACCACCAACCCCCTCCCCCACCCCACCTCCACCCTCTGCGGCTCCCACCCCCACCGCGGCCCACCCACCCCCCCCGGCCTTGCCGGCCCCTTCCCCCCCCCCCCCCACCCTCCCACCACCCCGGCCCCCTCCCCTCCCCCAGAACCCCCTCCCCCCGTCCCCTGCGGCCCCACCCCCTGCGGCTCGATTTCCCCTTCCCCCGGCGCTCCTCCTTCCTTCGCGCCTCCCTCTCCCGCCTCGTCGTCCTTGTTGCCGATGCGCCTCCCGGTTCCGGGGCTCTCGTCGTGCTTGATGCTACGCCTCCCTCACCCGGTTCCGGGCTCTTGTCGTGCTTGATGTCGGCGTCTCCCTCACCTCGGTTCCGGGCTCAATTTCAATTTTCGACGGGAGAGGTGAGGGGAAATCAAGCTGCGGGAGGGTGGGGATGGAGGCTGCGGGGGGGGGGGGGGGTCGGGAGTGGGGGGGGGGGGGTGGTGGGAGGGTGGGGAGTGGGTGTGAGGGTGGGGGGAGGGTGGTGGTGGGAGGATGGGTTAGGATTAGGGTTTGGGTTAGGATTAGGGGTTAGGGTTAGGGTTAGAGGTAGGGGTTAGGATTAGGGTTAGCATTAGGGGGTTAATTAGGGTTTAAAACAGAAAATTAGGTTAATGACTAACGGCGGTCAACGCCGTTAGTCATTAAGGGTATTTGAGGGTACCACGTGAATTATTATGAAACTTAGGGGTACCCCGTGTATTTTGAAAAGTTGGAGACCACGTGAATTTCTTGGCTGAGTCTTGTATAAAAACCGTAATCAATAAAGCAATACATGCATACGGACCATTGTTTAGTAATACCTTCTAAAAAATTTTTTTGTCCCAAAGTTTTTTAAATTTTTATTTGGCTCAGAAATACCTTATAAGATACTCCGATGGTTCAGTTGTACCTTATTTTTAATCTTTGACCAAAAATTTCAAATCTTCGACGTTGACTTCTTTTAACCTCTTATTTCCCACTATCAACTTAGTTTCTATGAAGTTAACTACAAAGCCTTCACTACCAACTACAATGCCTTTTGTTAGCAAGAAACAAGGGAAAAAGAAGGTAGAAAATGGGGAAACATAACTTCCAGCAAGTAGTCCCCACTAGGCACCATGTCTTTAAAATCCCCTGGAAAAGGAGTTAACGTGGTGCTTTTAAGTGTATTAATCATACACCTTGAGTTTGGGAGCTTTTTATTCCGCAATGATTGTTGCTTCATTTATAGTTTTTTTCAAATGAAGAAGAATGAAGCGAAAAATAGTTTTGGGTGTCGCGTCTTCCGTATTATCGAGTGTATAATAAAAGTTTTAGTGTTTTTTAGCGAGTTAATAATGTAAGAGGGTAAAATTCAAATTTTTTAAAAATCTAACGCGAGGTGTAAAAAGCAACAAATCCTTTTTATTTTTATTAATACCCACTATCAATAAGAAAATAACAACAAATATTTTTTGAGTTATAACTATAATTTTCAATGCTAAAATTACATGTTATTTCCTAAAGAACCTTGAAAAGTAGTAATAAATAAAGGAAAATGATATATAAAATATTCCACTAAAAAAAGATTGAAACTTTAGTTGAATCTCATAATTAGAATTAGGTGAAGAAACGAGATGAATAGTTTGGAGTACTTTGTTAGACCCATCATTATCATTGACTCAACTCAATGCATATACAAATAATTGGCAACACCCGCGTATTTTGTTCGATCAAACGACGAAGCAAAAACACCCAACAAATTAAAAATACACAAAAGAAGGTGGGTGCCTTCAAAAACATGATTAGATGACTTGGCAAAACAAAAATTTGGAGAGAGAGAGAAAAAGCAAGAAAATTTGAATAATTTTCTTTGAAAATGGCTTTTTCCAAAGACAATTTAATTGGGTTTGGATTAGCTCTTTCATCAAGCGGTTTCATTGGAGCTAGTTTCATCATCAAAAAGAAAGGATTATGGAAAGCTGGATCTTCTGGAATCAGAGCTGGTATAAAAATTCTATCTTTTTTCATCATTCTTGATTCTGGGTGTTTTTTTTTTAATTATGAAGAAATTCAATTTTTTTAAAAAAAATAATTTCAGGTCATGGTGGATATTCATATCTTTTTGAGCCTTTATGGTGGTTTGGATTATTCATGAGTAAGTCTTTCATCTACTCTATCTATTTGTAATTGTCTTTCAGAGCTAAAATTTGTTGTGGGTTGTTTAGTATTTTGATGATCATTTGATATTTTGGGAATTTGGAGATTTTGAATATGTTGGTTGTTCTTCAATCTGGGTTATGGGCTAACTTTTTTTAAAAAAAAATACTTCCTCCGTTCTGAAATAAATGAAACCCTTCACATAAAGAGAGTAACGTTTCAATTATTTCAGAACGGAGGAAGTACTTCTTTTTGGGCTTAAAATTAACTTCGTTATGTGATTTGGGTACAGTGATTGTTGGTGAGATTGCAAATTTTGTGGCATATGCATTTGCTCCAGCAATTCTTGTTACACCACTAGGAGCCTTGAGCATTATTGTGAGGTACTTATGACCTTTTTTTTTCTCCCTTGATTAAACTGGTTTTTAGATCATATGATGATTGGATTGATTAGTATGATAGTCTTTAATTGATGTGGTGCAGTGCTGTATTGGCTCATTTTATGTTAAAAGAGAGATTAAACAAGTTGGGAGTTTTAGGTTGTGTAATGTGCATTGTTGGCTCTGTCATCATAGTGATTCATGCACCACAAGAGCATCCTATCACATCTGTACGAGAAATATGGAACATGGCTACTGAGATGGGTAAGTGTTTTTGGTGTACTTGTTAGCTTTGCGAGATTTATTTGATGAAAGCATCTAACCTTGTTATAGTATATGTGGTTTTTATTTCCAGCATTTCTTCTTTATGTTGGCTCGGTCCTCGTGTTGGTGTTCATTCTGGTATTTTACTTTGCACCAATGTGTGGACACTCAAACGTGTTGGTTTTCACTGGAATTTGTTCCTTGATGGGTTCTCTCTCGGTAAGGAGTTAAGGACCTCTATTCTATTTATTTTTTTCTGAGACATTAGCTGATCTTGGAATTAGAGTATGCAAAAACACCAATAATGCTCTTATATGTGTTTTTTGACTTTAAATTACTGAAACAACAATGATTCCAAGGATTAAATCAAGTTCCATTGTTTTTTCCTTGGAGTCCAAATTAGGCTCAACTTCAACTAGCCAAATAATTACTAATAATGGAGTTTTATACCATAAGCTGGAACTCCTCCTGCTTTTGGTTTAAGCAAGCTATTGACTAAAATGAAGACTTTCTGACATTGAAATTTCATTGTTTCTGTAAGGTTATAAAGATTACTCGTGCTTATAATTCTGCTTATGGTATCTCTTGGGGTGCATAATCTATTTCAGAGATCTCATAACTTTCTCATAGTTGATTTGTGTGTGAAAATGCTTCAATATGTATGCAGGTTATGAGCGTCAAAGCCCTTGGCATTTCGTTGAAATTGACATTTGAGGGAAACAATCAGTTATTCTACCCAGAAACGTGGTTCTTCACAGTGGTTCTCATGACATGCATCATCACTCAAATGAATTTTTTGAATAAGGTTTGTAATTGAAAGCTGGTTTTCCTGGTTTGATGAGCTAGTCTTATATACTTATATGTCTCGAATAATATGTGAATTCCATATCTTGTTTATGGCTTTCTTGGGACTTTGAAGACGAAATTCTAACATCCCTGCTTCATTTCACATGATTGAAGCATATTTTGTTTGATAGAGATTGCAAATCCTGTATTCTTGCTTCTAAATTATTTTTAAGTTTCAAATGGGAGAGCATCATGACTCATGAGGATAGAACCCTTTATTGAAGAAAGCATATGTAATATAATCTTGCTCTACTCGAAAGACATACCATGTCTCTCGCACTGTTGATGTTTCTCATCTACATCATTTGTGTCCTTGCAAATCTAGATGCATGTTTAACGCATGAAAGTTCATCATATGTTTGTAACTTTGTATAACATCCAATTTCTAATACTTTTCAGGCTCTGGATTCTTTTAACACTGTGGTTGTGTCCCCTATATATTATGTTATGTTCACAACACTAACGATTCTTGCAAGTGTGATAATGTTCAAGGTAAATTCAGCTCATCATTTTTTCTAATTGAATTTTCAGTTCCATACTCCAATCTGTCCTTCTTGAAGTAGAGTGTAACAGATGTCATGGAAGATGTAACAGAAATGCGGTCTCTAAACTGCCGATGATGCAATATAATCTTTCATTGTAGCCTGTCAGATAAACAAAGTAGACTATCAATTATGACAAATTGGCTGTGAAAATGTAGACAAAAATTGGATCTAACAAACGTACAGTAGTCTTTTATAGTGGTATAATGGTATTTGATAAAGCATCAACAATAAATTTCCAGTTGTGAAAGCATTAAGAAAGAATAAAGAATAAAATAATAGAAAAGCAAGTGAAGTCACTATGTTGTGTGATATCTGGCTGGCTCTTAACTTGAATCTTCTTAAATTAATGGATTTGTACATGATATCACGGAACTAAATAAGATATGTTATTGATGTAGTCGTTTCGTTGCTGAAATTGAAGATACAATAGTCATAAAACATCTTAATTGTTGACAGGATTGGGATGGTCAAGATGGAGGAGCCATTGCATCAGAAATATGCGGCTTTATTGTTGTCATCTCTGGAACAATCTTGTTGCAGATGACCAAGGATATTATGGAGAAGTTGCCATCCTTTAAAGGTATTCCATTGTTAATCTTTCCTGATACATGCTGGTTATAATGTAAGTTGTATAATGTATGGCTTTTTCAATATATCATTACAATCTTTCTTTTATAGAAAAACACTAATACCCTTATATTTTGTGCTTTAGTTTTCCACATAGCAGTTAGGTGAATATCCCAACTCAGAATAGTAACTAATGCACTAGTATATCGTCACAGGTGGTTCCTATGCACCCCCAATGTCCCCCACCCTCACAGCCGGTCTCTGTGCTGGAAATGCGGAGCTCTTTAAGTGTGATTGGGGAGATGAGGAAAGTCCCGATGAAGTTCTGTTGAGTAGACAATTATCGTACAACTAAATTGCTCGCCTCCAATAGATCTGACCCGATAGTACTTACTTGTGAGCTCTGGACCTGCAAAAGTTGGTGCTCCCGAGAATGGTTGAGCGAGTGAGTTATTCATTGTTTGTTAAGAAGAACACGGCACCAACAAAAGTGCAGTTTGCAGCCGCTAAGAAGGATTAATAGTGAAGCCTGTTGGAAAGAATGGAATAGCTTTACTAATACTTGGAGGAATATCATCTGCTGAAGTCTTGGGTTGTCTTCTTCATATACCATTTTATATCTTTTTAAAATTTTGTTGCTAGTGAATCCCACGTTTTGTATCTTCTCCGTGTTTGTGATCAAACATTGTATATTTGTATGTAATCTACTGATTATTTGAAAGAATTGTTCAAATTTTGCAATCAAAGTCATATGTGGGCATATTCCCAAATCCACAAATTCGGTTTTGCCGTGAACTTGAGGAGTTTGAGGGGTTATTCTTCTTTCTTTCGGAAAGAATAACCTAAAAGGAGCATTCTCTTCACTTGAACTTATATGAATGAAACTCATTGAGTGGATCTTGTCAGCATCGATTTCACCTTATGTTTGCACTTGATTGAATCTGATCCGCCCTAATTAAATGTAATAAGTACTAGAACTTGCTTTTTAAGGTTTCAATACCTTGATTTTTTTTTTGAGGTAATGATACCTTGAAGTTCATTAGTGAGAAAATTATGTCTCTTTCGCTGAATCTCCTGTGATTAGGTTGAATTTAAAGTGTATTGCACATCTTTTGATTCTTAAAGTGTAAAAGAGACATAGGGGCAAAGCTTCATTAATCAATAACATCATTTCTACAAAAGAAAAATTGCAAAGTGCATTCTATTTTGCTATTTGGTGGGGAAACCAACTATGTTTCCATCCACCCAACATGATTTAATGCCTTAAATAAAACTAGAACAAAACCACCCAAACTAATGATCTAAACCTGTAGTTAATATTGAAATTATTGCAACTAAAAAGATTAATGCCTATAATTAAGACTAACAAAATATTTTACATCCAATGTTAGTCAATACCCTTCACTTCCTAATAAAGTTAAAAGAAATGCTTTGTAATCTCCAGAAGTATCTCCAGCAACTGCTTGATCAAGTGAAGTATTGTTCCTTTCTAGGTATAATTCCTTTATGTCTTTCAAGTCGAATTCTGCTCGTGTAACGATCACACGAGTAAGTACATCTTCATCTGTTCCAAGTCCAACAATCGCCTTGCGCAAGATCTTTTGAAAGAGGAAGAAAAACTAGCTCTGTTTAGCATACTCGCACTTGAAAATGTAGGAGGGGGAGATCAAGATATTGTGATTAATGACATCTCAAATTCATACCTTAACAAAGTACTTTTGAGGGTAACTGATGCATTTGATGGTCACTCTTATTGTCTCAAAAAGTTCATGTTCCGGGGTGCCTCTTAGAGCCTAAATAAACCATTTTAAATTACTGATTAGCGCGAAAAATCAGAGTTTTTATCCATGCTTATATTGAATATCAAAGCTTGTTAGTAGGGCTGGCAATCAGGTCGGGTTAGGTAAATGTCAGGTTGACCTGATTTATATTTCAGGTCACTTACCCTTAACCCAAACCCGACTTGATTCTAATTTCAGGTCGAAAATCATAACCCAAACTCGACCTTACCGATTTCGGGTTGACCCGAAACCAACCCAAAATGACGTGAAATGAAATTCAACTATACACGCTAAGTTATGAAAGTATGGGTTAATGACCTGAAATGAAATTTAGGTGATCCAAGAAATGGGCTTGGCCCAATAAAAATAAGAATAACAAAAGATAGGTTGTATAAGTTATGAAAGTCTGGGTTAATTTCAGGTTGACCCGACCTGAAAATAATCAGACTTCTAAATCAGGTTATTCGGGTTATTTTCGGGTTCAAAAAGTAAACCCGAACCTAACCCATTATATTTTCAGGTGGGGTTGGGTCGACCCATTTTTTATTTCAGGTCGAAAATCTCAACCCAAACCCGGAATTTTCAGGTCAGTTTCAGGTTGGGTTATCGGGTTGGGTCAAGTTTTGCCAGCCCTACTTGTTAGTAGTTAATATGTAAATGGATGATGGTTAAGAGTGTATACCCTTGTAATAGAGGTCCCATGAATGTCCTTGAAATGGTTGAAAGTAGCCAAGAGTTGTTGATTGCTCCTTGTAGTGATAATTCTTATGATCTCTTCATGTATAGATTTTTTATCTTGAATTTCATCATGTAGAGTGGTTGCATCTGAATATGCTAGTATCTCATCAATTTCATCTCCATAGTATTTGTAAGTGCTTACAATTCCCACCAAAAACTACCAAGGAAAAAAGAAAAATAAAAGAGTGAATTGAGTCCCTTAATGATACAAATATTGTACCAAAACTCCCTAATATAATATGAATAATTTTTCACTGTATCTCAACCTTGATCTATATTTATAGAAATTTGACAAATTCTTTTAATCTAGAAATCATGATATGACACACATGAGCATTGTGAAAGCTAACTTAAATATATCTAGCTCAAGATGTCCATCGGACCAACTAAGAATTTGTAGTTGATTATGGTGGATCTTCTAATTTTCATAGGCCTTTAGTATGATTTAAGTTACAAATATTTCTCAACTAACAAGTAACATGTAAATGTTACACGATCAGAACGAAGATTCATCTATGTAACCTCTACATGACTATTATTTCTAGGCTGGGGAAGTATAATTCACGTAAATATGGTATCGTAGAATAAGTTAAACAATAGTAAGAACATACATTTCTAATTTTTCCTCTTGTGTGAGATGCAACATCTTCTTCAAGAGCATGCTTGTAGATCTTATGATAAGCACGCTTAACTGTAAGAAGTTCTTCTGGAGATTTGGTACAAACGATCTCCACCACTAAATTATAATCTGGTTTTTCTTTCCTTAATGCTTCGAAAATTAGGATTGCTTCACGTTCAACAGGATCTAGAACCCATTGACATATAGCTTTCTTTAATTGCAAAAAAAAGGATTGTAAGAAATAAAATCGTGCATGTAATGAATTAATTGATCATGAGTATGTAAAATAATAATTCAATGAAACTTGGGAAAAAATCAAGGAGATTTTATTATAACAAACCTCAAAATCCCCCGAAATCTCACACTTAAGCTGATTAATGAGATCCTCTTGATATACTTCTTGATAAGCTAGTTTGATTAGCTTTATTTGACAAGACATTCGATGACCCAACAATGAAATTATTGCATTTTCATCAGTACCTAATCCTAAATCACGAGGAAAAAAAATAAAAAGATGGTTTAATTAAGCAAAAAAAAAATTGAGGGAAAAAATTAAGCAAAATTTGATACAATGAATCAAATAAAACCCACATTTCAACTTCCAAGTTTTGCGAATTATATCATATGTGAATGTAACTAAGTTTAAGGAAAGGTACAACGACGCATGTATCACAAGCACATTACACGCCATATATGTGTCTTGATGACTCGAGATATGTATGATATAAATTTCACCCTTCCAAAATTATAAAAGAACATTTTTACGGTGTAACCTCGTTGCGAACATGGAAAATAACATAATAGGAATTGCAAATAAGGACACAAAGTGGTTATTCACAATTTGATTTTTCTACCATATTTAAAACTCTATGAAAAAAAATTCCATATGTTCTTGGGATCAAAGAACATGCTAAAAGAAGCTCCTATTGCATGGTTAATGAATGTTTATAATATAAAAACCAGGAAAAAAATTCTAGAAATAAAGCATTAGATTAAAAAGAATAAAACAAAAAGAAAGGCAAATGAGAAAAAAAAACCTCTGCATGCGTTTTTGATTACATGAGCATCATCAATAGGAGACGTTCTCTCTGGAGCAACAATGGTAGACATTTTTCTTTATTTTTTTTCTCTGTTTTGAATGTGCTTCCTAGTATAAATGAATATGAATATAATCCCAAGTTATGCAGAGAAGATGTTCTTTATTTTATAATTGGTTGAATGTCCATTAATTATCACAATTCACAATACAAAACGTATCCTATATTTCTATTTTTGGTCAGTGAATAAAATGTTTCAGTTATATATTTTTGAACCTTTTTTGTAAGTTATGCGTTATGTTGTAATAACGTATTAGTGATGTAGTAAGATTATACGTCATATTAGTAGGACTTTCATGAGGTAACGTACGTACTATACATCAAAATGTTATGACGATTTTAGTTTGGGAATATTCCTATTTAATTATAGGCATGGTTTTAATGACATAAACTAAATTGGAAATTTACTAACTAATGCTCGATATGGCCTTAAATAGTTAATTCAAAAAACTATCTTGAGGTTATGCGACAAATAACCCTAAACCTAGTTTTTCTCTCTAGCCGCCTCCCTTTTCCCCCCTTTCCCTTCATCAGTAAGGGGCTGTCATGGATGATCTCATCCATGGTAAGTCTCTTTATGAGAGTTTCTTGTGCCTTGATATGGGAAGACTAGTCTTATCTGTTATGGAGGTCTCCTTCTCTCCTATGGGAATTGTGAGTCTAGTTTTTTTATTTGTAGGTATGAGAAATTATTCTCATTGGTTGAAGTCCAAAACTATCAACATGAAGGTATTGAAAGCTCGGATGCGGTTAATATGGATAGATCAAGAATGTTCTTATCCAAACTATGTCAAAATGATAGACAGTTCCATTAATAGTTGCTTGGGACAACAAATACAAGGGACTTGCGCCACAATATTCGATCTGGTTCATTGTAGTTTCATCGAAGACGAAGTTGATCTGATCTTGTTTGATTGTGTCCTGTTTTTCTTTATTACTTATTGTAGATGCCGTTTGGCTTTCAATTAATGAAATTTCTCTTTCAAAAAAAAAAAACTATCTTGAGGTTTTCCTAATTCCTAATGGTTAGGAACAAAATTTATTTATAACAGATAATTAAAATCTCATATTTGACCGTCTTACTGCAAATTATGGTTAGACGAGTAATTTTTTTTATCTAAAAGGAGTCACTTAAAGAAATGAGTAAGTGACCATTTACTCATTTAGGATAAGTGGTGACTCATAGTCTAAAAGTAACCACAACTTTAAAAAAAGACCATTCAGTATAAAAAGTGACATTTGTAGGGCAAAGGCAAAGTAATCTTATTATAATTTTATTGTAAAATCGTCTGACATAAGACTTACTAATGACAAGTCAAAGCTGAGCACAAACCTAGAGTTATTTTTTCATTCATTGTGCATATCAATTTCTATCAATTGTTACTTTGAAGTTTCGATCTATTTTCTTTACTTTCCTCTTTCATGTTCATTTTGAAGCCCTCAATGTTCTCTATCCCTCGTTTAGTTTATTTTTTTTCCTAAATGCATGATATGACTTACTTGCATTATATGAGACCTAAAAGCTAGTTGTATTTATGAATAGTTAGCCTTCCATCTCCTACACAATTTTTTAAAATTTTAACTCTAAGCTCATTATAACTATGTTAATATGGTGTCATAGATTATTAGATTATATGTTTATATCGTTTAGATAACATTTCGTTGGAACTTTCTATGAATTTTCTTTTCCCATGTTTTTCATGTCCACCATACAAGCATTTAGAAGTTTGTTCCTTATGTTATAGCCAGCCAAACGACAACGCATTATAAATACCATTTAGCAAAAATAAATCATATACTTAAAGTCTACCAAACCACTTAAAATTACATCAAACATCAAATATACAATCATCACCCACACTGTCGGAACAGATGTTTAAGAATTTTTGGGGTACATTTGTTTAAGAATCTACTGTTGTTGGCTGTTGGCTTTTGGCTTTTGGCTGGTTTAGTTGGCTTGTTTGACTGGCTGGAAGTCTTGGCTGTATGTATTGGCTTTTTAAGTTGGCTTTTTAAGCCATCTGTTTGCAAAAGTGTTTGGCAAAATTAATTGTGGCTGTTGGCTGTTTATTAGAGAGTTTGTGGGCCAACAAGCCAAAAGCCAATCCAAAAAGCTGCTCCAGGCAGCTTTTTCATTTTGGCTTAAAAGCCAGCTTTTCATCCAATCAAAAAGCCAATAACCAAACACTTTTTTTGGTTGTTTGACCAAATTGAAAAGCCAAAAGCCAATGAAAAAGCCATTTACCAAACACGGCCTTTGGTGAGTGTGAATGTGTGATTCATGATTTCAAAATAATAATAAATCAAAACTTTCTAAAATATTAAGATCATATATACCTTCGAGAAAGAAAAAAAAAAGCGCAAATATAACACCAAATTAAAGCTTACAGTAAGATCATTGAGCTAAAGACAACACTATGCAAATGCTTATTTCCTCTAAACTCCTCAACACAGTTTTAACACTTTGATCTCATGTTTTAACGATCCTTAAATCGTGTAATTGTAAGAACAAAAATTCAAAACGCAACACTTGTTGAAACTTGCAAGAGATAAAGAATACTAAATTCCTCACCATCCTTTCATTTCCATAAGGATACTTGTATCACGAATCTAGGTTATTGTATACTATTCGCCAAGAAGAGTAAAAAGTTAATATGCCATCAGATTTTATGCTCCTTTCTTACAGAACTTTTCAAGCCATTCCATAGTTACACTCTTTGGCCTCTCCAGTGGCAAGCCAAGAGCTCGGTCCCATATGAGCTGCATGAGAATGAAAATGCAACAGGTTATTTTCGAAAAACTTTACTCCATATACAACCTGTTCCAATTTAAGTACAACAGTTTGACTTTCACACTTATCTCGTAGTTGAAATTATAAAGAGTGGACAATATACATTAAAACAAATCCGAATCACCTAATATACTAGGATTTATATTATTTCAATAGTAAATAATTTGTGATCAAAACGGGGTATGCAAATAATGAAAAAGTCAAACAATTGCGATAAGATTAGGAGTTTGGGACCGAGGGATACAAAAAGATTTGATGAGCAAACTTGTGAGCAAATCCCAAGACTCCTGGATACCCCAAACATAATTGTATAGAACCTGTTAAAAAGGATATTAAGGGTTTGTTCTGTTCAACTTATTTTGTCTTATCTTATCTTATCTTATCTTATAAGATCTTATAAAATCTTATCTGATTTGATCTTATCTTATCTTATAAGATAGTTTATTGAGTGTGTCTAACATCTTATTTTATCTTATCTTATCTTATCTTATCTTATACTTCCTCCGTTCCAAAATAAGTGAAACACTTGTCTCAAAAAGCTCTCACATAAATGAGAGAAGTGTTTCACTTATTTTGGAACGGAGGAAGTATGATCTTATAAAATCTCATATAAGTTAAAATAAGTTGAACAGAACGGACCTAAGTTGTATTACAAGGAAAATGAAAGGTAATATAGTAACACAAACAAGAAAACAATGGGTACCTTGCTTCTGTTAAACCATAGTAGTTCAGCAGAACTCCACTATGTGAGCGTCAACATTCGGCCATGGATTCTTTACCTTTTTTTTTTAATAAGGTAAGGAAAAAGAAAGTTATTAGGAGACCCTCCGCACGAGGGGATCGAATTCCTAACGCATCGTTTACAATGATATTATGTAGAGCTGAACTAGTACAATTATCGATAGTAAAAGAAGACTGAACTAAGTGTCCAACGTTGGCTATCCAATCTGCTGCCTTATTTGCCTCTTTGTAGATGTGCTTGATAGTCCAGCTATTGAAAGAATGTAGAAGTATCTCGACGTCTTTGATGATCGGAGTAATTTGCAATGGAGGAGACTGTACCAAATGTTGTTGACGGCGTTGATTATTGGAAAATTGTCGCCCTCAATGTGAATATTCTTAATGCCTTGTTGAATGGCGGCGAGTATACCTTTATGCAAAGCCGTTGCTTCAGTCACAAACACTTGCGCTTGTTCAATGTTGTAGCTTATCGCCGAACAAAGATCTCCTTTGTGGTCTCTGATTATGACACATGCTGTTGCTAAATGTTGTCGAACGAAGCCGTCGAAGTTGAGTTTGAAGTGGTTGATTGGTGGTGGATTCCAAGCCACTAGCATGGAGGAGGAAGTTTTTTGTGGAGGTGGGTTGTTGATGGGTGGAATAATATGATGGTAGGGGGGATCCACTAGAATTGCATTTGTCCATGGTAGTACGTGACTGACATTCAGAGCATAAGAAATCGGCTTTATGAAAAATTCTAATGAGGTTGAGGTTGTCGTTATTAAAGATGATATTGTTCCGTTCTTTCCAAATACCCCAAATTAAGAATATGAATTTGAAGGTTAGTGAGGTTGGTCATGAAAACAATGGTAGACTTATGAAAATTGATTAGTTGTCCAGAACTATCACAGAAGTCGTCTATAATGCGTTTAAGATTTTTGCAAGCCGTAGAAATAGCTTTACAAAAAAGGAGACTGTCATCTGCAAAGAGAAGGCATGGAATATTCGTTGATCTGGGTCTGAGTTTGAAACCAATTCCAGAACCATGGTTCTGACCCTCATGAACTAATTTCCTTATAAACAATTCCATGCATAAGATAAACAAATATGGAGAAAGAGGGTCTCCTCGACGTAGACCTCTCGGAAGGTCCGAACCACTCGAAAGATTGACCATTCACTTTTATGGAATAGGAAACATTTGTTACACATTCGTAATCCATGATATCCATTTTTGTGGGAACCCGAAGGCGGTTAGGCATTTCCACAGGAAATTCTACTCAATGCGATCATAAGCCTTTTCTATGTCAAGTTTGAGGGCACACCATCCCGTTTTGTTATGGGATTTATGAAAGGTATTTAGCACTTCTTGGGGAATGAGAATGTTATCATGAATGGATCTGTCTTGAGTGAAGGCATTTTGTAGTGGGCTGATTTCTCTTGGGAGAATTGGCCTAAGTGTGGCCACTAAGATTTTAGAAATTGCTTTGTAAATGGAGTTAATGAGACTAATTGGTCTAAAATGATTAGGCGTTTCAGGAAAATCATTTTTAGGAATTAACGTTATTAGGGTGTGATTCAATGAAGGCGGAAGTTTGCCATGGTAGAAAAAATTTGGATTGCAATTGATATTTCTTTGCCGATAACGGGCCAGTAAGCTTGGTAAAATTTGCCACCAAAGCCATCTGAACCCGGGGCTTTGTGTGGGTTAATGTTGAAAAAAGAATATTTGATTTCTTCATTAGATACTGGAGCAAGGAGAGTAGAGCTATCATTGGAAGTAATGAATTCCGTAATGAATGAAGTATCAATATGACGAGAAGGGTTGGAGCTACTTGTGAAGCATTTTTTAAACGATTCTTTAAGGATATCGGTAATTAATGGGGGGAGTCTACCCATTGGCCAAGGTCATTTTTGAGTCTAAAAATGGTGTTTGATGCTATTTTTTTTCTTCATTCTATTATGGAAGAATCTTGAGTTGCGGTCACCTTGTGAAAGCCAGGTTTTCCTACTCTCAGATCCCCAATGGTGTTGGTTGAAGAGTAGTAAGTTTTCTCTCTGCTTGATGATGCGATTGATATGTTTAATCAGAATATCATTAATTATAAGGTTGAGTCCACAACTTAGATTGTAGTTCATGAAGTTTAGTTTCATTCTGTATCAACTTGTTTATAGTGTGGCGATACTTATCTCGTGCCCAATCTTTGAGACTTGTTTTAATTCTAGAGAGTTTTTGTTGTATTCGATAAAAACGGGAACTTGTAATGGTATGTAGCGCTGTCAGTTTGGTTGAAAACCGATGGTTAAACTGCAAACTGTTGACCAACTGAACTGAATAAACTGAACTGAATTGACCCAAAACTGAAAAGTTAAAAACCGATAAGTCAATCAGATTAAAGTAAACTGCAATTAACTGAACTGAAACTGAACTGAAACAAATTAAACTGAAAATTAACCGCATGGAAAACCGATTTAAACCGAACCGAACCGAACCGAAAATGAATCGAATTTAACCAAAATCGTTTCAAATCGTTTTTAAGCGAACGAATCAAACTGAATAAAATTGTTTTTAACTGAACTGAATAAAACTGTTTTTAACTGAACTGTATAAAACTGAATAAAACTGTTTTTAACCGAACCGAATCAAACTGAATAAAACAATATCAAACTGTATAGAATAAAATTGTCTCAAACGAAACTGTTTCAAAATGTAACACCTAATTTCGTCATTGTTTTAATTTATCTAAATTATTGGCGTATAATTAGACAAAGATAAGAACACATGATTTCAATTTTCAACTACTATTTCTATAAAAAAGATGAATTCTCAATGGTTAAAATTCAATACACAAGACCGTTGTGTATGTTAATAAAGAAAAATACATATTTGTATGGACTATGGCGTTATGAATTTATGATTACTCATAAATTCATCTAACCAATTTCAATAAATCAAAAACATCATTTGTTTCAAGAAATGTTATGAATCTTCAAATATAATTCATGGAATCCATCCTTATGATTAAATGTTAATATTTCTGCCATTACATACCCCACTTTAATTGCTAATTAATTTGCTCTTATTTTTCTCCTCAATGTTGCTTTTACCATTTTAATTATTTGGAAGGCAATTTAATAATTTCAGAATGTTTAATGGTCTATTATAACAAACAATATAGAACAAAAGAAAACAAAATTGAACCCAAATATCACGGATCAAATGTAATATACCAAGTACAACTTTTACTTTATATCACAATGTAATTTACAAATTATAACTAACCAACAAATATAAGAAAAAACATATGAAATATTTCTCTTTACTTTACAATATATTAAAATCTTGAAGACCTAAACCTCACATATCCACTCTTTCTGCCCTACAAAACAAAAAACAAAGTTAAAAAGAATAACATAAAAAAAAAAGATGAAAAATTTATGTAATAAGTAACTCACCAAAATACCAACCATACCAAACATTATATTTTGAAACAAATAAAAAGTTTAAAATTGGGCTCTCAGAGTATTTTCATCATTGAGCACATGGCTCCAAAACATTTACCCAAATTGTCGAATACAATTATTTGAATCCATCAAGAAACTATGGGCATCACCTCACTATAGTAATCCAAAATGAGACAACGTGTACTACAATGAGAGTTCCCAACATAGTACCTTGGGTTTCAATTATTATAATCAACAAAATGAGACATGTTCTGAAACCTTATTCCGAAAAGGGACTATTATCAAGCTCAACAAAATCCAACCATAACGATGTTACGATCAAAAAAGTAGAACTTTAAGATTGGCTCTCGGAACATTTTCGTCATTGAACACTTGGCCTCAAAACACTTAACAAAATAGCTGAATAATATAACCCAAATCCAACAAGGAACTATTGGCATCACCTCACATAGACTATAGTGAGAGTTCCCAACATAGTTACTTGGGTTAAGTCATTATATTCAACATAGTTAAATGATTTGAAGCCTTATTCCAAAAAGGGGCAAATATCAAGCTCAACAGAATCCAACCAGCAACAATACAAGCTCAACACCACCTCAAAACACTTAACAAAATAGCTGAATAATATAACCCAAATCCAACAAGGAACTATTGGCATCACCTCACATAGACTATAGTGAGAGTTCCCAACATAGTTACTTGGGTTAAGTCATTATATTCAACAACATAGTTAAATGATTTGAAGCTTTATTCCAAAAAGGGGCAAATATCAAGCTCAACAGAATCCAACCAGCAACAATACAAGCTCAACACCACCTCAAAAGCACAACCCAAGCTTTTGAGATCCATCCAGCACCAAAAAAAGGCTCAAACCAAGCCCAAGAGTTCCAACAACCATCAAAACAAAATTATTCAAAGGCCAAAAAGCCAACAAAATAGCACCATACCAAGCTCAACAAGTCTCGTAAGAGGAGACCATATCCAACAAATGAATACCAAAACCAACAGTTTTAAGCCCATCAAAAAATTTCCAAACTCATTGTATCAAACTTGCCACCAGCTAGAAAATAAATACAAAGAACCAATGGTTGCAAAACCAGCCTAAAAACTCGGAAATCTCACCGAACAAGCAACAAAAACCCGATGTTCGGCGACAACGGGGTACGGCGAGAGCGCAAAGAACACTAGGTGGTTATTCCAGCTAAAACATACTTAAATTAGCAATTTGATTGAAAACAAATAATATAATTGTTAAACTAACACACTAAACACAAAACCTACCACGGGAAGCGAGAGAACATCAATATCATCATCCACACAATCTGTTTCATCCATTGCACTTAAACAACTCTCTAATTCTTCTTCTTTAAGATACCCAAACAACCAATTTTGTGTAGTGACAAAAGCCTCTACATTCTTAGGTAGTAAAGAAGACCTATATTTTGTCAAAACCCGCCCACCCATGCTTGAATGACGATTCGAAGCAATCGAAGTGATTGGAATAGCCAAAATGTCCTTGGCCATTCTAGAAATAATGGGATATGCGGGAACATTGAGGCGCCAATACTTGAGCACATCAAAATCGGAACTACGTTGAATAAGGGGAGAATTAAGATAAGCATCAACATCGGATTGTGCACCCCCAACGGATGAATTATCGGCCTCAAATTGCTATGACAAAAATCAAATAAAGTACTAATTAATAACACAAAAGTATTAATTATAAGTAAGCTAGAATAAAGATAAGTATAAATAACAACCTCAAACATGTCCAACAACGAAAACCTGGGTTGATGAAGAAGAAGATGAAGCACGATGGGTAGATGAAGCAAGAGAAGAAGTAGGATCGGAAGTGGAAGACGTCTTTGTAAAATGCATAAAGCTCAACAAAAGCGTCATATACGCTTTGCACCTTCTCCTCCACCTCAATAGGAACATAGAGTAAGTTGTACAAGTTCCTCACAAACCGAAGTTTGTAACGAGGATCAAGAACAACAAAGAATAGAGAGAATAATAGAGTGATCCGACCAATACTTATCATACTTACCCATCATGTCCTTACACATAGTACGAATACTATAAACGAGAATGATTATGAGCTACAACCAACAACTTCTCAATTGCAACAATGTTAGCAAAATACAAATTTGCGGTGGGATAATCGTAACCGTAAAATGCATTTGTAACCTCATTAAAAGGTTCAAGAAATTTGCAAACAAACTCAATAATTTCCCACTCAGATGGAGTAAGCCCATACTCAAACTCAGTCTCCCTAGTTGAAAACAGATCTAAAGCATGTCTAGCTGTCAATGCACGTTTCATCATATTGTAGGTGGAATTCCACCTTGTACACATGTCATATTTCGGCTTACCAACAAAATTAGACCTTGCATCAATCACACATTGTTCAAATTTACATTTCCTAAGATCAGAACCTTCAATGTAATTTACTGCTTCACGCAACTTAACCACACTCACATCAACAGTTTTCATACCACATTGAACAATAAGATTCAAAATATGCGCACAACAACGAATATGAAAGAATCTACCCATACAAGGCAAAAGACAAGATGAATTCAAATCAGATTTTAAACGAGCAACCATAACATCCATAGCACTTGCATTATCAACAGTCATAGACAACACTTTACCCTCCAATCGCCATTCTTTAATCAACCCCAAAACGAATGCATATATATCGGGACCTCTATGGGGGGGGGAAATACCTAAAGTTCAAAATGTGAGACTTCAACACCCAATCATTATCAATATAATGTGCGTAAGAAGAGTCAAGTATCCACGATTAGTAATGGCGGACCAACAATCGCAAGTAAAACAAATACGACTACTAATTCCAGCAAGTTTATCACGCAATTTCAACTTAAGTTTCTCATTCTCCAAAGTACAATACCTAAGTATTGTATTCCTAGATATGTGTCTTACTTTAGGATTAAGATATGAATGCAATTTCCGCAATTTTTCATGCTCAACAATACGTAGAGGATATGCATGACACAACACAGCTTCAGCAAACAATTGACAATAGACCTTTTGATCAAAGGCAGAACCACATTCTGGATTTTCGTAAAGAAACAACTTGTATGCGCAGACAAGACTTAATGTGATTAGTAGCATTAGACGTACCAAAACTAGGGTCCGCTTTATACTTAGCTTTTTCACAATACCTACATGTGGCAAATGTCTCCACCTTACCTTCCATTTCATCCTTACCATTCACATATGAGAACACATAATGATCCCAAATGGGGGCCCTTCTTCCGCCTTCGGGAGGGCCGGCTCGCTTTGTCTTCTTTGAAGGAAGAGAAAGTGCATTCGAACCTAAGAGTGTCCCGATCGAAGCTTGAGAAAAAAAAAATCGGTTAGTATAACTAAGTTACTAAAAAGAAAAAAAACAAGTAGAAAGTGAGAGAATTACATGTATGAGAGGATGGAGGAGTTCAAAGGCCTTCAAATTGTTGTTCATACGGATCATCCATATCTAAAAATACAAAAAAAAAGAGCTAAGAATAATTGACAAGAGAAGACAGTACCATACATGGATTGTTGGTGGTCAACGTGGTGGTCAACGGTGGTGGTCGGTGTGGCCAATGGTGGTCGGGGATGGTGGCCGGGGAAGGTGGTGGTCAACGGTGGTGGTCAATGTTGGTCAACGGTGGTGGTCAATGGTGGTCAACGGTGGTGGTCAATGGTGGTCAACGGCGGTCAACGGTGGTGGTCAATGATGGTCAACGGCGGTCAACGGTGGTGGTCAACGGCGGTCAACGGTGGTGGTCAATGGTGGTTGGTGGTGGTCAACGGTGGTGGTCGGGGTGGTGGTCAACGGTGGTGGTGGTCAACGGTGGTGGTCGGGGGTGGTGGTGGTCAACGACGGTGGTCGGGGGTGGTGGTGGTCAACGGTGGTGTCGGGGGTGGTGGTGGTCAACGGAGTGGTTAGGGGTGGTGGTGGTCGGGGGTGGTGGTGGTGGTCGGGGAGGCCAATGGTGGTCAATCGGTGATGGTCGGGGTGGCCAATGGTGGTCGGGGAAGGTGGTGGTCGTACGTGATGGTGAACGGTGGTGGTCGGGGTTGAGTTGGTGGTGGCCGGTGGTGGTGGTTGGTGGTGGCCGGTGGTGGCCGGTCTTGGTGGTTGGTGGTGGCCGGTCTGATGCCGGTGGTTGCCAATGGTGGTCGAGAAGGTGGTCGAGGTGGTGGTCAGGGGGTGAGGGTGGGGCTGGGCCTGGGTTACCTAGTCATGGATCAGGAGTGGGCCTGGGCATGGATCAGGAGTGGGCCTGGGCATGGGTCAGGGGGTGTAAGTGTATTGAATCCGGGTCAGGGTGGGTGGTGGATCCGGGTCGGTTCCTAGGGTTTCTAAGGTTAGGGTTTTGAATTTTGAAATTGGGAGCCGTCAAATATTCTTAATAAAAAAAAAAGCAGAAAATTCATTAAAAAAAAAAGCAGAAAATTCATTAAAAAAAAAAGCAGAAAATTCATACTAAATTTCATAAAACCTACTTCATTGCATTTTTATTAATTTCTAAGGTGAAAAGATCTACAAATAATTTAACAAATAAAAAAGCAGAAAATTCATACTAAGTCACTAACTATTTAGCCGTTAAAATTTCATAAATAAAACCTACTAAATTGCATTTTTATTAATTCATAAGGTGAAAATTTTAAAAGATCTACCAATAATTCAACAAATAAAAAAGCAGAAGATCCATACTAAATTACTAATTATTTAGCCGTTAAAAATTCATAAAAAGAAACCTACTGATTTGCATTTTTATTAATTACTAAGGTGATAATTTTAAACGATCTACAAAAAAATCAACAAATATATAATCAGAATTATATTTTATTAATTATTTAGCCGTTAAAAATTCATAAAAACAGAAGTATTAAACAAATGAATGAAGATAATATACGAAATGGTCGAAATCCAACTTCCAATCCAAAAAAAAAATCAACAAATATATAAATCCGAACTCCTAAAAACATCAGAACATCAAAATTCCGTGATTCAAAAGAAAAACAAAAAAAAAATTGAAATTTGAGTTCTTAACCTGGATAGGGTTTTCTTCGAACTTGAACGATGATAAGTGTTTCGACTCGTCAAACTTCAAGAATCTCCTCTTCGTGTCTTCAATCTTCAATCTTCAATCTTTTTCATTCTTCTCTTCGTGTGAAGAAATGAGGAGAATTAGAGAGTAGAAGAATCGAAAGTTAAGACTTAAGAGGCGAAGTGACAGAGTTTTTTTAAAGATTTTGAGTTTTGAAATCATAAATGGTGAAGAATGGAAAGTGAAGAGGCGAAGAAATCAGAAATGGTGGTGCGAGTGTGTGAGTGTGTGAGAGAGAACGACGAAGCTTCTCAGAAGATCTAGATCTAGGGTTTTTTTTTTTGTGTTGGGATAATGTGGTTAGGTTAAGGTTAGAGTATATATATGGAGGCAAGAATAGGTTTTTAGAACTCTATTTTGGGCCAGCCCAACTTCCCAAATGCCCAACAAAGTGCAAATTAAACCACACGCATAGAAATTAGTTAGATAGAATTATTATAATAATAATTATTATTATTATTATTGTTGTTGTTATTATTATTATATTATTATTAGGAAACAACGTATTATTATTATTATTATTATTATTATTATTATTATTATATTAAGCATCATTTATATATTTTTTAATGTTGAACTTCTTGGTTTTTATGATTTGGTGTTGATTTAAATAAACTATGCGTGTGTTGATGTTATGATGTACATATATCATAATGAATAGGAAAATTAGTTTATACTCGCATGTGTAGAAAGTTAAGAGAATACATCAAAGATTATTATTATTATATTTATATGATACATGCATATAGTTATAAGTCTTTCATTGTTCTTATTGGATAACAAATTGTTTCGATTCAAGTAGATGTTTTGAGTTTGAAAGTGAATATAGCTTAATGACGATTAATGGAATGGAGTATTGTTATTCTTAACAAACTTATCGACTTATATTGACACGTATTAATCTAATTCAATAACATGTTTACAGTTTTGAAATTGATTTAACTTAAATACTATTAACTTGAATGCAGGATTGATACTTTGTATGATTCTATCAACTTATTATAAGTCACTGATTGATGGTGCATTCATATATCTCATCCCATGACAACTTGCATCAATTGAATTAGATGTTTTAGTTATGAAATGAATTTAACTTAAAGACTATTAAACTCAAATAAATGATTGTTATCTTGAATTTGTTTATCGACTTACATTGGCCTGTTCATTAATCTCATCCGACAACAACTTATTCTAATTCAATTAGATATTTTTAGTTTCAAAATTAGTTGAAATTAAACATGACTAAGTTAAATATAATATAGTTATGTTGAATCAACTTAATGACTTATATTTATACATCCATCTAATCCAATAACTACATATTAGTTCAATCACATGTTTTATGTTTCAAAATGCATTTCACATAAAGACGACTAACTCAAATATCGTATTGTTATTTTGAATTAGCTTAGCAGCTACCATTGGCACATTCATTATGTACAATGATAAATACTTGGATTATTTAAGTAGATGTTTTTTGTTTCAAATTCCATTATACACTGGAAGACGATTAGCCTAATGATTAACCACTTATATTAACTGATTTATAAACTAATGCATCATTTTCAATCATCATCTTCATCTTTGACCACAACCAATCACCAATTCATCATTGATAGTTACACATTGGAAAACTATAGAATAATGAAGAATTTGAAATTGAATTTTTCAATATCGCCCAAATGTTGAACCTTTAATAAAGTAATTTTACGTAAAAATATAGCAACTTCAAAATGCGCTTTTGTAGACAAATATAGATACGTCTCTTGGTGCTATCGTTGTTTTCAACAAGTTTAACCGATGTGACAAAAGTTCAATTGAGTTGAAATTCCCTGCAATGAATAACGGCTTGACCCGAAGCGAGACCCGAAGGGAAAAGGTGTACATGGCATAACCGATATCAATTTTCACCCGAGCCGATGCGGGTTTACCTAAGAAACTGAAATTAACTGAATCCGAACTGAAAATAACTGTTTAACTGATAGTAATAGGTAAAAAGTCAACTGTTTAAACCAAAACTGTACGGGTCAAACCAAAAGACAACTGTAAACTGAACTGAACTTAACTGAAAATTGAATTAACTGTATGGATTGAAACTGAAACCGAAAAAGTTTAAACTGAATCAATTAATCTCGAAAAAATGAACTGAATTAACTGAACTGAAGTCAACTGAACTGTTTGGTTTGAACCAGAACTGAACTGGTTAACTGAATTGACACCTCTAATGGTATGTCATGAGAGTCTTGATCAATGGCCCATGCATTATTAAATCTGAAACATGATGGCGTCATTCGAAGACCATGAAGTTGCCATAAACAATCTGACTATTCATGAAGTCATTAACAAAGGAAGTATGTGCAATGTGCAATAGCTCTGTCAAGTCTTTCGTAAATGGTTATGTTATTTTCGTTGCTTTTCCAAGAAAACGCATTTTGTAAACAAGGAATTTCAATTGATGAGGTTGTTGACATTAGGTGTACTAGCTTTTTATGCACGCGATGCGTGCGATGATATTTTTGGGCATAACTATTACTAAGTAGTAAAACAATCAGAAAACGAAAGTTTGTATCTAAGTTCGATCACCTCCATTTTGTGAATACGATTTTTTGAAATACTTACAAATAGTATTTAAAAACACTTTAATAAATAAGTATAAGTAATGAAATTGTAATTTAAATATGTTATAGTTTAAATATCTTGTACTTTAATTAATGATATTTTAAATAAACCTTTTTCCCTTGTTAATTAAAAGTTTCATTATATATAGGAAACACTACAAAAAAGTAAAGAAATTTTAAAAAAATCATCCTTTGTTCCTATTTTCCTTTTTCCTATTCCATTTAACATGGACAAAGTTAATGCACTATCTAGTAAGGTATAGGATATGTAGGCGATGGCCTATTTAATGTAAAATGGTAGAAGTTAATTTGAAACATTATGTCCTTAACAAAACCGAGTGAAAGCATGCACTGTACTTTATTCAAGCATAATCATCTCCTCTCTAGATCTAATTCTTGGGTCGATTTTATTTTCTACAAAAAAGGTCATTTCTTAAATTGTAGATTTCAGTAGTTTCTCTATGATCCCAAATTTCTAACCGGAAAGTATACGCCAATTTCAGTTTCCCCTTGTTTAACTTTTAAATTTCGATTTCACAAACCGATCAATTTTGTTTATGGGCTAAAATTTCCCCCATTGTTCATCTGTCTCATATTTTAACAATTTTCTCCTTTTCTAAATTTTAACACTTTGAATTTCAATTATATTTGAAATGAAATTTTAAATTTTTCATACACAATGTGAATTTCAATTATAGTGTTATTTTTAAATTTACTCTAACAGTGTACATATTCTTAAGATTTAGTCAATATAGAACATTATACATACTCTTATTTTCAACTTGCAATCTGCGTACACGATTAACGGTGAAGTTACCGCAAATTTGAGACTCGCCTTGAAGCTCCAAGTAATGAAGAAAACCGGTTTTTTTTTGGAGTTTGTGTTTGTAAATTTTTTAGAATACCGTGAATATGATTTTGAGTTGTATGTAATTTTTATGTGGTATTAATTTGGGTAATGTTTTGATTATGAATCTTTTTTATTGGCAATTATATCAGTTGATTGGGTTTTTAGAGATTTGATTGAAAATATTTTGGCAAGTTTATGCGTGATAGCTTATTGCTTGATGATTGAAATTATTTTGGCAAGTGTATGCGTGATTTATGTTGATAACTGATGTAATATTTTTGTTGTTTGGGGGCAATTATGTAAATGCCTGGAGACACCATCGCACCCCTCGCTTATATAATAGAGATAAGTAATGAAATTGCATTTCTAACTACTTTTCGAGTGAAGAGAACGCACCCTGGGGCCTGTTTCTCCCAGAACTTATTTTCGGTTCGGTTCGCTTCTAAACGATAATCATTACTATTAATTAGTTATAATTTAATCTCGTCCCGTTCGTTCGCCCGCCCGGGCTCAACTCGCCCGTTCAATTCGACTCGGTTCATTTCAATTCGCCCAATTCGCTTACGTTCGGTTGTTTTACGCCGGCAATAACGTACACTAAATCTCGATTATTTCTATTTTAACCTCATGAAAAATCTTTAAATCTCCTTGGTTGATTGTCAAACAACATTTAATTCCCATGAAATTTACTTATTTAATGGAAGTTGTGAATAAAATTTGCAGTTTTGCATCTGAATTACTACATAGCTATAATATTTTATGAAATAGTTATTTATGAAATAGTTAGTTAAATGAAAAGAATGAGAAGATTAAAAAAAGTCCTTTGTATAGCTATAATATTTTTGATCAATATAGTGCATGTGTGCGAGGACTTTTTGATCAACGTGGCTTCCTCCTCGATTGATGGTTGATGGATCAAATTTAGTGATATGATAATATAGTGCATGTGTGCTTTACGTGTCTTTTGATTTGTTACTTGGTAGTATTAAACATTATTCCAGTCTCTCTCAATTATTAAGTCTTAGCAATTATAGTCCAACCCCACTGACTCTATCTCAAACAAAGCTTCTATCGCCATTCATTATGTTTCTCACTAACAAACCCATATTATCTCTCTCACTCATTAGCTACCCATTTTCTCTCTCTTCAACTCTGATCTGATGAACCCAGATTTCCGAAACCCATAATTCCCCCAAATGAAACCACGACTCCCCAATCCAATTGAAATTCATTGTGATATTGTTATCAATTTCACCAAGTCACACTACTCCCCCAATTCAATTGAAATTCATTGTGATATTTTTGTCACTCTCGGTTTTTCAATTGAGACCGATTTTTCATCGAGTCGCGGACATTTCACCAAGTCACGCTGTACAGTTTAGCTTGAAATTGAATTTCCCCCAAATTAAGGTATGTGTTGAAATTCGATTACGGGGACATTTTTTGTATTTTAATATATGAGTTTAAGTAATTTTTTCTCAAATTATTTTCAATATATGGGCGGAAAAATAATTTGTGTTCTCAAATTATGTAAATTTAATTCGAGTTCTCATATTTTCTCTCTATATATGGGCAGAAAAATAATTATTTTCAATATATGGGCACGATTATTAAAGTTATTTTTGACAAAAAAAAATTTCGATTTTTTATGATGTAATTTTAATTTCAACTACTTTTGAATTAAATTTTAAATAAATTGTAATTTAAGTGAATTTTTATAAAAAAACAAAAAATCTAAAACTACACATATGATTCGCTGTAGTTTGAGTTTAATTTGAGTAAAATGTTAGTTTATTTTCTGTTTGTTTTACTACTGTAGTATTCTTAAGATTCGCTGAAAATGGAACAGTACACGTAATTGCTTACCTGATTAACAATAAAGAATCACCAGATTTGAGAGTTCCGTATTTGAGAATGCAGTGATTCGTGAAGCTCCAATCTACGAAGAGAACTGATTTTTTTGTTTTGTTTGGAATTTGTGTTTGTAATTGATTAGTTTGTGGTATGAAAATTTTGATTTCAGAAGCTGGTATGTCGTGTAAATTTTTTTCTTATGTATATGGTATTATTGTTTGGTAAGTTTTTGATTATCAATCTTTTTTATTGAATCTTTGTTTTATTGGCAACTTTATGTAATTGAACATATTATGAGTTGAATAGAGATTTGATTGCTTTTTGTGTTTTGGCAAGTTTATGCGTTGATTGGGGTTGATTGAGATTTGGTTGATTTTTTAGTTTGGCAACTTAATGTATTTGGGGTTGATTACAGAGGTCGTTTATCTATGTAGTGGGGGCATTTAAGTAAATTCCAAGGGGGACACCATTGCTCCCCCCTTGGCTTATATAATAGAGATTATTTGAGGAAGACATAAAGATCTCCCTCCTATTTTATCTTGAAGGTTTAACATTTCGTTGAAATCACCCATGAGGAGCCATGGTAGACAGTGATGGCCTGTTTGGTAGTTCGTTATAAATGGTGGTAATGGGAATAAATTTGTATGTAAATTTGTGAAGAAAATCATTGTTCATTCCCATGGTAATACTAATTTATCCTAAATTGTATATTTTTCTTCTTAAATTTTCATTCCCATCCAATACCACCTTGTAGGTGGTAATGAGTGGTAATGAATATTGCTTCCCCTTGGAGAAAAAAAAAAAAACACAAGCTTAGGGGTGAGATTGCTTCCCCATGGAGAAAAAACACAAACTTGGGTGTTGAAATTGTCTCCCCATGGAGATTTTAAAGGGTCTTCCCTTATAACCTTACACTTAAAATTCATTCCCATTACTTGATTTATTAATCCGCTACCAAACGAGCCGTGAGTGTATTAAGATGTGACTGTAAGTGATCCCAAAAAACCTTTTTGTCCGTTTCCTGAGCGGGGCAGTAGACTCCTATGATAGAGTAGTCTTTGTTGTTCGGTTTGTAAAAAATATCTAATTGGATGTATCGTTCATGAGCCTCCTGGTTTTTTACCATTATTCCAGCAAGCCCATAATCCTCCACTATGGTTAATGGGATTAACAACCATGTTGTGCTCGAATTTAAGAGCCTTTAAAATTCGGTTGCGATTGTTGAGATAAGTGAGCGTCTCCAAAACAAAAATGATATCAGGTTTGTGTTTAATCTTCAAGTATATGAGTTCCGCAAGAGCTTGAGGTTTTTTACCTCCTTGTATGTTCCAACATAGGATCTCCATAATGGATCAAGTTTGTAGAAAATATACACATTATATGAGACTATGAGAGGATGTACAACGCAGCAGCATTATAGAAATACCGAAAAAATAGAACAAGTTTGATGAGCCTTGTGGAGGTTGTAATTCCAAAAACAGATTAGGAGCTGCTGTTAGCAAAGTTTGATGACTGATTTGCAAGGCAGAAGGGGCAGACTGCCATGAATCTGATGGGAAAAGTTCTTGACAAATAAGTGCCCAGATGAACTTGATTCTGATGGGATTCTTTACCTACATGATTCAAAATATTCCATAAATTTAAATATACTCGTATAAATTCTAAGAAAAGCATAGCAGAAGATAACAATAGTTTAGTTTAACATCAAAACTCATAAAGAATATAAACCACATATCATTAATTAGAGACTTTCATCAATACAATGCAGTACATCAGGTTCAAGAGGACTACAACAGACTAGCAATCACTGCCAATAAAAGCTTAGAAGAGAAGAACAAGGAGAACAAAAAGGAGAAACTTTAGGAACTATCATTATGGAAGTAAAATTACACGGTAAAAACAATGAACAACAGCATAGGCCCAAGAACTTGCAAGGGCAATCAATCAAGGACATACACTAATTTCTTTAGTAAAAATGAAATCAATACCTGAAGGGCCATAACACCATTGCAAAACTGAGTCATTGGATGAGTAGTAACTGGTAGCGCATCAATTGTCTTGTACACATGTTCTGCAGTTACAGTAAATTATATAGTAAACACTCATCGTAAAGAAGCATTTCTAATCAGTAAGAGGTGAAGCATATGCCAGTAAAACAAGAAAATTGTTCTGATCAAAAAGCGAAAGAAAGAAATTCTAAATAACTGATCATTAATGCTACTTCTGGAAGTAAAAGTCTTATATGGACCTGGTCCACACTAAATTAGTGTGGACTTAATGCTAATTCATGTGATTTATGAAAAAAAAGGGTCACTATATAAAAAATAGATATAAAAAGTGAGTAGATATAGATTCTAAGGTTTGCTATGTGGAAAAAAAAAGGTTCTTATGTCACAAACCTGGAAATTTCATCACGATAAACTAATGTAAGAAATAGTGGTATATTAAAAAAAACGGTCACTATAATAGAAAGAATCGTATAGTGTAACTTAAATTTTTAAAAGATTAGTATATGGGAAAAAAGGTCACTATGTTAAATAAGTGGTTTTGGTCATAATAATATTAGTGTGGGGCGCCCACCAATAGCTAACTCCTTCGGAATAGTACTAAAGTCTCTCCTATATCATTTAATGAATAGAAAAAGAAAATCCAGAATACACACATAAATGCTGTTTAAAAAATAAGGCAAAAAATTTGGTGAGCAAGCATACAAATATAACATGATATGCCTATAAAATACACAACAGTAGGAACAAAACTAGCATCAACAATGCAAAGATCTGGCAAAACTTTATTCTATATAAAAGGTGAACCTGGGATTGAAGCACGTTGTCTCAGTTCTGCTGATAAAGCATCTACTTGTTCTTTGCTTGGAACCTGAATAAATGAAAAGCAAAATAGAGAATATGAGTTTTCAGAAGGAGGCTAAAACTATAGCATACATCTCAACCCCTAATATCGTGCTAGCTGTGCTGCTTAAGACTATCCGCAATAATCAGCAGTTATGTTATGGAGCATGCGACAAGCATTCGTCGTACACTTTAACATACAATACCGAAGAGTTCACTCATAGAATTCCGTTTCTCAAAAGAAATTTTGCACCTCAAGTCCTCAACTGTTAAGAGAAGGTTAGCGAGAGTATTTTATCTCTTTCTACGTTTGTGACGACGCCAACTAAATCAAACATTTGGAATTTTCAGCACGTGATTTTTAAAGTCTGATATGTCAAAAATGGTATCCAAAACACATTTGAAAATTTCAAACTTAGACATAATACAGAGTCGATGTTTTCCCTCATCAAATGTAAAAGATTTTAAGATTATAGATTGAACTCTTGGAATTTCAATCTAATATACTCAGGAAATGGAAAAAAGATTAATCTTTGACCAGAGCGAGAAAATAACTTTATGTCAAAGCAGAAGATCAAATGTTATACTCAGAATTTTTAAGGTTATATTATACATCACTGTGAGAGAAAAGAACAAAACTAAGACCCAGTTACAAGAGCAAATTTTTCAAAAAATTGATTACCAATTGAAACAAAGGTTAACGATACCAAGAAGCCTGCAGCCTGTTCAAGTAAGCTGAATTCTTTACCTTTCCGGTTAGAAGAAGTCAAAGAAGACCTTCAGGCAATGGCTCTTCACCAGGAATTGCAGCCGGTAGAAGTTTCTGACACTCAGGTATAGACAAACCCCTAAACCAGATGCCCTACAAAGATACCATCAACAATGAAGCAAACATACAGAACATCACTCTCAGTCAACCAGACGGAACTTAAATTTGGACAGCAAGAGAGATATGACACCTCATCTGGGTCAAGTAAGGATGTTTCGCAAAGTAAACCAGTCATTCCTCTCATTCTGCCCAATACCTATTACATCAACTCTATATGAGAAATAGACAACTTTAAAATGGTAAAATGGCATAGGCTTAAGAAAATGTCACCAAAATACTGCAGTTATGAGTTATGACTGCTGATGATGATAAACATGATTATGTTCGTTAAACCAATACAACAAGCATAGCGTACCACATCCGTGCCAGACAAGTATTCTGACACCTTAAATGGACATGAATTAATTTGGGCATGCTCCTTGAAACTTACAGGAGAAGTAGCAAAGCTTGGCAATCTCTGTTTTTCTAACAAGTTCTAAAAACATTAAAGTTCTAATGAGGCAAACATTTCTGAAAGTCTAAGTAACATACTAAATGATGAAGACGAAATAAGAATATAATTTCAAGATAAGCTAATACCATGTCAACAGTGATGTTCCCCAGCTGAACCTTTCCATATTCTTTCTTATAGAATGAGAAAATATGGATGAAGAACATTTCGACATCAAAGAAGATTTGTATAAATGTTAACTACACAATTGCACAATTTGATAATCAAATTAAATACTAGTAGCTCATGTTCTATTCACTAAAAACCTAGCTCCAAACCTCAAGGCAACAATGCAATTTTCACAAAATCTTTAGACTTTGGTGACATAATTGTACTTTGAAATAATGTTTCTTGTAAAACTAAAAAAACTTACGGAAAGACACGCATTTAGACAAGAATAGCCACCATAGGAAATGCAAAGATATAAAATAAAGCAAGCAAACCTGTTGTTCAGGAATCAGTTCTTGCAGCTCCGAACGAAGATCCTGCCCATCAGAAAAAATTCATTAAGATAAGTCCCAATAAGCTCAACACAACAAACAGTTACACAAAAAATGTAACATATCAGACTTGACGAAACATTCATGTCAACCTTATCTGCCCTTTGATAAGCTTAAACTCAAAACTAAACATCTCATTCTTCTCTAACCTACACCACAATGTAGTCAATTTACAGTTCTTCTCCTTCCAACTCCTCCAAACTTTTATCACTTCAACATTGAACAATAAAACATCCGACCTTTCCTACTCGTTACAAGAACGATACTCATCTTTCCTGTAGAGCTCATGACAGACACACTAAAGCTAAAGATAATACTACTATAAAATGTTCTTCAACTGTGTTTCTCTAATGCCATTTTTCCAGCAATTTGGCGTAGCTATAGATTAATTTGAAGGAATTGAAGAAAAAGAAGAGATAATTTACAAGGTTAGAAGAACTTTGCATCTGAATCCATCTTACAGAACCGCTTAAACATGATTGCTGACACTGCAAGTACAGATTCAAATCAAATAAACATCATCAAAATCATATATCAGAAAATCAAAATCAAAAAATTATTTTCTGTTTGTCAAAAATAAAGGCAAATTCCAGCAATTTTTCTAAACATTGATATACTACTGAAAAAATAAAAATTAATTAAAGAAAAGCTTACAGCTCGAGAACGAACCTTTGAGAGAGTTGAATGAAAATTAATCCTCACAGGTTTCCTTTTCATCAGCATTTTAGCAGCTATTCCAAACAAAATTAACCCAGAGATTACATCAAGAAATTGAATATTCAAAGAACAGAACAAAAATGAATACAAGAAAAGAATTCTAAGAAAATGCAAAAAAAAAAACACAGAAAAAAAAAACAAGAATTTGCAACTCCAACAAAGATAAACATGAAAAAAAAAAAAAAAAACCACCATTATTCGATGATGATTCACTGTTTCTAAGAATTTCCAATTTCAACAACCATCCATCATCTTCTTTGAGTTGCCATGAAAATTTTACCGTGTCACGGCAAAATTTCCCCCATTCGCCTCCTAATGCTCTTGTAAAGCAAGGAGCTGGATCAGTAATCAGTATCACGTTGTCGTTTTCTGGTATCTCGCATGCAATACAAATGAATAGAATAATTCTTCCTCATCGAGTCACATCTGGCTTTCATGATAATTTCTTTGTTCTATATTGAATTTCGGATGAAAGAAGTTTGAGTATGTTGGAGATATTTTTAGAAAAATCTAGAGCATTTATGGAAGAAGTTAAATATTGGAGAAGAGAAACTAATTAAATGTTCTTCAAGTTTGAAGAAAAGTCTAGAATTTGTTAGATTATTACCATTGGAGCAAATCAGTGGAATATTTTAGAAGTTTGGAAAAAAACCCAAAGAAGGCATGAACCAATATGGAGTAGTATAAATAGAAGTATGCATTTGTTGTAGAAGGTGGTGAAATCCAAAGTAAAGAGAGTTTGGAGAGACACAAGCTCTCGTCAAACACACCCACAAAAATTAGTGAAAGTAAGACATGAACTCACTATAGTTAAAACAATAAGAGAGTTGTGAGACATGAGCTCACACAACAACCAAACTATTGAGGGTAAATTGTATAGGTGAGGAACAAGTGTCCTACTAAAATATTTTTGTACAACAGTGAGATGTAATCAATACTTTTGCAATTTATGAAATTGTAAAATTTGGGTCCATTACAAATTCTGCGTGCGCTCCCAAAAATATATCAGGGTATCAGAGCCGGAACGTGATAACTAACGCCAACGTCAGAGTATCAAGAAGAAGATAGAATATGCAAATTATGAAGTTGAAGGTTGAAGCAAGATAAAAGAAGTTGAGGTAAGTGTGAAGTTTAAAATATTTGGGAGAATTTATGTCAAAGGTGAAGGTAAAAAAAAATTGTGAAGATAAATTAAGGATAAAAGTTTGAGGAGAAATAAAATTTTTGATGAAAATTTGGAAAAAGAAAGATTAAAAAAAAAAAGAGAGAAGTAGATGGTTAGTGACATGAGCACTAACAAAGAATAAAATGATGAGGGAGGTTGATGACATGAGTATCAACAAGAAGAAAAAAAGAAAAATAATCATCTTTTGTTACGACAAGGCGATGGCGCCATGTCGTTCCACTCAAGATTTTACTGAGGTGGTTCATTTTTGTAATTTGGAGGGGGAGACAAGTGTGGGTAGAACCGTGGAAGCGTGAACTACGTAGGATGACTTATGAGGAATGATAAATTAACCCAGAAATTACATCAAGAAGTTGAATATTCAAAGAACAGAACAAAAATGAATACAAGAACAGAATTCTAAGAAAATGCAAAAAAAAAAAACACAAAAAGAAGATAAAAAACCCACCATTATTCGATGATGATTCACTGTTTCTAAGAATTTCCAATTTCAACAACCATCCATCTTCTTCTTCGAGTTCCCATGAAAATTTTACCGTGTCACCCGTCTGCACTCCAGCATCACGGCAAAATTTCCCCCATTCGCCTCCTAATGCTCTCGTAAAGCAAGGAGCTGCATCAGTATCACATTGTCGTTTTCTTGTATCTCGCATGCAATACAAATGAATAGAATTATTCTTCCTCATCGAGTCACATCTGGCTTTCATGATAAGTGAGTAATTTTTATCACTGCTTTGTTCAAAATGCGAAATCAAACTTCTTTGTTCTATATTGAATTTCGGATGAAAGAAGTTTGAGTATGTTGGAGATATTTTTAGAAAAATCTAGAGCATTTATGGAAGAAGTTAAATATTGGAGAAGAGAAACTAATTAAATGTTCTTCAAGTTTGAAGAAAAGTCTAGAATTTGTTAGATTATTACCATTGGAGCAAATCAGTGGAATATTCTAGAAGTTTGGAGAAAAACCCAAAGAAGGCATGAACCAATATGGAGTAGTATAAATAGAAGTATGCATTTGTTGTAGAAGGTGGTGAAATCCAAAGTAAAGAGAGTTTGGAGAGACACAAGCTCTCGTCAAACACACCCACAAAAATTAGTGAAAGTGAGACATGAACTCACTATAGTTAAAACAATAAGAGAGTTGTGAGACATGAGCTCACACAACAACCAAACTATTGAGTGTAAATTGTATAGGTGAGGAACAACTGTCCTACTAAAATATTTTCGTACAACAGTGAGATGTAATCAATACTTTTGCAATTTATGAAATTGTAAAATTTGGGTCCATTACAAATTATACGTGCGCTCCCAAAAATATATCAGGGTATCAGAGCCGGAACGTGATAACTAACGCCAACGTCAGAGTATCAAGAAGAAGATAGAATATGCAAATTATGAAGTTGAAGGTTGAAGCAAGATAAAAGAAGTTGAGGTAAGTGTGAAGTTTAAAATATTTGGGAGAATTTATGTCAAAGGTGAAGGTAAAAAAAAAATTGTGAAGATAAATTAAGGATAAAAGTTTGAGGAGAAATAAATTTTTTGATGAAAATATGGAAAAAGAAAGATTAAAAAAAAAAAGAGAAGTAGATGGTTAGTGACATGAGCACTAACAAAGAATAAAATGATGAGGGAGGTTGATGACATGAGTATCAACAAGAAGAAAAAAAGAAAAAGTAATCATCTTTTGTTACGACAAGGCGATGGCGCCATGTCGTTCCACTCAAGATTTTACTGAGGTGGTTCATTTTTGTAATTTGGAGGGGGAGACAAGTGTGGGTAGAACCGTGGAAGCGTGTACTACGTAGGATGACTTATGAGGAATGATAAATGGGAGCTATGAGTTAATAATAATAATAATAATAATAATAATAATAATAATAATAATAATAATAATAATAATAATAAACATAATAACAATAATAATAATAAGTATTGATAATATTATGTTAATACTTATTGATTATTATCGATTATTATTATTTTAGAAAATTTAAAAATACAATTCAGTTCAGTTTCTCTCATTTCAGTTAATTTCAGTTCAGTTCAGTTAATTTAATTTCAGTTGATTTCAATTCAGTTAATTTAATTTCAATTCAGCCAAAATAAGTTCAAAATAATAGGGCCTAAGCTTATGCATACTCCATTTATTTTTGTAGTTAAAATGTCATGGGAATTCTAAAATTCGGTGTGCACCTGACCCCTGAGATGTACCAGTTTTGCAGGAAATTATGTTTATAGAAACCCACATAGATTGTTAATGAGAGATTATTATGTATATTTCTTAATATGAAATAGTTCATGAATAACAATCATACAGCTATGAGCTATGAGCCTATGATAAACATCTAATTGAGAGTTACTTACTTGCATCTAGCAAAGACAGCCTTGTAATTTCACAACTTAAAAGGAGGGGCAGCGAAGTAATTTGTAATCGAATGGAAAAAGCAAGTAACGTCTGACTTAAGGCCTCCGTTAAGATAAATAAAAATTGTGGGGTAATTGAAAAAGGTAAAAGGTGTGCAAATTAGTAGGTGCACACGTCCGTATCAAGAGGAAAGTGTTCACAAAGTGTGACGACGACCTTTCATTGCACATGGGGTTTTGGCTTAAATGAGCTTGAACTAAATGAACATTTGGAGACCACAGTGAACAACCTATGGGTGATGAACAACCCATGGGTGATGAATGAACATTGAGGAAATTGATTTGACACTCTGACACTCTTATCAACTTTATTCAATTTGCATTTATTACTCTGACCCTCTTCTTTTCTCTCTTCTGATTTATGTATTCTGAAAATAATTTTCTCTCTCCTAGTTTTCTATATCACTCCTATATTTTTTTTTTTGATATTTATTTAAAAGATACATTTCCCAATTTTTTGATTCTCTCCTAATTTTCTCTCTCTTTATTTTCCATCTCTCTTCTACTTTATTTTATTACACTGCTATAAGAGATCTATTTCCCAATTTTTTCTCTCCTGATTTTCTCTCTCCTCAAGTTTATATAAAACGACAATATGCTCACTAATTAGTCATCGTATGTTCACTATAGGGTTCCTTGTTGTTCATAGTGCTCTGATTAAAGTTCATTTAGAGTGATCATATGTTCATTCTTATTTTTGTTATATTCCTAATTGTTTTTCCCTTTATTATTGATGTTCATTTATGGCTCAATAACGTTCATTTACGACTCAATAATATTCATTCAAGACCCAATAATGTTCATTCTTGATGGAAGACCTTTTAAAGAACACTATAAATAAAAAAAACTACTAGATTTAATTAGTCATCGTATGTTCACTATAGGGTTTCTTGTTGTTCATAGTGCTCTGATTAAAGTTCATTTAGAGTGATCATATGTTCATTCTTATTTTTGTTATATTTTCTAATTGTTTTCCCCTTTAATAATGTTCATTTATGGCTCAATAACGTTCATTTACGACTCAATAATGTTCATTCAGACCCAATAATGTTCATTCTTGATGGATGGCTTTTTAAAGAACAATATAAATAAAAAAACTACTAGATTTAATTAGTCATCTTATGTTCACTATAGAGTTTCATGTTGTTCATAGTTCTCTGACTAAAGTTCATTTAGAGTGATTATATGTTCATTCATATTCTTGATGGATGGCTTTAGAGTGCTCTAACTAGGGTTTCTTGTTGTTTTTCCTCTCTAATGATATACATTTATTGCCTAGTGATGTTCATTCATGGCTCAATGATGTTCATTCATTTATCCATGTTCATTTCAGGGTTAAATGTTGTTCATAGTGCTCTGACTAAAGTTCATTTAGGGTGATCATATGTTCATCATTATTTTTGTTTTATTTCCAATATTTATTTTCCCCTATAATGATGTTCATTTATGGTTCTATGATTTTCATTTATGCCTCAATGATGTTCATACATGGCTCAAATAATGTTCATTCATTTATCGATGGTTCATAATAATAATCAATTGACTAAAATATTTTTATTATACCTAAATGTTTTACTCTCTAATAGAATTATATGTTCATTTATGCATTGCTGCCTCAATGATGTTTGCAATGCATCGTTAATACCTAGCTTACTACAACATGGTTGAGCATATAACATCAGATTATATCCCAAAACCTAGCATTAAGTCAACAACAAACATCAACTAGTAGTACTTCTAGCTAATCCAAGTCATGACCATTAATATAAATGTGTAAAGCTAGACAATAACCAAGATATAGAATATGAGTTAATCAACCATTCCCAAGAGAGTTTAAGCAACAAGTTCCATGCTTCTTGTCCAAAATACGAAAGTGAAATACATAGAGCTCAATGGAAGATGAAAACTAGAAACTAAAACAAAAAGGGAATTCTTTATATGAGTGGCTAACCAAAAACAAAGAGCACAATAAATATCATCCAAAAATCACACTAAATACAAACAAGTAACACCGTTTCCCCGGCAACGGCGCCAAAATTTGGGCGGGCGCGGATGTGTCGTCGTTGTGCACCGCACCCGGCCAAAGATAAAATTTCTCCTACTCTCTTTTACACTAAGGTAGTATAGTGGAAGTAGGGGTCGTATCCACAGGGAAACAGGGACGAGTTTAGTACTCAGCGTGATTCAAAACCTAGATAAAGCTAAGGGCCGAGAAACCTAATAATAATTACAAAGGGGGGTTTCAAGTAGATTATCGAACAAACTAAAACTAACTAGCATATAAACAAAATGAGAAATCAATATGGGAAGATCTTGAATCTGATTAACATTCACTTCAATTCATTATCGATCCTTGAACCTCCACTCTAATTATTTCCATAATTATCTATTATCGAGAATTAATCTCGCGTTCTCCTTATTCTTAGTTGAATAGCACGATCAGCGTGACTATAAAACCCTAACCAAAGGATAACCTAGTCCGATAGCGTCTAAGTTCAATCCAATAGCAGCAATAAACACAGAGAACCAACAGACCTGCTAACGTCATACAAGCGATAAACATTCAACAGTTTATTCAATTTCCCCAAGAAATAACCAAGATGATCAGCATCTGAGTTACTCCCTAGTTTGCTACCAATTGATAAAAGAATAAAACAATCCGATTCTATTCTTAAATCTAGCATTAGATTAATTACACAATCAAACTAGTAATATTCCTAGCATAATCATGCAAAAATCATAGAAAGCAAGCATAGAAATTAAACCATAATCAAAGAAACTAAATAGAGAGGAAAGATCTCACAATAATGCTTGAAGCTCCATATTAATCTCGTTCAAGAACGGTTCAAGCTACAATTGGCATAGCATAAGCCAATCCCATAATTGAAATCTACAAAAACTAAACTAGAAAATAAAAACTAAAAAGAGAAGACAACAAGAGAGGAGTGGAGTTTTGGAGACTCCCTCTCCTTGTGGCTGCTGCCCCCCTAGGTCCAAAAACAAGCTTTAGTATTTATACTAAAGCTCAAAAATCAGCCGACATTTAGACCGACCTAGGGGTCGCGAGGTGCGAGTCTGGTCGCACTGTGCGAGTGATCTCTGCCTCCCAACACGAGCTGAAGAACTGGACCAAGCCAAGCAGGTCGCACCGTGCGAGAAATCTCGCGAGGTGCGAGCAAGGCAGGTCGCGAGGTGCGACCATGCTCGCGAGGTGCGACCATGCTCGCGAGGTGCGAGCTGCCTCGCTCCTGCTTGCTGAGCGCTGGGCAAGCGCTGGGCGCGCGCAAGGCTTGCGGTAGCTTGCTGCGATGGGCGAGCTGGGCTGGGTGCTGCTTGGTTGTGGCGCGCGCAAGGGTTGCGGTAGTGTTTGCTGCGAGCACTGGCTGGGCATCTTGCTTCGAGCTGGCACGCGATGGGCGAGCTATGATGGAGCGCTGCTTGCTGCGATGGGCAAGGCTTGGGCTTGCGATGCTGGGCATGCTTGGTTGTGGCGGAGCTTGTGGTGATGCTTAGCTTGGCGAGCTTGGTTGTGGCGGAGCTTGGTTGGTGAGACGATGTTGTGGAACCATTCATGCTTCCAAAGACTCGGAACTTACAACTTTAACAATAATTAATATATAAAATTCCGAACTTCCGCTAAGGTCGATTTACATGCAACATTAACAATTACAAATAAATCCCCTAGCAAAGTGTACCTAAAATACCACGAAAACATCGTATAACTTGAGCGTATCAATGTTCATACATGGCTCAAATAATAATGTTCAATCATTTATTGATGGTTCTTTAGAGAACTTTATAAATTAAAAACAATTACTAGATTCAATAAGTCTTTCTATGTTTAAAATAAGGTTAAGTGTTGTTCATAGTGCTCTGATTAAAGTTCATTTAGAGTGATCATATGTTCATTCTTATTTTTGTTATATTTCTACATATTTTCCTCTCTAATGATGTACATTTATTGCCCAATGATGTTCATTTATGGCTCAATGATGTTCATTCATGACTCAATAATGTTCATACATTTATCCATGGTTCTTTAAAGAACCGTATAAATTTTAAAACACTACTAGACTTAACAAGTCATCTTATGTTCATTTCAGGGTTAGATATTGTTCATAGTGGTCTGACTAAAGTTCATTTAGAGTGATCATATGTTCATCATTATTTTTGCTATATTTCCAATATTTTACCCTATAATGATGTTCATTTATGGTTCTATGATGTTCATTTATGCCTGAATGATGTTCATACATGGCTCAAATAATGTTCATTCATTTATCGATGGTTCATAATAATAATCAATTGACTAAAATATTTTTATTATACCTAAATGTTTTACTCTCTAATAGAATTATATGTTCATTTATACCTCAATGATGTTCATACATGGCTCAAATAATAATGTTCAATCTTTTATTGATGGTTCTTTAAAGAACTTTATAGATTAAAAACAATTACTAGATTCAATAAGTCTTTCTATGTTTAAAATAAGGTTAAGTGTTGTTCATAGTGCTCTGATTAAAGTTCATTTAGAGTGATCATATGTTCATTCTTATTTTTGTTATATTTCTAAATATTTTCCTCTCTAATGATGTACAGTTATTGCTCAATGATGTTCATTTATGGCTCAATGATGTTCATTTATGGCTCAATGATGTTCATTCATGACTCAATAATGTTCATACATTTATCCATGGTTCTTTAAAGAACCGTATAAATTTTAAAACACTACTAGACTTAACAAGTCATCTTATGTTCATTTCAGGGTTAGATTTGTTCATAGTGCTCTGACTAAAGTTCATTTAGAGTGATCACATGTTCATCATTATTTTTGTTATATTTCCAATATTTTCCCCTATAATGATGTTCATTTATGGTTCTATGATGTTCATTTATGCCTCAATGATGTTCATACATGGCTCAAATAATGTTCATTTATTTATCGATGGTTCATAATAATAATCAATTGACTAAAATATTTTTATTATACCTAAATGTTTTACTCTCTAATAGAATTATATGTTCATTTATGCCTCAATGATGTTCATACATGGCTCAAATAGTAATGTTCAGTCATTTATTGATGGTTCTTTAAAGAACTTTATAAATTAAAATCAATTACTATATTCAATAAGTCTTTCTATGTTTAAAATAAGGTTAAGTGTTGTTCATAGTGATGTGACTAAAGTTCATTCGAAGTGATCATATGTTCATTATAATGATCATATTGACTTAAATATTTTAATTATACTTAAATGTTTTACTCCCTAATAAAATTATATTTGATTGGATCTAGTAGTTGTATTTTCACTATAGGGTCAGCTGTTGTTCATAATGTTTTGGCTGAAGCTCATTTAGTGTTTCAATAATGTTCAGTCATTTATTGATGATGACTTTTTAAAGAACAATATAAAGAACAAACTACTAGATTTAATTAGTCATCTTATGTTCACTATAGGGTTCTATGTTGTTCATAGTGTTCTGACTAAAGTTCATTTACAGTGATCATATGTTCATTCTTATATTTGTTATATTTGTTATATTTGTAAATATTTTCCTATCTAACGATATACATTTATTGATCAATGACGTCCATTCATGACTAAATAATGTTCATTTATTTATCTATGGTTCTTTAAAGAACTGTATAAATTAAAAACAACTACTAGATTCAATAAGTCATCTTATGTTCTCTATAAGGTCAGTTGTTGTTCATAGTACTGTGATTAGGGGTGTTCACAGGTCCAGGACCAGACCGGACCGGACCGGGACCGACTGGACCTGTGGACCAGAATTTTGGAATTCCTTGGACCTGGGACCGGACCTGATATTTCCGGTCCGGTCCAGTCCGGACCGAAAAATCGAGTCCGGTCCCAGTCCCGACTGTTTGGACCGGGAAAAAAAAAACTGAAAACAAAGGATAGGAAATCATTGTACGTATAATTGTATTACCCATTTTGGCTTCTACTTCACCTACCCACCCCCACCCACCCCGTCAATTCACCAAAGAGCCAACATTGTCTACTTCGAGCCTTCAAAGTTCAACAATTCAATACTATACTCATTAAAATCAACCTCTCTTCCCAGTTCCAACCCCCAATTCATTTTGTAATTTTTTTATATTCATCATCATCCTCTACAACTCTAACTTACCTCCTCCTTCTTCTCCTCCTTCAAGAAATGGCGAAATTGAAAAAAAAAAACATAACCCAGATTCGGAACTTGCCGGTGAGAAGGGAAGTAAAGACACGGTGGGCCGGTGGGCGGTGGTTGTGGACCTGTGGTTGGTGTGACGGCGTGACGGCGTGAGGGAGGAAGAGTGATGGAGAATGGGAGTGACTTAGGGTTTCTTTGGAGGGATGGGAGAGGAAGAGTAGAAATGTCAGTTTGTTCATTTAGTAAAGGATGACAGTTTTTTTATAAAAAATACTAAGATTTCGGGTTTCAGGTCCGGACTGGAATTTTTCGGGTTTGGACCAGACCGGACCGGAAACCCGGAATCGCCAATTTCCACGGACCGGGGACCGGACCGGAATCTTCGGTCCGGTCCGATCCGGTCCAAATTCCGGTCCGATCCGGTCCGAATTCCGGTCCGACCCACCTCTCTGAACAACCCTAACTGTGATTGAAGTTCATTTAGATTGATCACATGTTCAATCTAATTACCATATTGAGTAAAATATTTTTGTTATATTACTAAATGTTTTCGTGTATAAGGGCCCATATGTGTTTGAGTCTGTAATCTATAAATGCCTAGATTGAAGTTAAAAAGTCAGGCCCAAAATTTTACTACTTTTTTTTTACTTCCTCCATTTCATTTTAGAGAATTAATTGCCTAAAATAAAAAGGGAACATCTAATTTCAAACTATTTTTGGTCAGTGAATATAATGTTTCAGTTTTAATATTTTGTCAACTTTATTTTCGGTTATGCATTATGTAATAACTTATTGGTAATGTGGTAAGATTATACTTCACATCCGTCAAAAAAAGAATAAAAGATTATACTTCACATTAGTAGGATTTTGTTCATGAGATAACGTACGATACATCAAAATGTTATCGGGATTTTACTTTGGGAATGTTTCTATTTTTTTTTTTTGAGGGGATGGGAATGTTCAATGTTGCTATTTAGTAATAGGCATGGTTTTAATGACTTAAATCTAATTGAAAATTTACTAATTAATGGTCAATATAGCCTTAATCTACTAGACTTGTATCTTGAGGTTTTCCTAATTCCTAATCATCAGGAACAAATCTATACTAATATATTAAAAGGCGTGCCAAAACAAGAAACGGTGCCACGTGACACTCTCCCTAAGGGAGTTTTACGCCATGTAATCCACAACAATAAAAAAAATAGAAATTGCATAGTATATGGTTTGATCCCAGGACCTCAAGAATATATACTAAAGTCTTAACCACTAGACCAAACAACATTTAGTGTTATCATCTTAAAGTATAATATTAATAAATGAAAATTTTCCTTACCTAGGGAGTAGCTCGGGCCTAATAACTAGTTTTGTTTATAACAGATAGTTAAAATTTCATATAATACCATCTCACTGTAAATTTAACTTTAAGTTTAATATTACTATTTTAAGATGGTGTCATAGATACACTCTCTTCATTAATGGGTTCCTAAAGATTCTGAGTTTTCCCTCGAAAGATAGGGCGAGTTTTTCCTCGAAAGATAGGCGACGCTAAACCCTAGGGGTTTCCATCTCTCTTCAATTATGGAGGGGGATCTGATCACTCAATGTCAACGTCTCAAAATCAACGATGCCGAATCAAATGTTGTCAACGCTGATGAATTATGTGACGACGAAAACGCTGAGCAAGTATCTTTGGTGCTTGTGGGTCGAGTGATTACTGAACGCAATTTTAATGTTGAAGCGTTCAAAAGAACGATGATCCAGTCGTGGGCAGTCTCGAAGAAACTGGTGATTCGCATGATAGGCCCGAATCGATTTATTTTCCAATTCTTCCATTGGAAGGATAAAGAAAAGGTCTTGGAGGGCAGACCTTGGTCATTCGATAATCATCTATTGGTGCTTAACGAAGTATCGGGGCATGAACAACCATTAGAGGTAAATCTAAATCATTCTCCTTTTTGGATTCGTATTAAAGATTTGCCTTTTAACTGCCGGTCGAACCAAATCTGTAAGGCTATTGCCTCGCACCTTGGCACTATAATGGACGTAGAGGATGATGGAGTTAGGTTGGACAATTACCGTAGGGTTCGAATCTTGATGGACATTACTAAACCTCTATGTCGATTCCAAAACATTAAAGGGAGGGATGGACGTATCATCAAGGTTTCGTTTACTTACGAACAGTTACCTTTCTTTTGTTTTATGTGTGGGGTGATTGGGCATAGTGAAAAGGACTGTTGCAATGAAGATGATGATGAGCAAGAAAAATCTCTGGGGTGGGGTAAACATTTGCGTGCTACTCCACGAAGAGGGTTTCAAAAATTCATTGAGGAAGTTGATACTGTTCGAGCCTGTAGAAAAGTGTTATTTGTGGCTAAATCGTCGGGGTCTGGCGGTACTAGGGAATGTGATACTAATGGGGTGGGGGTTAATGTGATGGTGGGGGATCAAAGGGAGGGTAGCAGTGAAGACGGGGAGAGGATTGAAGGTGTGAAGGGTGATGGTGGGTTGGGGGTTAGTGATACAAATGTGGGCGTGTTAGTGACTACTACTAACGCTCACCATGTTCAGCAAGAGGGGGTGCAGGAGAGACCTGTACGTAAGACCGAGAAGGGGCCATGTAGGGAGCCGGATGAGGAGGTGGTAGTAGCTGATTCTGGTGGAGTTAGTGTCGATGATTGCAGCCTGACTCTATCAAAACTGGATACGTAGAAAGGAGGGGGTAGAAGGTGGCGTAAGATGGCTCGTGATCAGGGGCACTCTATGGAGGGTGTTGAAATGGATGCGATAATAGGGGGAAACTTGGGGAAGCGGGCTCGAGAAGAAGGAGCTTTGGAGATCGAGGAGATTAAGGCTCCGAAGAAAACTTGTGATGGTATTGATTTATCTGGATGGCGTGAGGCGAGGTCTGTCGATGAGCAGACCCGCCAAGCCCAATGAATGTTTTAAGCTATAACTGTAGAGGGTTGGGCAACCCCTCTGCAGTTAATAGCCTCCGGGATTTATTCCGGAGGGAGGCCCCAGCTATTGTTTTTCTTGCAGAAACAAAGCTGAGTGGTGTTGAATTTGGTAAGATAAAGTGCAGGTTGGGTGATTTTTATAGTCTTGTGGTCGACTCTATGGGTCGATCGGGAGGCTTGGCTCTGTTGTGGCGCAAAGATATCGATGTTACTTTACTGTCCATGTCTGTCCATCACATCGATGTTAGTGTTGGGAGTGGTATTGGAGATGCAGAGTGGAGGTTCACGGGATTTTATGGGTGGCCTGAGGTGTGTAATAGATTTCTATCTTGGAGATTACTTGAGACTTTGGCGGGTCAATCTACGCTTCCATGGTTATGTATGGGAGATTTTAACGAGATTCTTTTCTTGCATGAGAAGAAAGGGGGTAATGATCGAGCTGAGTGGCAGATGACTAACTTTCGCCAAGCTGTAGATGTGTGTGGTTTGCAGGATATTCCTTCTTCGGGGTACGAGTTTACATACGACAATGGTAGGGAGCTTGAGGATAACATTCAATGTAGGCTCGATAGAGCCTTGGCCTCGATTGATTGGCTAAGTCTTTTTCTAGATGGTCATGTGTGGCATTTGGAGCGGGAATGGTCGGATCACTCTCCCATAAAACTTGTTCTTTGGAATCATGAAGCGCCAGTGGGTCTAGGGCCAAACCTTTTCGGTTAGAACAGTATTGGGCTTCGGAGGATGCGTGTGAAGCTGTGGTGGAAAACGCATGGCTGGGTGGGTCGAGTTTAGCCTCCAAAATTGAGATTTGTGCCGGCAACTTGAAGGATAACAAAAAGTTCGGGCCAGCTTTTAAGGCTTTAAAGCAAAAACGCAAGGCCCTAGCTAAGCTGAACAAGGGTAAGCTCACTGCGAGACAAACTCAAAAATGGAGGGCCATTCTTCAAGAAATCTCGGGCCTCCTAGCACTTGAAGAAAGTTACTGGAGGCAAAGGTCACGGGTCTTATGGTTGGAAGAAGGGGATCGTAATTCGAAGTTCTTTCACTTGAGAGCCTCGGGGAGAAAAAAGAAAAACACGATCCGGTTGATCAAAGACGAGGAGGGTCGTGAGTTCAAGGGTGATGAACAAGTGGGCAAGGTAGCGGTAAATTATTTTCAAGAGATGTTTACTTCTTCCAATCCCACTCTTATCCAGAACGTTTTGAATGATTTTCAAGCTCGAGTTACTGATGATATGAATACTATCCTGCAAGCTGAGTATACTGAAGATGAAGTGAAGTTCGCCCTGATGCATCTGACTGGCACATTGTGGGGCCTTCTGTCACTAGTACGATTTTGGGTATTCTTCGAGGTAATCCTATCCCTGCTTATTTAAACCGTACCTTTATTACTCTTATTCCAAAAAAGAGTAATTCTGAAAGCATGAAAGATTTTCGCCCAATTTCCCTATGTAATGTGGTGTATAAGCTCGTCTCAAAAGTCTTAGCTAATCGCCTGAAGTCTTTTTTGGATAAAATTGTTTCTGTTAACCATAGTGCCTTTACACCGGGTCGTCTGATTACAGATAATATTTTAGTGGCATTTGAAATGTTTCATCATATGAAAAATCTTGAAAAGTCAAGAAGGGGGAATGGCGGTGAAATTGGATATGTCAAAGGCTTATGACAGAGTTGAGTGGGATTTTTTAGATGCTGTGATGGTCAGATTTGGTTTTGATACAGGGTGGAGTAATAGAGTGATGGAATGTGTGCGTTCTGTGTCCTTCTCTGTGCTGATTAATGGTCGTCCTACTGCTGATTTCAGCCCCCACAGAGGTATTCGGCAGGGGTGATCCTTTGTCTCCCTATTTGTTTATCTTATGTGCGAAGATTTTTTCCCACCTATTGCGGAGAGCGGAGGAGAATCAATCTTTGAAAGGGATTAAGGTGGCTCCTACGGCCCCCTCTGTTAATCACTTGTTGTTCGCTGATGATTGTCTTATTTTTTTCTAGAGCAGCTATGTCGGATGCAGAATCCATCAAACATGTTTTGCACTTATATGAGCTCTCTTCAGGTCAGAAGGTGGATTTTGATAAGACAGATGTGACCTTCAGTAGTGGTGTTCCGGCAAATAGGCGTGGGACTATCTCTCAGTCTCTTGGTGTTCGAGAGGTAGCGTTCCACGCTAAATACTTGGGGCTTCCCACGACTGTAGGCCACTCCAAGAAAGTGATAACGAGAGGTGTTAAGGAGAAGGTGTGGAAGAAGCTACAAGGGTGGAAGGGGATGGTATTGTCTAAAGTTGGCAGGTAGGTTATGATAAAGGTTGTTGCCCAATCTCTCCCTACCTACGCGATGAGTGTGTTTAAATTTCCATCTTCTTTCTGTGATGAGATTCGATCCCTTATAGCTCAGTTTTGGTGGGGCCAGAAGAATGGTGAAAGGAAGATTCATTGGGTTGCTTGGAAGAAATTATGTAAACCTAAGGCTGAGGGTGGCATGGGGTTTCGGGATATGAAAATGTTTAATTGGGCTCTTCTTGGAAAACAAGCTTGGCGACTTGTTATGCATTCGGGGAGCTTGGTTGAACAAATTCTTAAAGCTCGATATTATCCTAACTCTTCTTTCATGGAAGCAGGTTTGGGTGGGCGACCAAGCTACACTTGGAGGGGTATTTGGGAAGCTAAATGGGTCGTTGAGAGAGGGTTGCGATGGAGAGTAGGTGATGGAGAAAAGATCCGAGTGTGGAAGGATGCGTGGATTCCAGGTACTCAAACTAGGAGAATTCTTTTCCCTCGTGGAGAAGCAAATGAAGATGTTGATGTAGGTGCGTTGATTGACCCGATTAGCAAGGAATGGAACAAAGAACTGGTAACTCAGTTGTTCTTACCTTTTGAAGTGGAGAGAATCTTAAGTATTCCCATTAGTCGCCGAATGCCGAGTGACTCGTTGTACTGGGATTTAGAGAAGAATGGTGAGTATACGGTTCGATCCGCATATCGGGCTCTTGTAGGGGATGTTTGGAGTGACACGGATGCTACTACCTCTCATCGCATGGACCTATGGCAGCAAATCTGGAGCACTAATATTCTTCCTCGTGTAAAGATGTTCGCTTGGAGGGCTAGCATTGAAGCCCTTCCTACTTGCTTGGGGATTAACAAGCGCATTGCAAGCTTCCCTCCCCAATGTAACCTGTGTGACGCGCCATCTGAATCGGGGTTGCATGCTTTGGCTTTATGTGGGTTAGCTCGCTCGGTGTGGGAGGTGAGTGAGTTTGACATAGAGATGCGTGGAGGGCTGACTTGTGTCGAGGATTGGTGGGGGGAGGTGTTTTCAAAACTGGAGGAAGATAGGATCGAGGCTTTTCTCACTTTGTGCTGGGCAATATAGGGGGCAAGATGTCGGGCCTCGATCGAGGGTGAGACTGTGGACCCGGATTCGGTTGTGGCGTATGCTATGAAAACTTGCAGGCAAGTTCAAGAAATTCATGAGGGCAGAAAATGCAAAGGAGTGACGGGAGGTGATGATCACCCGAAAGTGTGGAAGGCCCCTGATACGGGCTGGCTGAAGGTTAATACAGACGCGGGGGAGCTGGGAGTACTAGGCTCGGGTGTGGGGGTTGTGTGTCGCAACTCCGAAGGGGAAGTGGTGGCATGTGCCGCCATCCAATCATTCTCTCGATGGGAAACGCGCACTGCGGAAGCCAAAGCAATGTACGAAGGCTTGGTGCTGGCGAGAGCACTGGGTTACTCGCACGTGGTGATGGAAACAGATTGCCTACAAGTTTTTCAAGCTTTGAAGACGAAACAAAAGGGGTCTAGTGACTTCCACCTTGTTATTGAAGATATTTTAAGCTTAGTTTCTTTTTTTGTGTCAGTAGGTTGGTCTTTTGTTAAGCGATCGGGTAATCAAGTTGCGCATGAGTTAGCTCACTTTCCTCCTGTGGAAGGTGGTAAGCGTATGTGGTTGAGTGATTTCCCGGATATTATTGTTAAGTTGGCAAATGATGATTTAATGAAGTAAGTTCCCTTGGAGGTTCCTTTCAAAAAAAAAAAAAAGATGGTGTCATAGATTACAAGTTTATAACATTTAGATAACATTAGGCTCATGTAATACAGGGGTTTAGTAAGTTGATTCCTTCATTTCGTCGGAAAGTACACTCCACAATTTTTTACTTTCTATGAATTTTCTTTTTCCATGTGTTTTATGTCAACCATACAAGCATTTAGAAGATTTGTACGACAACGCATTATAAGTACCACTTGGCAAAATAAATCCTATATTAAAAAGTCCACCAAACATCATATGTACAATTATCACCCACATTGCACGAACAAATGTTTTAAAAAAAAATTAAAACCTTTTCAAATATTCAAAGCATATATACCTTCGGAAAAAAAAAAGAACAAATATAAGACCAAATTAAAACTTATAAGATCAATAATCTAACAAGCTAGTGGAGAGTGGAGATCAATTCAGTCCAGAACTAGAATTTAACACTTCGAGTTCAGATTAAAACATATGACAACACTATAATCTGTAAATGGTGATTTCCTCAATAAAATTCCTCACATATTTTTAACATTTAAATCTCATGTTTTGACGATCCTTACAAATCGTGTATTTGTAAGAAAAAAAATACAAAACGCAACACTTGTTGCAAGAGATAAAAAATACTAAATTCTTCACTATCCTTTCATTTCCCAAAGGATACTTGTATCACGAATCTAGGTTATTGTATACTATTAGCCAAAAATAGTAAAAAGTTAATATGCCATCAGTTTTTATGCTCCTTTCTTGCAAAACTTTTCGAGCCATTCCATCGTTACACTCTTTGGCCTCTCCAGTGGCAATCCAAGAGCTCGGTCCCATATGAGCTGCATGCGAATGAAAATGCAACAAGTTATTTTCAAAGAAATTTACTCCATATACAACATGTTCCAATTTAAGTACAACAGTTTGACTTTCACAATTACAAATGCACAAATTTCGTCATTGATATGTTGAATTATCTCATAGTTGAAATTATAAAGAGTGGATAATAATATAATATACATTAAAACAAATCCGAATCACCTTATATACTAGGATTTGTTTTATTTCAATAGTGAAAAATTTATGAACAAAACGGGGTATGTTGAATAGTGCAAAAGTCAAATAATTGCAATGAAATTAGGAGTTCAGGATGGAGGGAGTAAATACTCAACAAAAAAGATTCAATGAACAAACCTGTGAGCAAATCCCAAGACTCCTGGATACCCCAAACAGAACTGTATAGAACCTGTTAAAGAGGATATTAAGTTGCATTACAAGGAAAATGAAAGGTAAATCTATACTAATATATTAAAAGGCGTCCTAAGCCAGAATCGATGCCACGTGGCGCCTTCGCTTGGATTATTTTATGCTATGCAATCTACATACACTAAAAAAATAGAAAATGCATTATGTAAGATTCGAACCCGAGATCACAAGCATATATATTAATGTCTTAACCACTAAACCAAGTGATACTTGATGTTATTATTTCAAAGTTAAATATTAATAAATGAAAGATATAATTACCCGGGGCGTAGCCCGGGCCTAAAAACTAGTTAGGAATATAAATGAGGAAACAAAGGGTACCTTGCTTCTGTTAAACCATAGTAGTTCAGCAGAACTCCACTATGAGCGTCAACATTCGGCCAGGGATTCTTTACCTTAATGATTCAAAATATTCAATAAATTAAAATATACTCATATAAATCTAAGAAAAGCATCGCAAAAGATAATGATAATTTAGTTTACCTTTCCAAGCTCTGTAAGAATAGGAGGCACCACTTCATACAGCTTTGACACCTGCAAAAATGTTCAATCGAAATTATTTCAAAAGCTTTGAGTTCAGGAAAGCGCGCCAAAATAATCTTAAAATAAAATACCATTTGGAAAAGTGGGTCATTGGGTAAGTGCTTCAATGCGAATTCTCTCTGGCAGCTGTATCTAGGATCCGTCTTTCGTAGAACTCCATGACCAAATCCAGGTACAACCTATAACAAAAAGAAAGAAATTTTACAGCATAAGACGTTGCTTTATTGATGTATGTTTTAGCATAGATAAATGATTAAAAGTTTCGAACCATAACCTGGCACAATATTGCCATCAGGAATCATGGTTTAAGAAGTGAAAGAAGTTTTCATATAATGAAACAATGGAAGAAGATATACAACTACTTACAAAGGACAACGTGAAATTGAGAAGCAAATGGCAGGGAAAAGAAAAGGGGGTTACAATTCTGTTTATATAGCTATTTTCATTAAAAATAACGAAGTGTACCTATTGCTAGTTTATCAACTTACCTTGCCACTGTTTAATGTCTTCCAAACATAATCTTTCAACTGTTCAGTTGAGATATTCTCTCCACATTCATCAACAACAGATTTAATCCACAGCAGCACTTCCTGTCATAAGAATAAGTCAAACATGAAAACTAGACCACCACCACGTTCAGGTCACTTGCACAACGGGATCAAGCATATGAAATAAGGGAGGGAATAGATAGGCATAGAGAACTTGAAGAGCAGCTCCCGTTGTACTTGTTTAAACTTTAAAGGCGATCGGGAACGGGCTCTTAAATGATAAGACAGCCACTTATATGAGCAAATACCATAAATGAAAATTTTCCGGGGATTGAACAAACTGTTTCAAGTCATGTTTAAAGAATGGGATAAAAAGCTGTAATGAGTCTGGGTGTAGAAGCAAAGTTCATGCCCTCAAGTGCGGGAATGAGCATACACAAGCATCTGATTGTAAGTAGGAAGAAAACTTGTAAATTGCAAAACAAACAAAAAAAGATCCGACCCCCGACCCAAAGGGGAAAAAAAGGGGCTAAAACAAATGTTTGTCCACTGAAGCAATTTCCAGACACAATTTTGCACATGTTCAGTGGAGGTTTGTGAAGGTTTACCTACACAATAGAGTACGATAAGATCTACAATAATCTACTCATAAAAAGTCTCCAATTAGAAGTGTATATAACCACCAGAATATATGAATTTTACTATATTATCTTGTAGGATTTGCCAAAGAAATGAAAGGAGGTGCAGTAAAATATTATACCTGGTTGGCTAATCCATGGAGCGGGCCAGCCAATCCATTTAATGCAGCTGCAAATGAAAGATAAGGATCTGAAAGTGCACTACCCACCTACATTGTGGTAAGAACTGGTCAGTGTTACAATGCTCAAGTATGAGTCACGAGCTCAAAAGAATACCACAAATGCATAGCTGAAAGTAAAATTTTTAGAAACTTTACCAGATGGCCAGTGTGTGCGCTAACATTTCCACCCTCATGATCACTGCAAAAGAAAACAATTTATCAATACCCAAATTGAAGTAAAAGTATATGGTATCTGAAAGATCTGAACAGTACTTACGTGTGAATTGTGACATAAAGCCGCATCAGCTCAAGCATCTCAGGGCTATCAAATCCCAACATCTGTGCGAAATTTCCACCATAATCAAGGGAGTCATCCAGTGGTATGATTTGTCCATTCTTAAACATCCTTCAACGGAAAACAATAATCAGCAAACTGACAACCCACGGCCAGACACCTCAAACTATGTCCAGTTGCCCATTATGGATCAATTGACAAAAATAGGCAGTAAGCGTGCAGGAACTTGAGCAATCCCCATATTTAATTAACTAACATATAAGGTATACTGACCTCCGATAAACATAAGCTGCCACAACAGGAACTTGAGCAATCAAACTAAGGCAGTCTTCGTATGTTGCCTCCCAATACCTAGAATCAGAATCACCCTTAGCGATTGGCTAGATGAAGAAATATAAGGCGGGTAAAATGCGATCATCAAAAAAAAACTACTCACTTTGATTTATGGATCCCTTTCTCATAAGCCTTCTGGAATTCGCTTTGAACCTGAAAAAGAAAGAGACAATTAGATATAAGCTACACTCTAGCAGCAACTCTTCAAGATAGAAGGTCTGGGTTCAACATTAAAACTCATAAAGAATATAAACCACAGATCATTAGTTAGAGGCTTTCATCAATACAATGCAGTAGATCAGGTTCAAGAGGACTATAACAGACTAGCAGTCACTGCCAAGAAAAGCTTAGAAGAGAAGAACAAGGAGAACAAAAAGGAGAAACTTTAGGAACTGTCATCATGGAAGTAAAATTACACGGTACAACACTGAACAACAGCATAGGCCCAAGAACTTGCAAGGGCAATCAATCAGGGACATACACTAATTTCTTTAGTAAAAAACAAAACAATACCTGAAGGGCCATAACACCAGTGCAAAACTGAGTCATTGGATGGGCAGTAACTGGTAGCGCATCAATTGTCTTGTACACATGTTCTGCAATTACAGTAAATTATATACTAAATACTCATCGTAAAGAAGCATTTCTAATCAATAAGAGGTGAAGCATATGCCAGTAAAACAAGAAAACTATTCTGACCAAAAAGCGAAAGAAAGAAATTCCAAATAACTAATCATTAATGCTACTTCAGGAATAGTACTAAAGTCTCACCTATATCATTTAATGAATAGAAAAAGAAAATCCAGAATACACACACAAAAAAAATAAGGCAAAAAAATTGGTGAGCAAGCATACAAATATAACATGATATGCCTATAAAATACACAACAGTAGGAACCAAAACTAGCATTAACAATGCAAAGATAGATCAGTAAAACTTTATTCTATATAAAAGGAAAACCTGGGATTGAAGCACGTTGTCGCAGTTCTGCTGATAAAGCATCTACTTGTTCTTTGCTCGGAACCTGAATAAATGAAAAGCAAAATAGAGAATATGAGTTTTCAGAAAGAGGCTAAAACTTAAGCATATGACAAAAGAAAAGAAGAATTTGACAGATATCAAGTTATAGCAACATTAAAGAATAGTAGCATACATCTCAACCCCTAATATTGTGCTAGCTGTGTTGATTAAGACTATCCGGAAAGATAATAATAAGTAGTTATGGTCGTATGGAGCATGTGACATGCATTTCTCGTACATTTTAACATAAAGTACCTAAGAGTTCACCCATAGAATTCCGTCTCTCAAAAGTAATTTTGCACCTCAAGTCTTCAACTGTTAAGAGAAAGTTAGCGAGAGTATTTCATCTCTTTCTACATTTGTGACGACACCGATTAAAAACAAACAATTGGAATTCACACCGATTAGAAACAAACATTTGGAATTCTTCAGCACGTGAATTTTAAAGTTTCATATGTCAAAAATGGTATCCAAAATACATTTGATAATTTCAAACTTAGACATAACACAAAGTTGAGTTTCCCTCATAAAATGTCAAAGAGTTTAAGATTATAGATTGAATTCTTGGAACTTCAATCTAATATATTCAGGAACTGGAAAAAAGAGTAATCTTTGACCAGAGGGAGAAAATAACTTTTATGTCAAAGCAGAAGATCAAATCATATACTCAAAATTTTTAAGGTTATATTATACATCACTGTGAGAGAAAAGAAAAAACTAAGACCCAGTTACAAGAGCAAATTTTTCAAAAAAACACAGATTACCAAATGAAACAATGGTTAAGGATACAAGAAGCCTGCAGCCTGTATAAGTAAGCTAAATGATTTACCTTTCCGGTTAAAAGAAGCCAAAGAAGACCTTCAGGCAATGGCTCTCCACCAGGAATTGCAGCTGGTAAAAGTTTCTGACACTCAGGTATAGACAAGCCCCTAAACCGAATGCCCTACAAAGATACCATCAAGAATGAAGCAAAAATACAGGAAATCACTCTCAGTCAACCACAGAGAACTTACAGTTGGATAGCAAGAGAGGAATACGATACCTCGTCTGGGTCAAGTAAGGATGTTTCCCAAAGTAAACCAGTCATTCCTCTCATTCCGCCCAATACCTATTACATCAACTCTATATGAGAAATAGACAACTTTAAAGTGGTAAATTGACATAGGCTTAAGAAAATGTCATTGAAATACTGCAGTTATGACTGGTGATGATATAACATGATTATGTTTGTTAATCCAATACAACAAGCATAGCCTACCACACCCATGTCAGACAAGTATTCTGACACCTTAAATGGACATGAATTAATTTGGGCATGATTCTTGAAACTTATAGGAGAAGTAGCAAAGGCTGGAAAATTTCTATTTTTCTTACAAGTTCTATAAAAAATTTAGTTCTAATGAGGCAAACATTTCTGAAAGTCTTAGTAACATACTAAATGATGAAGACAAAAATAAGAATATAATTTCAAGATAAGCTAATACCATGTCAACAGTGATGTTCCCCAGCTGAACCTTTCCATATTCTTTCTTTATTTTCTTCAGTCGTTCCTATAGAATGAGAAAATATGGATCATGAATATTTCGACATCAAATAAGATTTTTATAAACATTAACTACACAATTGCACAATTTGATAATCATCAAAATTTGGAGTCAAATTAAATACTAGTAGCTCATGTTCCATTCACTAAAAACCTAGCTCCAATCTTCAAGGCAACAATGTGAAATCTTTAGACATTGGTGACATAATTTGTACTTTGAAATAATGTTTGTTGTAAAACTAAAAAAACTTATGGAAAGACACGCATTTAGACAAGAATAGCTACCATAGGAAATGCAAAGATATAAAATAAAGCAAGCAAACCTGTTGTTCAGGAATCAATCCTTGTAGCTCCGAACGAAGATCCTGCCCATCAGAAAAAATTCATTAAGATAAGTCACAATAAGCTCAACACAACGAACAGTTAGCAGTCACAAAAAATGTAACATATCAGCTTGAAGAAACATTCATGTCAACTTTATCTGCCCTTTGATAAGCTTAAACTCAAAACTAAACAACTCATTCTTCTCTAACCTACACCACAATGTAGTCAATTTACAGTTCTTCTCCTAGCAACTCCTAAAAATTCTTATCACTTCGATATCGAACCATAAATCATCTGACCTTTCCTACTCGGAATAAAAACGACACTCATCTTTCATATTGAGCTCATGAAATACACACTAAAGCTAAATATAATACTACTATATAATGTTCTTCAACTATGTTTCTATAATGCCATTTTTCCGGCGATTTCGCGTAGTTATAGATTAATTTGAAGGAATTGAAGAAAAAAGAAGAGAGAATTTACAAGGTTAGAAGAACTTTGCATCTGAATCCATCTTACAGAACCGCTTAAACATGATTGCTGACCCTGCAAATACAGATTCAAATCAAATAAACATCATCAAAATCATATACCAGAAAATCTAAATCAAAAAAATTATTTTCTGTTTGTCAAAAATAAAGGCAAATTCCAGCAATTTTTCTAAACATTGATATACTACTAAAAAATTAAAAAAATAATTAATTAAAGAAAAACTTACAGCTCGAGAACGAAGCTTTGAGAGAGTTGAAAGACCTCTGAAAAACGACATGATCAACCTAAAAAACAACAAAATTGATTGAATAAATTAACAAAATTGATTGAATTAATTCAGACAAATGAAAAATGCGAAATTAGCAAAAGAAAATGCAAAAATGGATGCAATTACAGGAAATTCAAATCTGTATGAACTAAAGAAATTGAAAAATCTAGCACAATCAATGGAAAACGAAAGAGAAGAAAAGAGGAGAGAGAAAATGACCTTTCGTAGAACGAAGCAGAGAAGAAAAAGGCAAATTTGCAATTTGCGAGTGATTCGTTGGGAGAGAGAATTGGAAAGAGTAGGAGGCGAAAGTGTTTTTTTTTTGGTGGCTAAATAAAATTCTTCATTCTTCAGTCATCAATTCATTTCTTGAATAGTATAAACAATAAGTATAAAGTATTCAGGTTAATAACGGGCTAACAAGTAACACCCCAATATAGCCGGAAAAGTCGAGTCAATTGCATTTGCAATGCCTTTTCTAGATTAACAAAGACATGTTTTTATAGTAGTGATTCTGAGGGGTTCGTATGATGTTCTGAGTTGTTGCGTGTTTAATATTTGGCTAGTGATGAATAATTATTGTGATTAGTGTATAAATATTGTCGATTTGATGTGGGAATGTAGTATAGTAGTGAACTAATGACAGTGAGTGATTCGTCGGATGTGTGGAGTTGTTGTGTCATGCGTGTCTAATATATGGCTAGTGATGAGCTATTATTGTGATTAATTTTATGAATGTTGATGATATGATGTGGAATGTATTAGTAGAAAGAACGGAACAAGTTGTTTTATTTAAATCGGACATTCAAATTAGCATCATTGTAATTTGCTTCCTCCTTTTTTTATTAATTGCATTGTTTTCCATTTTCGGCAATTCTCTATTACTTGCATTGTTTCCATTTTTGGCAATATTATCTCTTCCTGTCTCCTAGCACATGGGGTTAATAAAAAACGGAGGAAACATATATCTCTTAACTACTATTAAAAGCCATAAGAATGTGCTTAGATGGGTACGTGAATGTGTCTATTTAGAGTCTTGTGTTTGATAGGCAGTACTGCCCATGTTTTCCAACAGTAGAATAGATTATATTTATTTAAAAAAAACTGACAAATAAATTCATTGACTATTTGAGTTATCTAAGCTACGTACATTTGTCTAGAATTATCTAAAACTATTAGGATTACTAATCTTATCTTAAATACTTCGTTCTATAATAAATTAGATGCTTCTCTCTCTTTTATGCGAGAGTTGTTTGAGATAAACATTTCATTATTCTCAAAACGAAGGAAGTATTAGAATTAGGGTTTTTTTTTAAATTTTGGTTATCCTTTACGTTACCCTTGAAGTAAAATGCATACATGTATTATCTAAAAGTAAAATTTTATGTGTTGCATGTAATATGAATTGGATAAACCATAAGTACTTTAGCCTATACCGGAATACAACATTGACAATACTTTGTTCTTGTTGAACCTATCAAAGATTATTATATACTTGTTAGAATATTTTAGATACGAAACTTAAATGCATGCTTATTCTCATAATACACATGGCTTGTTGCCTATGATTCAGCAGTTGTCCTATGCTTCTAGACCACCCAAGTAATTGTTGTCTACGAGCCCACTACGCTAGCCCGCCTTGTTACAGTGATATTATTTTCCAAACTCATTACACATATGACAATTGTGCCAGCAAGCCCACAATGAAAAAGCTTATTGCCTTCTCGGACACCTTTTTCGGCCCAACCTATACAGCCCACCCTTAAAATTATAACAACAACAATGAGAAATAAAGTACCAATAGACGAAAAGGGATCAAAGTGACTGGTGCTCATATAATATGGCTCAATAGAGAACTTAGGCCCGGTTCTTTTTGACTTATTTTCAGTTCAGTTCAGTTACTCTCTATACAATTTAATTTCTCTCTATTTAGTTCAGTTTAATTCAGTTCAGCTCAGTTAATTTTCTCTCAGTCCAAAAGAACGGGGCCTTAATAGTTTCCTATGCGAGTATATTTTATCAGGTACTCACTCTATCTGAAATTAAAAATTATATATTTCGATCTCATCAAAATATAATTACATGTATAATGTAGTTATGACTGAATTTTCTAACATATCCTTACTTATATAGAGCAATGGGAAGATGATAAATACCACCATCTTATAACACGTACGACATCAAATTATGTCAATTATTTAATTATGAGAGTTTGGAACCTTTTCTTATATACCAATTAATTTCCAACAATTTAGTAGATCTTGTTAAGCTATTGCAAATTGATAGGATTAGTTTAAGCTCGTATATACAAATGTGCATGCAACACTGAGAAACCACAAAATGTAAAACAAACTTTCCTGCATCAACCTACTAAAACATAAAATCAAAACAAGAACTAGAATTCAGAAACTATAAATGTGCATAAACTTCTAATTCTTATAGAATATGACATACTAATAACAAATCCTAACTTGACTTATATTCTACAATAAAGCAGAAGAATTTCCTTTTCCCAGCTTATGTCCAACTCCTCTAAAGATAGTAAAGTATTTTTGCAGATTGAAGATACTCTACTATTTTTCATTCAATCGTCAGAAGAGATTGATGTTGCTGCTTTGGAAGAGCCTGAGCCTGAGCTTGAAACAGAGCTACTCTCACTAACATAAGAAGAATCACTCCACTCCGCTTGAGCGAGAACATACGATTCTTCTCCACTTTGTCTTCTCCGCAATTCTCAGAGTAGTGTTTGCAAAGTGACATTTGTAGGGCAAAAAGCAGAGTGGTCTTATTATAATTTTATTGTAAGGTCGTTTGACACAAGACTTACTAATGACAAGTCAAAGCTGAGCACAAACCTGGAGTTATTTTTTCATTCATTGTGCAGACCAATTTCTATCAATTGTTATTTAGAAGTTTCGATCTATTTTAATTTCTTTCTTTACTTTCTCCTTTTATGTTCATTTTGAAGCCTCAATGTTTTCTGTCTCTCATTTAGTTTATCTTTTCTTCCTAAATGATATGACTAACTTGCATTATACTTCCCGTCAAAAAAAACTTGCATTATACTTCATGAGACCTAAAAACTGGTTGTATTTATGAATAGTTAATTTTTCATCTTGTACAATACACTATTTTTAATTATTTAACTTTAAGCTCATTATAGCTATTTTAGATGACATCGTACTCATGTAATTATAGGGGTTAAGTAAGTTAATTTCTTCATTTCCTTCGAAAGTAAACCGTACGATTTTTCACTTTCCATGAATTTTCTTTTCCCATAATTTTCATATCAACCAAAAAATCATTTAGAAGTTTTGTTCCTTATGTTATAGCCAACCAAACGATAACACATTATAAATACCACTTAGCAAGATAAATACTATATTAAACGGTCCACCAAACAACCACTTAAAATTACATCAAACATCAAATATACATTTATTACCCACATTGTCCGAACAAATGTTTAAGAATTCTTTGCTGAGTGTGATTCTTAAATTCAAAATAAACAAAAAAAAATTAAAACCTTTTAAAATATTAAGAGCGCATTAAAAAAGCGCAAATAAGGCCAAATTAAAATTTACAACAAGATCAATGAGCTAACAAGCTACTGGAGAATGGAGATCAATTCAGTCTAAAGTAAACTAGAATTCAACACTTCATATTTCAAACTAAAACATACGACAACACTATAATCTGCAAATGGTTATTTCCTCAATAAATTCCTCACATTTTAACACTTTAATCTCATGTTTTGGGGATCCTTACAAATCGTGTATTTGTAAGAAAAAATACAAAACGCAACACTTATTGCAAGAGAAAAGAATACTAAATTGTTCACTATCCTTTCATTTCCAAAAGGATAATTGTTCACGAATCTACGTTATTGTATACTATTCGCCAAGAAGTGTAAAAAGTTAATATGCCATCAGATTTATGCTCCTTTCTCACAAAACTTTTCAAGGCATTCCATCGTCACACTCTTTGGCCTCTCCAATACTATCTTTTGTTATAACATAATACTAACAAACAACCTGTTTAGGAAATAACATAAAGTAACTCAAGTTTAACTACAGCTTATTACAACTTATATCAGCTTTATTACAACTTATATCAGCTTTATTACATAAGCTTCATAGTTCCCGAGTCTGGATTAAACTCATTGAATTAATCGGGAAGATGTCGAAGATGTCGATTTCGCTTTGGTAGAGCTCGAATCGAAGTAGAACTAACATAAGAAGAATCACTCCACTCCGCTTGAGCAGGAGCAGACGGTTCTTCTTCACTGTCTTCTCCGCAATTCTCGGAGTAGTGTTTGCCACGAACCACAGCGTCCCCGTCAGCTTCGCTCTCTCGATTCAGCATGTCATGGAATTTTGTCTTCCTACGACTCTTCTTGGCCAGTCGCCTCTCTCTCTTCTCCCCATACCTCACCTTGTTCTCCTCTTTCCTCTCAATTTTCCTCAGCTCTTTTCCTCTTCTTTTTAGATGCTTCTATCCTCTTCTTTTGAGCTGCTTCTTCCCTGTTTTTTATTCTATTTACCCCCTCAACATTTGCCTTTATGTATGCTCTCTCTCGCAGTGGCTCTCTCTCATTCCTCTCTTTTAAATACCCACAAAATGTTAAATAAACTTTCATGCATCAACCTATGAAAACATAAAATCAAAACAAGAACAAGAATTCAGAAATTATAAAGCAGAAAAATTTCTTTTTTCCAGCTTATCAACTCCTCTAAAGATAGTAAAGTATTTTGCATAAATTGTTGAAGATACTCTACTATTATTCTAGATTATGGATTACTCATTCAATCATCACAAGAGGTCGATGTTGATTTGGAAGAGCCTGAAAAAGAACTAACATAAGAAGAATCACTCCACTCCGCTTGAGCAGGAGCAGACGGTTCTTCTCCACTGTCTTCTTCACAATTCTCCGAATGATATTTGCCACGCACAACAACGTCCCCGTCTGCTTCGCTATCGTCATTCAGCATGTCATGGAATTTTGCAGCTCCGTTTCTGAGATTTTGGAGGCCTAAGGGCGAACCTACATATTAGGGCCCTAATTAGATCCAAGATTTTTAAATGTTTGATTATTCGGTCCAGACCGAAAAAATAATCAGTTGTATGGTCCAGACCATTTTCTTGTGAGGCCTAAGAGCAGGGGCGGACCCACGTGGGGTCATGGGTGGCACGAGACCCCCCATTATTTTTTTAAAAAAATTGTTTTTAAAGAAAAAGTTGAAAAATTTTAAAAATTCCGTGCACAAAAATTGCTTCAAACGCACTATGTTGCACCGGTGTAGCCCCATATTCAGTTACTATGAAATAACCTAAAAAAAATGAAAAAGTGGAGGCTAGGTCTATACTCCAAATAGAAGGAACTGACATATCTGCAAATAGTACAATAGATTATGTTGGTGCGCCTACAATTTGTAGCAAAGGCGCTATGTCTACGTCTTCCACAACAGTAAATTGACAGCAATTGGATGACGTTAGTCGTCAGGCCAAGGTCAGTTTTGTATTTTTTTCGGTTTTTTCCCAATACAATTTTGGTTGTTGTTCAATTGTTTTTCTTTTTTATTTATTTAAAGTTTTAGTTCTTAATTGATATTTTTTTTGATGAGACTATTTATTGTATTTGATAACTATTGTAATTTGTGAAGTATTACAGTGTGAATCAAATACTTAATTTGTTCCTAAACTAAATAATATAATGATATAATAGGAATTTGACTTTTCAAAAAAATTATCATAGAAATCTCAAATTGGAATCATCAATAAATACATGTCATTGATGATCTTGATTTATAAAATGAATGGTATGATTTGTAGCATTTTAGTATTTTTTTGAATTCTTGTATTGGGTCGACTCCGTCCCCCCTATAATTAAAATCCATTGAACCCAAGTTGGATGAAAACCTAGCTTTTCCAAAGTCATAATCACATAATCTCATTCGAGGCGATCGTAAGCCTTCTCCATATCTAATTTAATTGCAATCCACCCCTTTCTCCTACCCTTATTTTTAAAAGAATGAAACACTTTATGAGCTATATGAATGGTATCTTGAATTAAGGGATAGAAGCCCCTTGAAGCGGATGAATAATAGATCCCAGCAAACCTTGGAGACGACTTGTGAGAATTTTAGAAATGATTTTATAGATAGTCGAACATAAGCTAATAGGTCTTAAATGATTAGCAGATTTAGGATTATCAACTTTAGGGATCAAGGTAATAAAAGTATGATTATTCTCATTTAATAATTTGCCAGAATGAAAGAAAGCCTTTTCTCTTGCTTGACAAACCGAACCCCCAATAAGAGACCAAAACTTCGAAAGAAAGGGGAGGGGGGGGAACCCATCGGGGCCGGGAGTTTTATGCGGGGTGAATCAAATACAACAACTTTAATTTTATCACTAGTCACACTTCTAATCATTATCTTGGACCGACAAAATAGGAGTAACAAGTTCAAAATCGACTATTGGATTAAAACCACAATCCTTATTAGAAGTAAATCTTTTAATAAAATCTAAAGTAATAACTTATTCAATAATAGAAGGATTCGTAACCAACTCACCAGAACTAGATTTGAACATTTTAATTTGATTTCTATTTCTTTTGATAGTAGCCGAGTTATGAAAATACGAGGTATTAGCATCACCTTTATGCCAAAAGTCATCTCTAGCTACATTTTGTATGCCAAAAGAATGCTGATAAAAAAACAACTTAGCCCGTTTTACAAGCGGAGACGATCTTGAGAAGCTTGAAGCTTCAAATTACTTGAGTCTACAAGGAGCTTAGCTTGGATTTTGCCAAGATTAAAATCTACTTCTAGGATCTGACGAGCAACATTCCCAAAACGAAGTCGACTCCACTCTTTAATTTTAGCTTTCAAAAGCTTACATTTCTTCACAAAACAAAACATAAAGGAACCATTAAAACGAGTGCCCCAAGTTTTTTTAAACTAATACATCGAAATCATTTCTAACACACCACATCTTTTGGAAACGAAAAGGTGGAATCTTAGAGTGCATAATTTGATCAATGATAAACTTGTCAATGATCCGAAGACGTAAAAACGTGATTAAATAGAGAAGCGGAGGGGAAAGATTGAGCCAAGAGAGGCTTGCAATGGCTTTATCTAACCTTTCAAAGATATTATCAGAACCACTCTTTTTTTCCGCCAAGTAAACAAATTACCCATATGATTAAACTCAACACAATTCAAACTATTCACAACATTATTCATTCGGTTAAGTCTAGAAAAATTAAACTCAGCACCTCCCAATTTATCATTTCTTGAGCTAATCTCGTTAAATCTCCCAAAATTATACTACCTCTGTTCTTTTTCTATTGCAACAATAGAGTTTTCACGCTTGCCAATGCACACTTTTAACTATTAATATCTTTAATTATATTTTAGTAAAAATTATACAAATTTAATATTTTGAAAGGATAAATCGAGACGAATCTAACAAGATCCCACATG